>CAXHSM010001189.1:1600500-2204016 GCA_964019185.1 Maratus speculifer
TAGACTTACAGCATCCTTTCTAAGTGGAGCTGACAACCTAAATTTTATTTAAATAAAACAAAAATAAAAACTTCGTGGATGCGACTCATGAGGTGTAAATTTCAGTTATCTTCCCCTATCATTTTCTAGAAATTATTAAAAATTAAAATAAATAAAATTATTCACAGGAAGATCCATTTCTGTCACTCATGAGATTTACAAGTCGTTTCGTAATCATATATAGCAGGTGTCATTTTAAAAACGGTCCCGATATTCCACTCATACATCACGACGTTTTGAAAAAAAACCCACACTTTTGACAAAGCTTTCTCAATAAGCAAATGTTTCCTAATATTATTATATTTATTTAGTACACTCACTTTCTCCACAGGTATCCTGCCGGATTTTAATTACAGTAAGAAGAGGGTACGAAAGGTGTCGATGATCGATATGTCATTAGTTATCACATCTGCAAAAATATTACTTCTCATTTATTAGTGGCCGAAGAAAGCTGGCAGATAAGTGAATCTGGTGGCTTAGTGGTTTCTTAAGCTAATTAAAAATACACGAGAACAAGGAATATCACATTTTATTTTCGTTCACTTTCATTGTCACTCCACACATCACTCAATCTCCATCATTCGATAATAAATGCAGAATTGTTCTTGATTCAAACATTTCCATCAGAAAAAAAATGCACCACAACAGACAAGACATCCTTTCTGAGTCCATATCACCATAAATAATAAAAGAATGAAAAGGAGTCTGTGAAAAGCCGTTTCTGGAAAAACATTGTAACTCCGCAAAAACGTTCTAAAAATAATAGGAGCAGCACTGTGAGTACTTTAACAGTTGGAAGGTCAGTCGATTCTGATCGCTCCGAAAAAACCAACTGACTGTTTCAAAAATAATCAGATAAATTGGTCCCTCCCCTCTGACGCATTGCTTTTCAAAAATAAACTAATATTGATTCGAATGTAGTTGTAATTTACTTCGAGCCCTTCCATTGGTTCATGGGTGGGGCTAGACGTAATGATTCTTTACTAATCGGCGTAGTATGCAAGAGTAAATCGCCCCATGCGGATGAGTCCAACCAGAGCAAATGATTATTAAATAAATAAAACAAGATTAAAGTTTTCGATAAATGCTTTATTCTAAAAAGGGAAATAGATTAATGAAATAATTTTAATATTTTGAAATAAGTTAATGAAATTTCAGTAATACAGTTTTGTTCTTTTTAACTATAATCAGTCCATTGCCATTTAGATAATTTGAACCACACACATTTCTCTCTCTTGCATTTTTTTTAAGTATAAACATTTTATTGCAAAGATCTTTTTGTGGTTACAATGCAATGTATAAAAAAGTAATAAAGAACTAGCAATTATTTAAAGTATTAAAATTTATTTAAGCAAGTTAAATAAGAAATACATACTTAAGATAAAAAATTACACGAGTTCTTAACAAAGTTATTTTTATACATTATAAATAACTATACTATAAATACTGTTTTCTAAAGAAAACAGTATGAAACTAAAACATTATAAAGTTATTTTCAGTATATAACATAAGAATTACTAATGCAGTTTGCCTTTTGGAAGCTAAAATATATATTTATTTTAATATTCCAACAAATACGACCCTGAGTTAGAGGTCTGCACGGGCCGGAATTTCCAGGCTCGGGCCCGGCCCGGACCGTAGGAAAATTTTTTCGGCCCGACCCGGCCCGTTGTAAAACTCAAAAGTTCGGCCCGGGCCCGGTCCGTTTAAATTTTTATATTTTAGGCCCGACCCGGCCCGTTTTTTCCCGTTACAATTTCTACGATTTCTAAAAAATTCAGATTTCTTTCATATAATTAAGATTTTTTTGAAGAATACTTCATACATATCTATGGAATGATTTTACAGTATATTTTACAGGAAATACACATTAGCAACATTAGTGATTACTAAGATTCTTAGGCTTTCAACAATCAAATAAAGATTCATCAAAAAATTAATATGGCTTAGAATAAAAGAAAAAAGAAAGAAAGTTTAAAACATCGTAACTTTTGAAGCTGTTTAATAAAAGAAGATTTATAAAAATATTTCTATATCATTTTACTAAAGATTTTAAATCCAAATTCATTCGTTAACTCAAATATGCACCTTTCTGATACATTTCTAAATTCATTTTTTCTCAGAAACGCACAGCAGGTATCTTTATTCAGAAACTATATAATCAAGTGGCATTATCCGTTTTTTGATACAAGCAATTTAAGAAGACTGAAAGGAAATAAATTATTGTTATAGTTAGCATTTTCATAAGAATTTCCGGAAGCGATAGTATGGGAAGGGAGAAAAACCTGCAACCATTTGAGAAACTATTGTATCTAAACAAATTTATGCAAGTATTTTATTCATCAAAAATGAAAAATGCTATTCGATTCCAAATGCCTTCAACAGTCAGGCTTATCACTTTTATATTTTTACAATTAAAAATTAATCTGAAAATGTGTCAAACTTTCGCGTTATTGAGAAATTAATTTAAAAACCATCAAGAAGTATATATCCAAAAATTAATCTAACATAAGTTCTTTATCGCTGTTAATAATTTTACAAATCATGTTGTTTGCCCTACAGATCTTGAGAACAATTAAGTCTTGTTCCGGTCCGACAAGTCTATATGTAGAAAAATAATGCAAGCTTGATCTCGGCCCGGTATGAGTCAGCTAAAAAAATATTAAAACGGGTTACACACAATTTAACTGTCCGATGTCGATCTCACACTGTACAAGTTACATTTTTATATTGATGCTATCAAACTAGTATGGCTCGTGACGCACATTTATATTTATTCTCGTTAAAACCATTTGCGTCGAAAATAGATCATGTTTTATCGTTTCTGCTTAAATCTTCAGAACGAAGGCCCGAAAATTTTTTTATCTGCCCGGCCCGGCCCGTATGGCCCGTTCAATTTTTTTGCCGGCCGGTTTACTTTGTTTGTCGGCCTGGCCTGGCCTGGCCCGGCCCGTTGAGAAAGCTATTCTGATTCTGCCGGCCAGGCCCGTTAGAAAATTTGAAACGATTCCGCCGGCCCGTGCAGACCTCTACCCTGAGTGTACAAGTATTTGGCGATGATGCTTAATCAACAGGAGCACATGAATGGGATGTTAGCCACGGCGTCTGACATTCAACAGTGTAAGTTGAACTGTATGCTCCGAAAGAATTTTACTTGGACCTGAATTTGTCTTCAGATGTAACTTCAGCCAGTTTCTCTTGCCGATTTCGCTTTACCAAAGGGGGAAGGAGGGGTTTCCTGCGCCCATTTGGTTTATTGAATGCCTAGGCGTCCAACGCGATGGCTTCTACTGATGATTTCACCGTCATTCATCTATTTTATACAAGTACTTACAATGACACGCTTTAGAAACCCATGAGACTTGCAGTTTCAGAATTACACGTCCTGAGTCATTGGGCGACTGAATTCTGCCCTCTACTAAAGAAACTTAGATTAGCAGTCTTTCCTATCCCAAGCAGAAGTAAGCACAAAAGTTCTTCCTGAGATGCCGTAGTAGCATCTAAATACCATTCCCACCGGATTATGTCCCTACACGTAATCAGCGCAAGTGTTCCGCTTCTGTATTGTGTTCTTGTAACATCGCCTTGGCGACAAACACAGCCCACGCCAATTATACGCCAATCGGCAATTTACTGTAACCCTGCTCACGTGTTGTGTGACGCAGTGGATTGAGAGAAACAGTCTCTTAGCAACAAGCTCTAATGCTGCATCAAGCAGCGACTCTTAGAAAATAAACATTCCATTAAATTTACAGTCTACTTGCTTTTTCTTTTTAATTTAGTTTTTCTTTTTAATTTAGTACACCTCCGTACATTTGGTCCTAGCGACCCGGAGGTATGAACGAATCAGTGTCTTTTCTATTGAATTAAATATTGAATTTATCGAATTTCGTCAACAAGATGAATAATGTCGGAAACTGAGATAAAAGCATTGAACAGAAGGCGAGGGAATATCAAGGCCCAAGTCACCAGGATATTTAACGCAACGGATGGAAAAACATTTAATTTATCCGAATGGAAAGCCCATCAGGATTTACTGTCGAAAACAGAAGAAAAGTTTGAAGCTCTTAAACTAGAGTATTATAGAATAATAGAGGAAGAAAAGTTGGAAGAAATTGAAAAAGCACTCAGTCAACTGGACGAGGATATTCTAAAACTAGAGGTAAGCTTAAAATCCTCTATTAATGCTTATTATGAAAATACTGATTCTAATAAAAAATCTATTGAACAGGACCAAGCTAAAACGTCTAGCATTAAGCTACCTAGGGTCATATTGCCGGTTTTTAGTGGCAGAATTGAAGAATGGTCCGTATTTAAAAGTACATTTAACGAGCTTATTAATGATAATTCAAATTTAAAAGATAATGAAAAATTATTTTATTTGCGTTCTGCTTTGACTGGTGAAGCGAGGAGTTTGCTTACACCAGATGAAAATTATGTTTCACTTTTCAACGCGTTAGAACAAAGATACGAGAATAAAAGAGTTATGGTAGATTGTCATATAAAGAATATTTTAAATCTTTGTGTAATTAAACAGGAATCCGCTAAGGATCTCCGCATTTTATTGGATAACGTGAAGAAAAATTTAAGGGCTTTAAAGATCTTAAAGTATGATAGAGATAATTTCTCGAACGCAATTTTGCTGAATATTATTCTAAATAAACTAGATAACGAAACTCGTAAACAATATGAACTAACATTAAAGGATAATGAAGTGCCTAATTTTGATGAATTTTTAGAATTTCTTGAGCGAAGATGTCAAATCTTAAATAGTATAAGTTCTAATGTATCCTCTAAATATACTGCAAAATCCTTATTCATAAAAACAAACAAACCTCAAAGTAAATGTTGCGTAATTTGTAAAACCGAAAACCACCCCTTATATCATTGTGTTAAATATAAAAATATGAAGTTAAGTGAGCGAATTAACCTTGTTAAGAAAAATAAACTTTGCTTCAATTGTTTAAGTTCAGCCCACCTCATTAATTATTGTAATTCAAAAAGCACTTGTCATGTTTGCAAGAGCGCAAGCCATCATTCATCATTACATAACTATACAACACCAGTAAACAATCCTATAAACAATCTCCCAATACATGAAACAATAAATAGCAATTTTGTTTCGGAAGATTTATCACAAAACGAAACTACTGCTCATTCATTTTTTTCATATGAAAATGATAATAATAAATCTGTTTTAATTAGCACTGCAATAATTTATTTGACAGATGTAAATGGCATCAAAATTCCTTTCAGGGCAATATTAGATTCCGCATCTCAGAATTGTTTTTGTACATTTAAAGCAGCACAAATATTAGGCTTGAAAAAGGAGAAAATAAATATTCCTGTAAGTGGAATAAATAAATTGCCTATTTACATTAAATCTAGAATCAAATCAAAGTTGTCAAATAAAATGAATAGTGCCAGTTATGATATTGAGTTATTAATCGTTCCAAACATTTGTGACTTCACGCCCTCGAAAAAGATAAACATATCAGATTTAAAAATTCCAGCAAATATTTGTTTAGCGGATAAAAAATTTAACATTCCAAGCAGTGTGGAGATAATTATCGGTGCTGAACTGTATTTTTCTCTTTTAAATGAAGAAAAAATAAAGTTAGGCAATAATTTATATTTGCAATCAAGTATTTTCGGTTACATTGTATCTGGTTGTATTTATGACAAAACAGTAAATAATAATAATACTAATTATTGTTTCTTAACAAAAAATCTTGATTTACTTAATGACACTTTGAAGTCTTTCTGGGAAATTGAAGAAGTACAAAATTTAAAACCCTGTAACAGTGAAGAATTAGAATATTGTAATGATCACTTCGATAAAACGCACTTCAGAAAACCGGATGGTAGGTTTGTGGTCACGATGCCGTTTAAACCACAGGTTTTAGAACCCGATTTGGGAAATTCCAAAAATCTTGCTTTGAAAAGATTAAACTCTCTGTGGCAACGTTTAGATCGAGATCCTGTTATGAAAAATTTATACACAGAATTTATTAAAGAATATAGAGATTTAAATCACATGCATGAAATAAAAGAAAACACGAACTGTAATGATGGCTATTACTTACCACGTCACGGCGTTTTACGACCCTCTAGTAAAACCACAAAACTACGCGTCGTTTTTGACGATAGTGCCAAGTCAACCAACGGAAAATCTTTGAACGATTTATTATGTAAAAGTGATTTCACAAAAAGAGATGTACTTTCGCAAATTGCCCGCATTTATGATCCTCTCGATCTCTTAGGGCCAGTGATTCCGAAAGCAAAAATATTCATGCAAAAGTTGTGGCTTCTTAAACTACAGTGGAGTGAGAAGCTGCCCTCTCATGTTGCCAAACAATGGGAAACCTTCCTCGAAAGTCTTAAAGAACTGGAATCCATTGAAGTGCCAAGATGCTTCCTAGCTGTGAACCAATCAGTGGTGCTAAATGGTTTCGCAGATGCGTCTTCCAAGGCTTATGGCGCAGTGATATACATGCAAAGATCTAATTCTAGTGAAACCATCAGTCACTTATTATGTAGTAAATCCCGCTTGTGTCCAACCAAAGTAATAACAGTGCCACGTCTCGAACTGTCAGCATGTCTTCTTCTGGCTAAACTCACTAACAAGGTCTTAAATTCATTAGACAAACAAGTAGCTTCAGTCAATTTGTTTTCTGATTCAACTATTGCTTTAGCTTGGATAGACACTGCTCCTCATCTCCTGAAAACGTTTGTGGGAAACCGCGTTGTGCAAATTAAGGAACAAACTAAGAACTTTCCATGGTTTCATATTCCGTCAGAACACAATCCAGCTGACTTGATATCAAGAGGTGCAAGTGTGGAAAACCTTTCCTCTAACCAGTTGTGGTGGCATGGCCCGCCTCTTTCAATTCTTGAAGAAACAATAGCAAAAACTGACTCTAATATAAGTGACATTAAAGATGAACATTATTCTAATGAGCTTAAAGCTCCCAGCAACTTGACATTCGCTATTCATAATGACTCTAATTTGTGTGATAATTTAATTAATCTTAGCAATAATTTCCAAAAATTAATTAGAATTTTAGCTTATATTTTCAGATTCATACATAAATGTAAAAAAGCAACATCTGCAACCGGCCCTCTGTTGCTGGAGGAATTAAGAAAGGCAGAGGTTTATTTAATAAAAAATGAACAGGTAAAGTATTTCAAAAATGAAATTTCGGCCCTCCAAGCGGGATCGTCGGTTCATCGCGCAAGTAAGTTAAAATTCTTAAATCCCTTTTTAGATGGAGATAGCTTATTGAGGGTGGGAGGAAGACTAGCAAAATCAAATTTGAATTTTGATCATAAACACCCCATTATACTTCCGGCGAGCTGTCGCTTGACGAAACTAATTTTTCAATATTATCATAAACGAGATTTTCATGTAGGACCCCAAGCTCTTTTGAACACTGTTCGTCAAAAATATTGGCCTCTCGGTGGCAGAAATATTGCGCGTAAAATTGTACATGAGTGTTTACAATGCTTTAAAATTAAACCTATAACGGCTAGTCAAATGATGGGGGATCTCCCTCCTGAAAGAATAGTGCCCAGTTCCCCATTTTCAAATGTGGGATTAGATTTAAGTGGGCCTTTTGAAATAAAATATAAAGGTCAAAGAAAGGGTACTTTTCAGAAAATCTATGTTGCCATATTTGTATGTATGGTCACTAAAGCTGTGCACTTGGATTTTGTCTCAGATTTGACATCCGAGGCTATAATAGCTACTCTAAAAAGATTCTTCGCTCGTCGTGGGAAAAGCTCTGTAATCTTTAGCGACAATGCTACAAATTTCGTTGGGGCTTCAGCAGAACTAAAACGTTTACGCAGACTTGTTACGAGTGATGAAGTTTCGAACTTTTTAGCTTCTGAAGGTATTAACTGGAAGTTCTCCCCTCCTAGGGCGCCAAATTTTGGTGGCCTTTGGGAGGCAGGAGTCAAATCTTTCAAATACCACTTAAAAAGAGCTGTGGGTTCAGCTCATCTCACGATCGAGGAATTCCTGACAGTTATCACACAGATAGAGGCTATTTTAAATTCGCGACCACTTTGTCCTTTGTCAACAGATCCTGACGATCTTCAGGTGTTGACTCCTGGTCACTTCCTCATAGGAAAGCCTCTTAATTTAGTTCCAGAACCCAATTTAAGTGAGGTCAAAGATAATTTGCTAAATAAATGGCAAAGGACTCAAAAATTAACGCAGTTAATATGGAAACGTTGGCAGAATAATTATCTGAGCCAGTTACAAGAAAGAAACAAGTGGCTATTTAAAAAGCCTAATATTCTGCCAGGAATGCTAGTTTTGCTTAAGGACTCGCAATTACCCATTTGCACTTGGTCACTAGGTCGCATTAATAAGGTTTTCCCAGGCGCGGACGGGATAGTCAGAGTAGTTGAAGTTCGTACCGCTAAAGGTAATTTTAAACGACCTATTTCAAAAATAAGTATATTACCCATTGAGGACAACATCATAGATCCTAAACTTTAATTGTGCTTTATTATGTATTAATTTTTCATGTATTATTTGTGTTTATTTATTTTATTTATTTATTTTTGCTTATAATCTGTATCATATTGTATTATTACTTGTATTGCATATGTATCTTGAAATATAAAAATATTTCAACGCCGGGCGGGATGTTCCGCTTCTGTATTGTGTTCTTGTAACATCGCCTTGGCGACAAACACAGCCCACGCCAATTATACGCCAATCGGCAATTTACTGTAACCCTGCTCACGTGTTGTGTGACGCAGTGGATTGAGAGAAACAGTCTCTTAGCAACAAGCTCTAATGCTGCATCAAGCAGCGACTCTTAGAAAATAAACATTCCATTAAATTTACAGTCTACTTGCTTTTTCTTTTTAATTTAGTTTTTCTTTTTAATTTAGTACACCTCCGTACAGCAAGTTTATTGTAAAATGGGGAGGTGCCCATAATGTTTTGGCTCTTAAGATTAACTTGAATTAATATTGTAAAATATTGTCACAGTTATCCTTTACATTATGCTGAAAAATCATTTATTTTGGATGAATGAACATATTTGTTACCACAAAATTACTGTACTTTTGCCTCATGTAAAATTTATAATTGCTTTCGTTGATGCTATGAAATGACAGAATATTATCCTTAATTTTGCTGTAATTTTTATTAATAATATTTATTTATAATTTTTCATTTTATTTATCAAAAATATTTGTTTTATCGTGGTATTTAATCAGATTGCTTGTTATAATTTTATTTATAGTTTAATCATTAAATAATTACGAAATGCACCTGATGAGCTTTTAGTTCCCAATGAATCAGATAATTAATCCCAGACTTCTTGTTATAATTTTTTATAGTTTAATTTAATTAATTACGAGATGCACTTGATGAGCTTTTAGTTCCCCATGAATCAGATAATTAAACTTTTATTTTTGTTTTTAATATTATGAATATATATATATATATATATCTTCAGTTTTCCACATTGATTTTAATTTTTCATGATAAGTATTTTTTTTCATTTGATTTTACAATGAATCATAAAAAGTGATTAATTTATTTTTATTTATTGCAGATGCTTAAAGCTACAAAGTTAGATATACTTCAAATCTCGCAAAACTGTCTTTAAAGTCTGAAATATGCAACACATTTTTGGAAAAACAACTTCTAGCTCACCGCAAGGAAGTTCTTTTCTGTATAACAAGGCATTCTCGCAAAACAGTCATTTAAGTACACACCTGTTAATTCGTACTGGTGGTAAACCTTTTGTATGTGAGACATGCAACAAGAATTTCACTAATAAGAGTCATTTCAAAACACACATGTTAATTCATACTGGTGAAAAACCTTTTGTTTGTGGAATATGCAGCAAGAATTTCTCCCAAATGAGTAATTTAAGCACACACCTGTTAATTCATACTTGTGATAAATCTTTTGTGTGTGAAGTATGCAACAAAAAATTCTCTCGAAAGGATGATTTAAACAAGCATCTAATAACTCATACTGGCGAGAAGCCTTTTGTGTGCGAGATATGTAACAAGAAATTCTCTCATAAGAGTCATTTAAGAACACACCTCTTAATTCATACAGGTGAGAAACCTTTTGCATGTGAGATATGCAATAAGACATTCTCTCAAAAGAGTAATTTAAACACACACCTGTTAATTCACACTGCTGAGAAACCTTATATATGTGAGACATGCCACAAGACATTCTCTCAAAAGGGTAATTTGAGTAGTCATCTCTTAATTCATACTAGTAAAAAAACAGTTGTGTGTGAGATATGCAACAAAAAATTCTCTCGAATGGATGATTTAAGCAAGCATCTATTAATTCATACTGGCGAGAAACCTTTTGTGTGTGAGATATGCAACAAGAAATTCTCCCAAAAGAGTCATTTAAGTACACACTTGTTAATTCACACTGATGTGAAATCTTTTGTATGTGAGACATGCAAGAAGACATTTTCTCAAAAGAGTAATTTAAGAAAACATCTCTTAATTCATACTGGTAAGAAACCAATTGTGTGTGAGGTATGCAACCAAAAATTCTCTTGTAAGAGTTCTTTACACAAACATATGTTTATTCATAACGATGAGAAAAATTTGGTATGTGATGTAAAACAAGAAATTCTCTAATAATCTTGATTTTAGTAGGCATCTCCTAATATTATATTACTGAGAAAAAAATTGTGTGTGGGTTATAAAACAAAAATATCTTTTGATAACTCACTTCGTCAGTCATTTCTTTTAGGAGACATTATGTACATTATTTCAGAGGCAATGGCATGGTATGTGCTAGTAGTGAAAGGAGAATCTCATACAATGTATGTCCTCTACCCCAAACATACCATTGGACAGTATGGTTGGTATTATTAAAAAACTCAAACATTACTCTACATTATTCAGGGATCATATCTCCAAGTAATGGTAGGAGCATCAAGTATACCAGACTCTTACATGTATGTCAAACCTGGGACAACATCCTAATGTTCTCAGATGTGCTTATTATTTTATTAAAAATTCTGAGTTCGAAAATTATTACAGAATCGTCATAAGCTTTTCTGCTATGGATTGACTGTAAATATACTGTTTGCAAGCACATGAGTTTTCAGGAATTTATTTGTGAGATATGGCACTGTACATGGATAGTGTTATAAATTTTTTTGCTATTTTTAGCAATTTTTCTTCATAAGATATTATATGCTATCATTCCTCAAATCGCCTTTTTACCATAATGATATTTTTATCAGCCTCTTCCTCTTAATGTAATTGTTATCAATGTGTAAATATTTATTTAATTTATACGATATTTTACTTTTTATATATTTGCCATGATACACAGATAAGATTAATACTTGTCATTTACGTAACTTATGAATTTAAATGAAGAGAAGAATTTAATTAAATATCACTTTCTTATATGAAAGAGTTTTATATCGAATAACACTTTAAAGAAATACTTGCTACTTATAAGTGTTTAATAATACACTTTTGGCGTATAATGCATTCAAGATTCATTTCTTATTACCCTTTTTCCATGCATGAGAGCAGCGCCGTACAAAAGGGAGGGGGGCGGTTGCCCCGGGCTCAGACATTAAGGGGTCGCCAAATTTATACTACCAATGTCATTTTGGGGGGGGGGGGGGTTTAGGGACAAGTTGGGGGAGTGGTGGGCGCCAAATTAAAATTATGCCCGGACGCAGTTTTCTCTTCGCACACCCCTGATTTGGGAGTAATTAGATCTTTTTATAAAGAAACGAAAGTGGGCACAGTTCTTCCCCATTTTTTTCAAATGAACGTAAAAAGTGTCATTTCAAACCTGATTTCACTAACAACAAATTATATTATGTAGCAAAATATTAAGGTCTACATGAACTGTGATTAACATTATTATAGAATGAAATACTTTATAAACAGTTAATCATTACAACACTTATCATCATTAAACTACAAATATTTTATAAAAATACATAACAGACTAAAAAAATAACAAACTATACTGATATAAAAAAATAACCAAAAAGAGAAAATTTTGATGGATCAAACAAATAGCAATATCAAAACAAAAATCAACCCCCATCCCTCAAAAGATTTGTAACAATATGAAGGATTGGACACTCCTCCCCACAAAAGTAATAATTTTATATAGGTACAACCCTTATGCGGTATGAAAATTTTTGTAAAGTATTCTATGAAGAATCATCCATTATATTTCCAACTGGTGAGAACTCTCTCAGTGTGTTTCAACTTTCTTCTCTTAGATACAGCCATTACGTATCACACGTATTGGCAATAAACTTTAGTTTGACTCTTTAAAGCAGGATGGCAAAAAAACCTACCATATAAATCGAAGAAAACTTTTGAATTTGAATACCAATGTTCGGAATTTTATTATCTAATCTCAAATTTGGAGCGATTAAGTAATTAAAAATTGCAACATGAAAATAACTGGTTTTGAAGAAATAAAACAATTGTAAAGCAAGATTGGCGTTAATGGGTTAGTTGAGTAGCTGCCCTGTCCAGTTTTATTTTATGTGCAAGTGCATATTTTTTATTTGGTTAATTATCAGACACAGCGACATTCACTGAGTTAGTTGAGTTTTGAAAGCATTCAAATGGAGTAGGATATTATTGCTTTAAAAATGATAAACTAAGATATCTTGAACATCCAATCTGAACGTGGTGTGAAAATAGAACTAAAGGCGGCATCCTTAAATTCATATTGGTAAGAAAACTTTTCTGTGAGATGTGTGATAATATTTCACAATAGAATGATCTAAATTTTCATTTTCACTTCCATAATTTATTATTTGTTCTGAATTAATTTTTGTTAATTTGTGTTTCTGGGAGCCTTAGAGTATTCTAGTATTTGAAAAATGCTATATCTTACATTATATTACAGTAAACAAGATGAAATAAGAACCAATAAAAAAAAATCTAATTTAAACTGGCAAATCAGCAGTTATGGAACCTACACATCTGCTGTGCTAAACAACTTTTTATTTTGATCTTAATTCATATATCAAAAATTGTAAAATCCCTAACTGCTATTTTTTTTCATTATATAGATTTTGAATCAGTAAGATTTTCTAAATGTTACGGATGTTTGATAAAAACTTATGGTAAACATGATTTTGCAAAATGAGATTCTTTGATCTAAAATCTGACTTTGTTATAAACTTTTAATATTAAAAATACTTATCTTTGCGACGATGATCCTTCCAAATGTTGTACTGTCTCATTAATTTTGTATTTTCCAATTGATTTTTTTGTTGTTGTTGCTGTTATTTCTTAGTTCTAATATAACCAGATGCTATCTTTTTATTAGGGACAAATCATCTGCTACGAAACCTTTTCATATCCTGATATTTGTTTATTTGTCAACCAAAAAACTATTTCAGAAACGGAGTAAAATCATGTGTAACGAGGACAACTTTAGACAATAATGTATTCAAGTATTTTAGCCTTGTAGAAGGTGTATAAATTATCATGTGCATGGATTTTTATATTTAAGACTAGTTATGATTTAAATGGTTCCATAGAATTTAATATAATCATATTCTTTTGGGCCACTTTGTATATAAATTTGTTTATATTATACCTACATCACTTAGTGTAACTTTAGTTAAACAAAAAGATTCTTAAACATTTGAAAACACATCTTTATTTACTCTAATCTATGCATCATAATGTGTTTGGATTTTGTTTGTTTGGACAATGTATCATGTATTTATCACTTAATATGTTTTAATGTATTCCAACTCCAAAATTCTTAATAGCACTGTAAATGCCAACCGTAAATAAAAAGTTATCTATCCACATCCTGTGGTGCCCTCATGTTTATAAACTTACTTATATTATATCCACATCACTTAATGTAGCACAATTTCATTCAGTTACAAAATGCTTAACCTAATGTATTTTGAACAATTCTTAGCATTTCACCGTCTGCCCCGAGATAAGTCGGGGGTAAAAGCACTGTTACCCTATACCCGTCACCGGTAAAGAAGTTAATTGCTTATAATGAGTAACTCTTATTTGACCATACATTAATGTGTATTTAACCTTTTCAGTCCTGGAGTACCCATTTGGGTACATTAATGCAAAAGGCAAAATTACCCCGAAAAATTTATAATAAATTATACATTTCTGCTATCGCTATTCAGATACATCACAGTGTCCTATATTATCAATAGATGTGCTGCAAGTTTAAAGAAGGAGGAACTATATGACTTTGAAAATGAAACATTTCCAAGATGGATGACATAAGTATTTTACCAACGACTTCGAGTCAAATTATGTAAATTATACAAATTTGTGAGTGAATTAAAAAAAAATTACATTTTTTATAAATTACACTGTTTTAAGAATGATTTGGAGTTGTTTATAAATGGATGTTAAAAACATCTGTAAATATGTTGTACCCATTTGGGTACAATGGGTCTTTACTATACATTTCCAGCTAAAGAAACAAATTTTCTGTGTAACTATTGTGTATACTTGGTTATTAACAATTTTTTAGTAACGAATAAATTATTTAGTTTACTCTTACAAAACTATTAAAGGGGCTTTTCTCATTTTTTAAGTAATATGAAGCAATGTACTGAATTAACTGCTAAAATATGTCATACTTTTTATTAACTTTAAAAATTTCTAACACGTTTGAAATGTTGTACAGTGTTGAATATTCTACAAGCCCGCATGTATTAGTCAAAAAGCCTTTACTCATACACCGTTAGTGACAAACGTAATGCAAAGAGATAGGTTCTTCCTTTTGCGATCAAATTTACACTTTGCTGATTCTGTAATACATACTTCTGATACCGAAAATCATCGTCTATGGAGAGTACGTAGTTTACTAAATGTTGTCAGAAATGCCTGTCTTAAAATTCCTGGGACAAAATTTAGTTCAATTGATAAGCAAATATCTCGTTTTGGGAGAAATGCGGCTTTTGTCAATATCTTCCTTCGAAGCCCAGCCCCCGGAACATAAAAATTTTGTTTTGGCCTCAAGTGATGGTCTAGTACTGGATTTTCTCTTGTACACAGGAAAAAAAATACCGTTCCTGTAGAAGATATGAAAGACTAAATGTTGGCGGGAAAAAAAACAAAACGAGAGCGTACTTGAAAATGAAAGAGTTATATTTACTGACAGATATTTCACTGTAAGGTAAATATCAATATCTTCTTTCAAAGTGAATTCTGTGTTCTGGGACAGTCATGACTAATAGAATAGGTGATATTGCAAACAAAATGCATACTGTGAAAGATAGCGCAATAAAACGTGGTGAGTGGACTGAATTTACTAGACCAGATGATAAAATTGTGGTGTTAAAATGGAAGGGCAAGAAATGTGTGCATATGATGTCCACCACATGTGGAAATGAGTCGAGTGATACATCTGAGCGCTGGTGTAAAGATAAAAAAGCCAATGTTCCTGTAACCAGACCAGACCATAAGAAGTATAAAACACATATGGGTGGAATCAATCTAAACGATAGATTCATTGATAGTTATCGTACTTCTATGCGAACACGTAAATAGCCAGTTCGGATCTCTGCTCCCTTTCTCGACATAGGTACGATAAATAGTTGGGTTTTGTATATAAGAGGTTATACATCCTCCAATATTTCGAAAAGAGATCAAATGAGTTTACTCGAATTTTGTGTTTACATTGTTGAAGTTCTTATAAAATGTGAAAAGGATAAGTCTACTGTTGGAAGACCATGAGCAAACACCCAATGAATCTACATCTAAAAAAATCAGAATAATCATGTCTATTCCCAAAAATGAGGTTCGCTGTGATGGGTTTGTAAATTGGCCAGAATCTGTCACTAGAGTACAATAATCTCGATGGCGCATGAAAGGATACAAAGGAAAATCAAGAGTAAAATGTGTGAAATATAATCTATATCTTTGTCTTCAGAATAATAACAAAAAAATTCAAAAAATTGTATATTAAATGATATCTTATTAGAGGATTATTATTACAAGGTATGTATAATATTACAAGATATATATTGTACATGTATAGTATATATAGTACAGTAGCAAGATATGCATTACAATTATTACAAGATATGTATAATATTTTTGCACAATACAAAACTTTAGGTAAAAAATCATTTAAGTTATTTAAATTGATATAATTTTTAAACAATATATAGGTTTATTTATTGTAAAAAAAAATGGTCTTATTTATTTAAAGAATGACATTTTTACTCAATTGTGATCTGATGTATCCATATGGGGACATAAATTTTAACTATTTGAAATTTTTCAAAATAAAAAACTAATTTATTTTCTTTTTACTAAGCCTAAAAGCGCTATAATTTGCTAATAAAATAATTTTTCTTTGCCGCAGATTTTTCTCGGGACTGAAGAGGTTAAATTATTTTGGGCTGTATATAGAGATTAGACAGTGCGATCTATAGAATTCACATAACATTTTACACTTACTATAAAATAAAAATCTTGGAAACATATACAGTGGATGCTTGTTAAGATTCTCAGAAATAAGTTCAAACTATCTGATGTAAAGAGAAAATATAACTTGAAACATTTACCACTAAAGAATCAAAATGGCCTAGAATATATAACCCCAGAAAATATTTTGTACTACGTTATTTACGATTAATCATGTTAAAAAGCTATAAAGACTTATCTTAGTCTTTAAATGAAGCGTAAGATACATACTAGAAAGTAAAAATTAATTAAAAATATGAACTACACTTGAATAATACTGTAAAATGGGTACTTGGATTTGTTTATTGTCCCTAAATATTTTACCCAGCTTGTTGATATGAAGAGAGCATTTCATTTCATTTTCAGAGGAATATTCCATCTGAATAAATAATTTCAAAATTTTTATAGAGACCATTATAGCTTGATCGATAGATGCTGGACATTCTCTTCTGAAATCAGTAAGATCGCTGCTTTTTCATTTTTTGAATAGTTTTTATCATTTTAACGTCGCTCGGTTTTCCACAGACTTCTGCATTATAATCTACACTTACATAATAAAAAATATAACATTATCGCATTTAACTTTTTTGATTTCAGGAAAATTTGTATCACCATCGTCACATTCTTTGATATGATTGTTCTTATCGGCGTGCATGAATTTAGCACGATAAAAATTGTTACTAATTGTGCTTTCTTTAACAGCATCCCATGCGAGATGTATATCATTTATTGCTGTTAGCAGAGTAATGCTGTAATTTTCCCCACAATAAAGCAAAAATAATTTGTTTTAAGTGTTTCTTTCGATAACTTGTTTTAAGATTCTGGATGATTTCTTGATCCATTAATTGTAATTTCCCAAGCTGTATTTTTCAGTAACTATGCAAACAGTATGGAACTCAGTTCTGAAATATTATTGTAGCACTTTCTCTTAAACACTAATAAGATAATTATATGCTATGATCTCGAAAACTGCTTATCTTTTCCTTTGATCAAACTATTGAAGATATATCATATCGTCCATGCTTTTGCATTGGATACATAACCAACTGGCTTTATTTCAATTTCTTTAAAACATCGTGGATTCTTGGACTTTCCAGTCACTAGTAATTTAGGCTTTTTGCTGTCATCCAAAATAGCACAAAATAAAAGTATAATCCGCTCTTTACTGTTTTTACGTTTTACACGTTTCCCCTGTAAACGTAATGTCTTGCTTGGCAAGAGTTTATAAAAAAGTGCAAATTCATCCAAATTTAAAATATTTTTCAGCAAGTAATTAGATAAAAGCCCTTGCAGTATCCTACGGACATTATAGTGCATAAATTTTTGTTTATGTAAAACCTTTCGCCACATACTGTTTGATAAGAAATGTGGTGCTTTTATTTAAATACAGAAACCATCCATCATTGCCATTTGCCACTGCCTTGCCCCTTCGATTTGCCAATTCATCAGCCTGCGTCTGTACTAGGCATCCATTTATCGCAAAGATTCAAGATCTAGCTTCCTTCAACTACAGCAATAGAGCTTTATCTAGATCTTCTTGGGACGCATTTCTCACGTGTTTCCTTCCTCTAGCAAATTTAGATATTTCCCATGAATCCAAAAGTGATCCTTTGTTTCTTTGTTTTTTAAATAAGTTGACAGTGCATTATTTTTAATCCAACAATCAGCTGCTAACTTTGTTTTATACTAGCCTTTTCTCTACTTTGAAATTTCTATCTTTGTTTCCAAAGTTAGGGTTTTGTACTTTCCATGTGTAGAGATCCTGAATTTTTACGCAATCACACCACAGATTGAGAAAGAAAAACTAGATTTTGTGCGTTTTTATGCAAAAAAGAAATACAGATGATTTTGTAAGGATAATAAAAGTACAATGAACACTGTAAAATTATAAATACAGTGTTCTGTTATTTCGCCATTATACCAGGAAACAGACATTTTTTGTCAAATTTTTAGTTTGAATTAGCCGCTATGATAAAAATTATTTGAAATTAAAGGTATATTTTTAACATTAATTCCAATACAAATTTTAGGGGTCTTTGGATTAGTTCGAGTTAATGAGCCAACTCTGTAACACACAGCGTGTTATGTTTTCACAATTAAAAACATAATTTTTGTAACATTCATTTAGAGACAATGTATTTAAATTATTTTGTGAAGCCTTGTAAAAACAATTAAAGTTACATTCATGCTATAGGAAAGATTTTACCTTGCAGTGAATAAAGTATTTTGATTCTATTATGTTATGCATGATATTACAGTATAGTTAGTTCTTACTTTCAAACTATTACACCCCACAGTTCGTAATGATACGGAATCTTGTGTTTGTTCCTGTCAATGAACAATGAATGCCATACACACTATTTTCTATATGAAACATGTTTCAGTACGTATCAACAACAGACACCAATTTGTTTATTTTTGAAGTAGTACAACATTACCACAATATATTTAAAAGAATGAATCTTCTTAGTCCGTAATATGTCAGAAGTCTTTCTCTGTGAATGAGGGACCCTTTGCCTAAGCACTCGGAGCGTACTTATGTGATCACGGAACGCTCCACCTAGACATGAAATAACAAGAGTTCTCCTTCCTCGTGTTATGTCGACCGCTACCGAAAAGAGGAAGGTATTTCTTGCTATCCCTGGTGGACGAGGAAAACCCCTCCAAAAGAGACCGGAACGTCTCCCGGCTCGTGGATCAGTAGCGTGAAATTTAGTTTGAGTCACTTCTAGGTCTTCATCACTAGGCGCAGTAAACTCCAGTAGCACACAGATGCGCATGGCCAGATCATAATGAGTGTTCGCCCGCGATTCGATGGGCCAACGATTTAGCAGGTGAGCCTTCGGCCCCATTCTCTGCAGGGCGGATACTGGAAGCATGGCCTGCTAGCCGACATCCTTCCATCGAAAAGGGTACGTGCCAGGCTGCCAGTCCCACATTAGCCTCCAACCGTTAACGCCCTCCGATCGACGGAAGCACCTGCGATCACCACCCATGTAAGGATTGGTTCCCTGTCCCTGCTGCAGCGGGCACAAGTGGATGTGCCACACGGCTAAATTTCCAAGATTCCTCCCGACAATAAATCCAGGTGATGCTGCATCTCGATCCCGCGAGTATTGTAGACACACAGAAAATTTCTGTGTCTTGCTCTACAGAGCCCGCACTCACCTGTTACGCTTCCTCTCAGACAAATGGTGGTTGCGATCCTATCATTTTAGCTAGACTTTGCCCAAAGTCACCGTGCAGTCCCGAGGGATGCTTCTAGGATTAACCTATAGACGTCAAAACCCGACTTGCCACGAAAACCGAGGAACCGACTATGCCGCCCCTTTGAAACTCGCCTAGGAGGACGAAAACACCACCACACAACGCCCGTTACCTAAGCCCGCCGGATTCATAAATGAGTCACGCATGGGAGCGGTGAAACGTCATCAAGCATCATTACTACAGAAGCTGTTGGGTTCCCGGTCTGCTTCCCCTTAAGGGATCGGTTCGGAACTCTCCCAAGGGGTGACCACAAAAGGAGCAAATAAATAAATCTTGCAAAAAGATCTGGTTTGTGTAAGATGGTTTCCATCAGACCATTTACTGCCATAAAGGTAGCATTAAAGAATGGACATGTTTACTAGCAAACATTTTCTGTCAATCAATCAACCATTATATTTTCGTCATAGAGACACTGCAGGAATTTTCTTGACAACGCAGGTCAATCATATCATACATCTGATAATTTTAAACCAATCAAATTCCCAGAGCTCTTGTTTGATGCCAATCGTAAAGTACGGACAAGATTTTTTTGCTGACTTTCTTACGTCAGCTACCCTTCCTTTATGAAAAATGTACGAACTGAAATATGATCTTTTGCAAAATGCACCTTAATCGCCTGATTTGGTTAACCCTTTCCGGCACACTGTACTCGGTCTGGGATATTTAATTTTAATTCCAAATTTGCAAACGGCAACAATAATATTTTAGTAAAATTTTCCTTTTACAATAAAAGCTTCAATTAAGGATTCCAAAATATATAAAAAAATTCGTTTGTGATTTCCTGTGTAAGTCGATAATTTCTCACTTTACTAACAGATTTTGCCCGTGCCGGAAAGGGATAATTATGACGTCTGTCTGTTTCCACAACTAAAATATTTTACGATTGAAAACAATTTTGAAAGAAAGTGAACTGTTAAAAAAATCGTAGAAAAGGCTATACTTCAAAAAGGGTAAATTTATAACATAAGTTTGAATTTGTTTTAGTTCCGAAATGCATGAAATTAATCGATGTTGTTCAGAAACTATCTAATTGTAATTATTTTACTGTTTTTTTAAAAACAATAGATTTTTCAGGAAATAGTTTCAAAGTGGGCGTTTTGAAACAAATTTCCATGCGGAAAAAGAATAACTACTCAAATGGGGTGAAAAACGAGTTTGTCGCGTGATCAAATTCACTCATAACTGAAAAGGAAGGTCTCCATACGGGCAGACTCAGAAAATTCCAAAAACTTACAGAGTATTCTTGTAGTATGGATATTTATAAAGGAAATTTCGGAGGAATCTCTTTAAAACGTTGGTAAAAAAATAATGAACATTTCTCTTATTTGACGGTTTATCACTGGTTGACGACGAAAAAAAAAATACTTTTTTATATCAAATACTTTTTGAGGTAAAAATGTTTCATGTTGAACGTGTGTTTAAGAAAAATTATTTAAATAACTTTAGTTTTGTCAGTTTTAGTTAGTTTTAACTGCAGTTTTATCATATATAAATATACTGAAAGTTAACTAAGAAATATTATGAATAAAAAAACATAATTAAAATCGTCTCAATCTCAAAATTAAGTCCAAATGAGCACTGTCGATTCAACTTTGTTGCTATGGAAACAAAAACTCTTTGATATTGAAATGTATTACTGCGACATTCTTCACCCGTTCTTTATTTTGGAATATGCTTAGATATATGAAAACATTTTTTATACATGAAATTATTTTTACACTGATAAAATTAAATAACTGCAGCAAAAAAAACAACGTAAATAAGTAATACAAAAAGAAATTTTGTGTTAAACTTCTTAATTGTTTAAATCTAAATTCATAAATACCATTTGCACGCATTTAAAAATATATTGATAAAGAATTTTCAGTTACATTAAAATCGTTTGCTTTTGGCGAGGAAATGTGCTGCTCGCCAAATAGAGTGACGCTTTCATCTTTTCACGCCAGATATTCGAAAGTATTTTATTTTTTTACAAAGTTTCTACTGTAATTCCGGCCAGTATGTTTTAGGCCACCCGATATATTTAATAGCTATGGGATGATGGGTGAAAAAAAGTATTTAAAAAATAAATCTTTTTTTATGCTAATATGTACATTAGATTTTCTTGAAAGTGGAAAATTATTCTCACAGCATGTAAAACGTTGGTTTTTGTACATGTCGAAATTAAGCAGCTTTATTAGATAACAATAAACTAGAATTTTCATGATATTCTAAATTGTAATTGAAAAAGTAAATTGAAAAAACAACACAAAATGTTTTAAACACATTTTACATTTATCAAAATCAACCGAAAATGTTAGTTTTGAAATAAAATTTTGAAGTATATTTTTGTATTATAAAAAAGTTGTGCATATATTTACATCGAAAAAGACTAAATCCTAATCTTAAATCTAAACTGCTCACTTTCTGACACATGTCTAAGTTCATTTTTTATTCTCAAAAGTTGGAAATTGGTAGATGTTCTAGTGCAGATTCTATGTAACAATTTATATCTGTATTTAAAAAAAACAGGGGAATTTTCTGAACATGCTATCAAATTTGGTGTTTTGTACCGAACTTATATATGTGACAGTCGAAGAAGGATTGTAAATGTCAGTCAAGCACTGACAACTCAACTTGTGATTTATTTTTTGAAGATTGGAAAAATCCAATTTATTCCAAATCATCGCATTTTTTTTCTTTTTAAAAACAAGTCCATAAATGTGTCAGAAAATCTTGTGTTGCTGAGCGGAGAAAAATATAGAGTAAATTCGTACATTATGAAATGGTTAGACATTAAGGATTACTTCTATATCTGACGCATACAGTGATGTAGCAAAGCACAAAACTACCAAGCTGCATAATTTAAATTATCTTATACAGCCCAAGTTTTCCAAATATATAAAGCATCCATATGAAACCTTTCCAAATGGAAATGTGTATTTCAGGACACTTGATAAATTATGTTCCCAAAATTCAATAAAGCTGAATTTTTTTAAGGTCAATGTAGAGAGAAAGGTCTCTACATATAGTAAACAAGTGGCGAGAACTCGAAACCAATCGGCAGAGCAAACGCATCATAAAAATAAACACTTCATTTCTCCCACAGCCAATACGAAAATCGCAAGAGAGAGAAAACACGTGAATTCCACTCCAGCGTGGGGAGAAACAGAGAAGAATCATTCACGGTAGAAAATCACTTTTTCTCCCTCACTTCTTCTCAACGCCTTTTGGCAACAGTTGAAAAAGCGGCAAGCTACGAGTTTACGCGAAAAAGCCGCGCTGCAGTTTAGGTAAAAAAAAGCCTTTTCTGCAGCGTGGGCTGGTGATTTTCTATATTTTGTAAGTTAATTCTTCAAGTATGAATCTTTTTTTTGCTTCTATATTACGTTAAGAAGATGATCTCCCAAGAGTTTAGACTGTAGTGCTGACTGACCGGCTGAGTACCTTCTGTGTCTCCAATGTGATTGTTTGTGTATCTTCTCTATATAAGAGTGATCGCCATCATCTGAAATATCGACATCATCTAAAAAGAAAATAGTGCTAATAAAAAAGTCCCATAAGGGAAATAAGCGTGGTGTCGACTAACAAGCTATATGTTCTTCGCCTACCTGTTTGTGATCGTGTGTACCCTCAAGAAAGCGTAATCACAAAATAGTGATCCAGGCCATGATGGTCTTAAATATCGATCTAGTTCAAAAATATAAATGATATAAAAAGCAGCGTGGTGCATACAATTGTTTTAGCCAAAGATCAGTCAAATTGACTGATAAGATCTAATGATCGAAAAAGAAATAAAATCACTGCCACAATCCAGCAGCACATGGTACAAAGCCTAAGTGAGGCAAAATAATATAGTTGCCAAAGTAAACACAAATCTGATTTTATCATGTAAATATCAACTTCACGAATTTAATCTAGAGGTTACTAGTAAGTTTGCTGCAGCAAATTCTTGTATATATATTCTTTATTTTGAGTGTTTTTCTTTTTTTATCTCTTTTTATGTGTTCTATCAATAAATATGCATTGTTTTCGATAACATTCATGTTTCATCACTTATATATATATAGTTTTTAATTTTTGAAAAATATAAGCTTCCTTTCTGATCTCAATAATGTTTATATCACATTATCTCATATAAATCTTCATTTTTAAAGGTATGATAATTGCCTCCTTACCATATAAATATTTTTGCAATAATTAAATATTTACATCTCCATATCTCTCTATCTCTCCTCTCTATATAAAATGGTGCCGTGACAAAAGAAATTTTTTTTATTTCTCTCTTTTCAAAGGTCTCGAATCTTGGTTTAATTCTTTTAAAAATATTTTTCTTCTTTCTTAAATTCTTTAAAAGTGTAATTTAAATAATAATAATAACAAACTTCAAAATTTTGAGAATGAATTTTTATGATTTTATTGATTTAATATTTTACTGATTTATGATTTTGATATGTGCATATATTTTTCTTATAATATTTATATTCATATTTAGTAGTTACATTAATAAGTATCTTCTATAATGAATTATTTTAAAAATTGAAGTGAGTCAAAATACCATTTTTAATGCTCAATTTTTATCATTATTTATAATTTTCACTGTGATTTTGTTCATGTTGGGTATCAATTGTCAATAATATATGCAGTAAACATATTTGTTTTAAATTAAATATAATCCAAAAATTTGAGGAAATATTTGAATTTAAAAATTAGTTACAATTTTTGATAATTTATACTATCTAAAAATGAGGCGAAATAATGTACAACAGGTGAGCTTGGCAAATTCATTACCAGATTTTTCAGGTTCCCAGGGCGAAAATTTTAAATTCTTTATCCAGCAAATAGAGAATTTGGCCGATTTGGAAAACTGGGATCAAAAAAGAAAATTAGTTGTGCTAAAACTTCACTGTAAGGACCAGGCTCTAAAATATATCGCAAATGACCCTGTTGCATCTAAGATAAATGATTTTGATCTTTTGAAACAAAATTTGGCAAAAAAATTCTCTAAAACTATATCATTTGCAGAGAAACAACAAAATTTCTCATCTATTTTCCAGGAGCAAGGTCAGACAGTTAAACATTTAGCAGAAAAAATTGAAAATGCTGCAAATGAATATCTAAACATAGGCGATAATGCAAATGCAGACATTGTAGACTTGGCTCAAAAATTAAAGTTGAATAAATTCTTAGAGGCTCTTCGTTCAGACATTAGAATTGAAGTTAAAAAACAAAACCCACAAGATTTTGAGTCAGCATTAAACTTTGCAATCAATGTAGAAAATGCATTCAAAGATCCTGACATGAATGTCAACAACACAGTATCTTTTGAATTAACTACACTATTAGATTCACAGGTGCAGACAAATGCTAAGATCCAAGAATTATCTGACAAAATTCAAGAACTTACACTTACAAAAAATGTAAACAACATAACAAGTCTTAACTCGGATCAGGAAACAAAATCTAAAGACACTAAAAATATCAATGTTTGTTTGATTTGTGGTAAACCACACTTAACCATCGAATGCTGGTATTTTCCTGAAGTCAGAAATGCCACACAAAATAAGACACAATTTGCTCAAAATAGAGTAAATAAGCGATACAGGAATTTCAGAGGAAATTTCAGGGGTAATTCTCGGGGCAATCCTTCTCAAAGAAATTTCAGAGGTAATTCCTCTCGAAGAAGGTTCAGAAATCAAAATGCCACTGATGAATGACTATTGATGGATTCTTACTGTACTAACAAATCAAACATAAAAACCCAAAACAGAAAAAAGATTTCCTCATGTAAAAAAAACAATTCAAAATTGAAACCTAAATTCAAAAGAAAATCACATATCAAAAAGAAATCTCTACCACAACACAAAACATCAGACAAAAAAGTAAAAAATAATTCAGGCAATGCAAAATTAACTTCAATAAACAAATCCTTGACCACTAATAATATCAACAATGAAAAAGCTTTTAACTCAATTGAGACTCAGACTAATGAGCAAGATAATTTATATGTTATGTCGTGTAGTCAGAAACAAGCAGATTTACCGATAATAACTTTGAATTTTGGTCAGGAAGAAGTTCTTTCTTTGTTAGATTCAGGTGCAAATCTGAGCTTGATTCAAAACAATGTACTACAAATCATAAAAGAACACTGTAAAGTTGAATATTTATCCAGATCTGTCAGAATTAACACACTGAATAACACTTCTATACCCTATTTATCTGCAGTAAACATAAAATTCAAAATTGACAAATGTTGGTTCGAAAATCAATTTTTTGTTACTCCAAATGATTGGCAATGCAAATACAAGATTATCCTGGGGTATGATTTCTTACAGAGAAATAAAATTCTCATGGATGTCGAAAACAAGCAGCTAATCATGAATGGCAAAAAATTCAAATTTTATGAATCATCTCCTAAATTAGTTTCAAATAACATTATAAAGTCAGAAGATAAAGTTAATTATGCTAAATCTGTAAATAATGTAAAAATTCTTCCTAATTCTTTTTCAATTATTAAACTTCACATTCCAAAATGCTTTGCTGAAAGTAAAGAAGTAAATCTCATACCAGTTAAAACAAAATTAAATTACTTAATTTCTGAATCTGTAAACAATGTTGTAGACAAAAAATTTATATACACCATTGTGGAAAATAACTCGAATAAAATAATTAATATCAGAAAACAACTAAAAATTGGCACTTTACAAATATTCGACAATACTAATATTATTGAGCCCAGCAATTCTGAAGTTTTGCAGGTGAATACTTTAAATTTGTCAGAAATTCAAAAACTCAGAAAAGATGATCTTAAAGTTGATGATTTTGATTTAGGGCATTTAAATGAAAATGATAAAAGCAAAGTAATTTCTATGCTAATGAACAACTCACAAGTCTTTTCCAAAAGATACAAGACTTTGGGTTCGACAGATGCTGTGGTTCCTGAATTCAAACTACTTCATAATTTTCCCATTCAAACACGTCCATATCCAATTCCAAAAATTGCAAAAAAATTTGCCAAAAAAGAAATAAATGAGCTCTTAGATGCAGGAATAATTGAACCATCAGTTTCAAATTACAATTTCCCTGTAATATTTGTTGAAAAGAAATCTACAGATAAGTCTAAAGAGCAAAATTTTCGCATGGTTGTGGACTATCGCTTATTGAATTCTATAACAGAATCATTTCAAATTTGTTTACCAAAGATTTCAGAAATTCTTCATCAAATTGCGGGTAAAAAATACTATTGTGTTTTGGATCTGAAATCAGCCTTTTTTCAAATTAAACTACAGGATTGTGACAAACCTAAACTTGCATTTTGCTGCGAGCTTGGAAATTTTATGCCTACCAGATTATTTTTTGGAAGTCGTAACTCAACATCTTATTTCCACACTCTTTTGACTAAATGCATTAGTGATCTTGTAGGTAGCAACATACAATTTTACCTTGATGACATTATCGTGGCAGAAAATGATATGGATAAACTTTTAAATCTGCTTCAAACTGTGTTCGACAGATTATCAAAATTTAATTTAACTCTTGATCCACAAAAAGTTCAAATTTGTAAATCAGAAATTGTTTATTTAGGTTTCAAAATTAATCAAGAAGGTTTTTCACCTTCTGATAACAACATAAATAAAGTGACACAATTTCCAGTCCCAAAAAATTTAAAACAGGTTCAAGCATTTCTGGGTATGAATAATTTTTTCAGGCATATGATTTACAATTATGCAGAGATTGTACAACCAATTGTGGCATTAACACGTAAAGACACACCTTTTATTTGGTCGGAAGCCTGTCAAAATTCTTTTAATAAAATTCAAGACGAATTACTCAGTAAACCTACTCTTAAACAACTGGATGAGAATAAAGAATTGTATTTGGTTACTGATGCATCAAAAATATCCATTTGTGGCATTCTTATGCAAAAATATGACGACAAATTCTTCCCTATTGAATTTTTTTCAAGACAGCTTTCACAAGCTGAGTCAAGATATCCATCAATTCGTAGAGAACTCTTGGCCATTTTTGCAGCTTGCAGGCATTTCTATGAATATTTATATGGTAAAAAATTCACAATTCTCACGGATGCTAAAACACTAACATATCATGCTCAGCTGGATAAGCAACCTGATATAGTAGCTAGGTGGTTACTATATCTTGGGCAATTTCAATATGATATAACTCATATTGCAGGAAAACAGAACCCTGCTGATTTTTTGTCTCGAATGGAGGTTGAAAAATATAATGTAAACAACATTAATATTTTTGCCATAGACAAATCTCTCACTCAAAGTAACATAAAAATTTCACAAATTCAAGACAATGAAATCAAAGACATAATAGAAAAAATTAATAATGATGACAGTAAAACTAAAACAAAATTTTTTATTGACTCTCACACTCAACTGCTGATGTACAAATACAAAAATAAAACTAATTCAATCATAAATAAGATAGTCATTCCAAAAACTTTAATAAAAAGTTGCTTAGAGATTGCTCATTCACCACATTTTGGTACAAAAAAAACTTATGATTTAGTTAACAAAAAATTTTACTGGAAAGGAATGTTTTCAGATACAAAAAGTTTTTGTGAAAATTGTGCGCAATGTTTATCAAACAAATCCAAACCTAAACATACCACTTCTAGGCATATTGAAAAAAGAGATTTAGCACCAGGTGAAAAATTAGCAATTGACATTGTAGGCAAGTTGCCAAGATCTATTGATGGAAAGTTTTTTATACTAACAATCGTAGATCATTATTCACGGTTTTTAGAGGCTATTCCTTTAGCCAATGTAAAATCTGCAACTATTATAAAATGCCTTAATGAATACTTTGCTAGATATGGAATTGCAAAAATTGTGCAGTCAGACAATGGGCCAAATCTAATCTCAGATGAACTTAACAATTTCTTAGAAAATTTAGGCATAGATCACAGGAAATCATCCATATATTTCCCGCAATCAAATGGATTA
This sequence comes from Maratus speculifer, assembly GCA_964019185.1. NCBI lineage: Eukaryota > Metazoa > Arthropoda > Arachnida > Araneae > Salticidae > Maratus > Maratus speculifer. Next base: position 1,629,234 of record CAXHSM010001189.1, read on the forward strand.
ATTGAACGGGTTCACCGAACTATGAAGGAAAGTTTGGCTGCTATGTCTAACAATGTTCTGGATTGGTCTAACAATTTGCTAAAATTTAAACTTCATTACAATAATTCAGTACACACAGCCACTCAGTATACTCCGGCTGAAATCTTCTTTGGCAGATCTCTAAACATTCCACTTGATTCCATAAATGAACCAAAATTTGTTGAAAGTTTTCAGGCTTATCAAGAAAATATTAAAAAATTGTTAGAAGAGATGAGGCAACAGATTTCAAAAAATGAGGAACAATATTTTGCTGTGTACAATAAAAATACAAAGGGGAGAGCAAAACCGAAATTAAAGATAGGTGATAAAGTTTTTACTGAAAATTTCAGACATTCTGGCTCATTAACTGAAAAATACATTGGTCCTTGGGAAATAATTAAAATTGTTCGTAATGATAATTATATTGTGTCTAGAATATTTAATAATCAAACTGTTGAAAAGAAATTACATGTTAGTAAACTCTTTTTGCAAAAACCTCTAAGACCTAACATTCAAAATTGTATATAATTTGGTAATTAATTTTAAATTTCAATATTGTCAATTTAGTATTTCTTTGCTCATTTAAAAATCTCTCAATTTTCCTAACATCTTTATCATCAAAAATTTGTATCTATGCTTCCTGGTAAACTATACATCTGTAGGTATTAAGATAGTGAGACGTCATTATTTTTCTTATCTTTTTCTGGCTTAAGCTGGCTGGTCCGTTAGGTTAGGACAGTTGTATTAATTTCTAGGTTGTTATGATGATACATTTTCTCAAAGATGTTTAACACCTAAATGGATAGGTCTTACTAGTTGACAATTCTGTTAAAAGATTGAGTTTAAAGATATATGTTAAAAAAAAAAAAAAAAAAAAAAAAAAAAAGGGCTAGCTATAAATACTTATAAGTATAAATTAAGTATAAATTTTCGTAGAAAATTTTATAACTTAAAATTCTCTTTATATAACTTTAACTCATGTTTTCTAAGTATTAAGTTAACTTTCTGTTCAAAGATTAAATTTTGAAAGATAATTTGTTAATTTTTTTTTTTTTGCAATTAAGTTCTCTCTTAAGTTAATAGTTTGACCAGCATATTTCAGTAAATTTCATTTGAAATATTAAGAAATTTCTTCTGTTAGTCAATTTTTAAAGTAATTTTTATTATTTCATTATAATCTTCACTTCTTAAAACCAAATCTCTTTTTTTGAGTCACTTTGGGGTATTTTGCTCTCTGCACAATTTGTGTAAAATTTCTTTAAGTGCAAAATGTAATACTTATCATTTCTCATGATTTCTTAACTGAATGAATGTGGCATATAAAAAATATTTTCATGCAATTTGTTGGTAAGAATGCAAACTTATTTCTTAGTTATGTGTAAAGATATTTTTCTTCTTTTTGTATTGTATCTATGTATGTACATAAATTTTCATTGTAAGGCACAAGTGACTTTCATCGAAATATGAGTGCAGCTCAAAAACTTTAATTTTTTTCTTTTTGTTGGCACTATTCAATAATTTTCTGATTTTCATCCTATGTGCTGCTTCTCTCCTGTTGGGGGGAGGAAATGTAGAGAGAAAGGTCTCTACATATAGTAAACAAGTGGCGAGAACTCGAAACCAATCGGCAGAGCAAACGCATCATAAAAATAAACACTTCATTTCTCCCACAGCCAATACGAAAATCGCAAGAGAGAGAAAACACGTGAATTCCACTCCAGCGTGGGGAGAAACAGAGAAGAATCATTCACGGTAGAAAATCACTTTTTCTCCCTCACTTCTTCTCAACGCCTTTTGGCAACAGTTGAAAAAGCGGCAAGCTACGAGTTTACGCGAAAAAGCCGCGCTGCAGTTTAGGTAAAAAAAAGCCTTTTCTGCAGCGTGGGCTGGTGATTTTCTATATTTTGTAAGTTAATTCTTCAAGTATGAATCTTTTTTTTGCTTCTATATTACGTTAAGAAGATGATCTCCCAAGAGTTTAGACTGTAGTGCTGACTGACCGGCTGAGTACCTTCTGTGTCTCCAATGTGATTGTTTGTGTATCTTCTCTATATAAGAGTGATCGCCATCATCTGAAATATCGACATCATCTAAAAAGAAAATAGTGCTAATAAAAAAGTCCCATAAGGGAAATAAGCGTGGTGTCGACTAACAAGCTATATGTTCTTCGCCTACCTGTTTGTGATCGTGTGTACCCTCAAGAAAGCGTAATCACAAAATAGTGATCCAGGCCATGATGGTCTTAAATATCGATCTAGTTCAAAAATATAAATGATATAAAAAGCAGCGTGGTGCATACAATTGTTTTAGCCAAAGATCAGTCAAATTGACTGATAAGATCTAATGATCGAAAAAGAAATAAAATCACTGCCACAATCCAGCAGCACATGGTACAAAGCCTAAGTGAGGCAAAATAATATAGTTGCCAAAGTAAACACAAATCTGATTTTATCATGTAAATATCAACTTCACGAATTTAATCTAGAGGTTACTAGTAAGTTTGCTGCAGCAAATTCTTGTATATATATTCTTTATTTTGAGTGTTTTTCTTTTTTTTATCTCTTTTTATGTGTTCTATCAATAAATATGCATTGTTTTCGATAACATTCATGTTTCATCACTTATATATATATAGTTTTTAATTTTTGAAAAATATAAGCTTCCTTTCTGATCTCAATAATGTTTATATCACATTATCTCATATAAATCTTCATTTTTAAAGGTATGATAATTGCCTCCTTACCATATAAATATTTTTGCAATAATTAAATATTTACATCTCCATATCTCTCTATCTCTCCTCTCTATAGTCAACAACTACTTCTTCAATATACTTCCAGACGATATGAAAATTTGATTCAACGCCAGAAATCAGACTTATGCAAAAAATACTAATTTTGGTATAAGACTGCTAGTGTCTATAAGATCAGATCAGATATAATTCAGTAAAAAATACTCTGAAACTTATTAAAGAATCATCCGGATATTCTACAATGAACTGGATTTTAATGAAATGGATTTTAAAGTGCAGTGTAATATGCAAATGATGAGTTTTTTAAAAATTCTTGCACGATTGTCATATAAAATGTCTGAAAAATGTTTTACTATGATTCTAGATTTTACTTTACAATAGCAGCAATAGGTGGTGCAACGAACAAATGCAGTGTTGAAATCAGACACTTTTCTCCGAGAAGTAATTTTGTGATTCCGAGGGGGACATTATAGAATTCCAGGGGGGTATTGCACTTTGACCATTGGAAAAACGAATCTCAAATTTCCCAGGAAGGGGGGGACATGCCATTGCCCTGGGGAGATGCCCCCTCGGGCCATCCTTTAAATCAACACTGAGCAAATGTAATTAAATTGACACCCGATTTCTGTCATTTCACTTCTCTCAGTATTAATGTGATAGACAAGTAAATATATGAAGTGGTTCTCAATTATCTGTGCAAATTTGTTCTATGGCTCCCATTCCATATACTTAATCTCCTTCTTTCACCTCAAAAATGAGCGAAGACAATGGAGAAAAATCGAGCCTCAATTTAGCACCTATTGCTTGCAGTGCCATCTATCATTACTATTTTAAACTATTATCAAAAATCTGAGTAAAAATACTAATAACATTTTACATAACCCTCCTGAAAATATTTTGTAGATAGCTATGTCCATTTGTGATTGTTAGTGAATTTAAAAATCATCCAGTCCCTTTCAGGACATCCTATATAACTAATATCTATAGGATGGCGGTTGAATGAAGAACTTAAAAATTTAAAGATAACTTTGATACGCCGATTAGAGGTTTTTCTATGCTGCAATTTTCCAGTTCAACCCCAGTTCCAATACCAATAAACGAATTATTGACACGGCCCTGTATAAAAAGCTAAAAATAGATTTGAATCCAGCGTGCCTTCTGCAATTAAAATTATTCACAAAGCACACTTACTTTTGTTCAGCTTTTATTTTCAGTTTATAGTCAAAACTCATGAATACAGTAAAATAGTAATATTAATAATTATTTAAACAATTATATACACAAACATTACGTTAAAACATGACTTAGGCAATTACATTTAAATAAAAATCCAGTAAGAAAATCAATTTAGGATAAAAGATACGGATGATTAAAAAAAAATCATAATTTTAAAGCTCAAAAAAGAATATAACACAGATTTTTTAAAATACATCTCTGTAATTTATTAAACCAAATTAAATTTCTAAAGATTTTATTAAATCAAATGTACAACAACAAAATAATTTTTCAAGTAACAAATATGTAAAATGCGAGTCCAACGTGGATTTGGGGGAGAGAATTTGAAGGAGTGCACGGGTCGAAGTCGGGCCAATAATGCTTTTCACTTGGGTTCAGTTGGACGTGGATGAAATGTTTAGCTTTTATTTTGGGCCCAGCCTCGATCTAGAAATTTTGAACAGAGCAGATCTTTAGGAAGAATGAAGTCTAGACCACACTTAATCTGGAAGAAAAAGAAGTCTGGTCCGATCTGAATGTGCAGAAAAATGTACGACCGAGATCCGCGCCAGGTCTGAAAATGAAAAGACCTGCCCCAGCCCGATTCTTGATGATTTAAGCAGATGCTGCGTATCCTGAGCTTGAGTTTCGGGGCCAAGTCATTTCCCATGAGGATCCATAATGTCGTTTTGCAAATATTTTATTAGCAGAAGGGGGTAGGATAGGGCTGTAACTAAGGGAGTGCTAGGGAGGCTCAGCTCCCCCCCGGAAAAGATTCCAAGGTCACTAAATGAATTTATGTTGCAAATATACCAATAAAGTTCTGCTCAAAAATCTAATTTAGAATTGAGGCCCTTTCACAGTTTTGCAGAAATACTAAATTGTAACTAAAATAAGTGTTTCAATATCAGCTTATCCTATTAGCTATGAAGCTAATATGATGTTTAATATTGCATTGGTTATACACTCGAAGTTTCATCGATATATTATTTTCCTAGCATAAAATGAAGTTATTGCAACAGTTTAATAACAAGAATAATACCTACAGTGAGAATATGCACTTATTTATTTTTCTGCACCAGAAAGTGAGAGAAAATATGAGCCCCCTCTATTATTCACTTCTAGATACGACGCTGAGAGGATGAGGTCGCTCGCCCCACTTAGACCTGCTAGATATTTTAAAGATATTTTATATGATATAAAGAACATGTTTTGTATGTAAAAATAAATGTGACAAAGCTAAACTAATAAAGTATAATATTAAATTTTGTATTCATAAAACCTGCCAAAACTTTGTAATGAAGTTTAGTAGCAGGTGGTATCATTCGACTCATAATTAAAAATATGTTCTCAAAAAATGTGTTAAAAATCTTAAAAACATATTCTCAAATAAATTCTCAAAAAATATGTGAGAAAAATACTACACTTCATATTCTTAAAAACTCCTCCCACCCCCTCAATAGATTAAAAATGCCTTCCAAAACATTGTAACACATTTGTATTTTTGTAAACTCATTGGATTTTCATTGCTAGTGCTAAAATGAATTTTTAATAAATTAATTGGAGATCTTGAAATGCAACAATAATATATTCAACGCAATTATCATTCATCCTCGAGTCCACTAATAATTGCTTAGTTCGCACCAAGCTTGCATTATAAGATATTTTTTCATGTTGCATTTTAATAGTAGTTACATTAAATTAAAAAGAAATAATGTTATTAAATTTGCTAAAATTTGATGCAGAGCTGTATTGCAGACCAGATTCTTTAAAGATTAACTAACCTTTTACTTCCTCATGTCACACTTTGTGCTAAATGTTTCGCAATCATGAATATTAAATGACTTATTTTTTATGGGTTATGAAAGCAACTACTAGATAATTGAGTAGAGAAAAACAATATATATATATATGTATATATATGTATCATGTCAAATAAGTAAATTAATCGAAAAATGTTTTATAACATTAGGAAATATAGAAATAAATAATGCCACAAAAATTTTACAAATAAAAAAAATCTCACAAATATATTGACAGTGTTTCAAAATTAAAGGAATAAAATAAAATCTTTATTAGTAAATTTTAACATCCATAATTTACCATTTAAATACATAAACCAGATGCATCTTTCTCTTTTAATAAATGGAAATATTTAAATCATCTATCGCCATAAATTAATTGTTATTGTCAATTGCCATAGAAAAAGCATTTTGGTTCAAAATATAATATTCGTTTTATATTTTCAGTTATAATGAACCAATTATTACAAAAACTATACAACTAAATCCAAGTACCTCACCAATGTGCCCATTTTATTTCAAGATTATCACATACTTTTTGTGGCAGTTATTGCAGTACAGACAAATTAACAAAGGGAAAAAAAATTTGTTGCTCCATAGTAGGCCTTTACTGACATTTCAGAAAAAAAACAGTATTTTTCCTGTAACATTACAATTGATTTTCACCAATATGAATTAACACATGCTTTTTTAAATCACTATTACGAGAGAATTTGTTGTTGCATATTTCACAGACAAAAGGTTTCTCACCAGTGTGATCTAACAAATGAATGCTTAAATTACTTTTTTGATTGAAATTCTTGTTGCATATTTCGCATGTAAAAGGTTCTTCATCAGTATGAATTAAACCATGTATGCATAAATCACTTTTAGAAGAGAATTTCTTGTCGCATATCTCACACGCAAAAATTTTCTCGCCAGAATGACTTAACAGGTGTGAGCGTAAATTACTCTTATGAGAAAATTTCTTGTCGCATATCTCACATACGAAAGGTTTCTAGCCAGTATGAATTAACAGATGTTTGCTTAAATCACTTTTTCGAGAGAATTTCTTTTTGCATGTCTCACACACAAAAGGTTGCTTACAGGTATGAGTTAACAGATGCCTGCTTAAATTAGTCTTTAAAGAAAATTTTTTGTTGCGTATCTCACAGACAAAAGGTTTTTCACCAGTGTGAATTAACAGGTGTGAACGTAAACTATCCTTTAACGAGAATTTCTTGTTGCATATCTCACAGGCAAAATGTTTTTCCCCAGAGTGTATTAACAGATGTCTGTTTAAATGACTCTTATGAGTGAAGTTTTTGTTGCATGTCCCACAAACAAAAGGTTTCTCACCAGTATGAATTAAAAGATGTTGGTTTAAATTACTCTTATGAGAGAATTTCTTGTTGCATATCTCACAGAAAAAGGGTTTATCACCAGTGTGAATTAACAGATGACTGATTAAATAGCTTTTTAGTGAGAATTTCGTGTTGCATACCTCACATATAAAAGATTTCTCATCAGAATGAATTGACATGTGTCTGCATAAATTACCCTTTTGAGAGAAACTTTTGTTGCATATCTCACACACAAAACATTTTCCCTTCTGTGAGCAAGAAGCTGTTTTTCCAAAAAAGTTTTGTAAAGAAATATTTTGCTCCATAGTTTAGACTTTAAAGATAGTTTTGATTGATTTGATGTGTAGTTAACTTTGTAGCATCTGCAATAAACGAAAGTAATTTAATCACTTTTATGATTCATACAAAAATGCTTTGTAAGCAAAAAAAAAAAAATTATCATGAAAAAAATAATGTATTTATTTCGTTTGAAATAAAATTTGTATGATATCATCAAAAACTACAATAGAAGTCTAATTATCTGATGCTTGGAAAACTAAAACTTCTTCATGTGCATTTCGTAAAGATATACTGATTAAACTATATACAGAATTATAACATGTAAACTATATACTTACTACCATAAACAAATTTATCACAAAGAAAATATTAAACATTAAGTTGTTATAATAAATATTATAAATTTAAAATAAAGCAAATTTAAGAATAAAATTTTATAATTTCGTATCATCAGTGGAAACAATAATATACTTAAAAAGAGAAGCAAAAATCAACTATTTTTGCGGCAAGGATAATGGAATGTATGTATGTGTTCATCTCGGAATTCATTCAAAATTGTTAATTTTTCAATCTAATATAAAAGATTTTGCTTTATTCCTTCAAGCTTTATTGTATGGTAAAAATTTAATTATTTATAAGCATTTTTATCATGCTTAATACATTGAATTCAGTCACAGGTATTATTGAAAACTAATTTAACATTTACTACTATAGCATGTTATCTAACCACGCTCTAACATTTATCTACTATAAAAAATGTTGCATTATTTCTTCAAGCTTTATTGTATGGTAATAATTTAAACATTTATTAGCATTTTTGCCATGCTTAACACATTGAATTCAGTCACAGGTGATTGACACTGAAGTTTCCGTTTTTGCCCACGTCGGTCACTGGTGTCTAATAGCGTAAAATATGATATAAAGCTAAAAAATATGTTTTATGTAATTATTGATAACTAATTTAACATTTACTTAATTTTTGTTAATTAAAGAATTCTATAATTAAACATGTAAGAAAAATCATGCGTTAAGCATAGATTATGAAGCACTTTTCAACCATGAAATCTTTAACAAAACTTCGTTGTTTAGGTAAATAAGGATATAAAGCCAAATATGTATTCCAGTACTATTGAATAGCCATGTATTTGATCTGTCAGCTAATATACATACTATATAATGGGAAAATTTAGTTTAGCAAAACATACATAGTAGCTTCAAATTTCTCTTTCAACAATTTATACTAATAGATCGAAACATACTTGAATACTTTGTTCAGCCTTGTAGTTTGCCTGGTATTACAAGGTACTACTGATAATAAAGGTACTAGTGATACCTTTATTACACATCAATGTTAAGGTAATATTTATTTTAAACTAAAACACTCTTAAAACAACTGAAATCACTTTCTCATAAATTATCATTCATAGGCTCCATGTACCCAATTCTTTGCGTGGCCCTGTATATTATTTTATCTATATTCTGCAAACATTTCTCAGTAAATTGAATGCAGTTCAGCGTAAAAATGCATAATTTATTTAAGAATCACCTTATAGTAATTTATGCTCATATTCAGTAACGTTGGCGAGCTCTTTTGGGTAGCCCTGTATATTAACTAAAGCATTTACACACACCATATAATATGCATAAATTTAGTGAAACTTATACGCGCATATCATAATTAAAATGCATTTCTTCCATCCATCAGCTATCATCAGATACATATACAGTACTCCGGAAAGAATGTACTATTTGAAATCTTTTGTGTGTCCCTGTAAATACTATGTACTTTATATTAGGGAAGGCAGTATCGTATAATTTAAACTAAGCCTCATTGACATACATCAATTTTATTATGCATAAAACAGTTTAATATATTTAAAATATGTCACACATAATTTCCCCTTTTACCGTTATTTAATAAAATTCTTTTGTGTGGGCCTGTAAATGAATAATAGCTACATTTTCACCTTATATTTTCTAGAATGCATATTTTAATGCACCTCGTAAAAGCATATAAATTTTAATATGTTTGACAGGGTGTAACATCTTTAAAATTCCTTTGAAACGACTTTTCCCTATAGGCCCTAATGTAATGGGAAACTTTTGATTCTCTCTGTAGATAAACTAATCATGGTAGAACCTTCATTTTCAATAGGGTTTGTGCTAGGGTAAACGTCAATAACATCCTAAAATTTCATGGCAATTCAGGTATATTTAAGTGAGTTAGAGCGCGGACAGACGGACAGACAAACCGAGTACATCTGCACATTTCAACTTTGTTGGAAAGTGCTAAAAACAGACGGCGTAGACGGAAAATTCAGTATCAATCACTGGAAAATGATGTGGCACTCAGCATGTTAAAGGCTTATGTAGTTGATAATAGTTTGATGAAAATGCATTTTTTCATGCAATTTCAAAATATACCACACTTGGTAATATATTTTTAAATTAAACCATGGAATTTGGATGATGAAATGTGAGAAAAGAAAACATCAAATTGAATTACAATAGTCTATAATGAGTTTAATAGTCATCACAAAGCATCAGACGGATTGTTGGCAACTTTCTGTAAGAGTGGTTGTAACCGGTTAAAACCAGCATGGTAGAAACTATAACAAAAAAATGACAGAAACTAAGAATCAATGCAAATAAGAACTTTAATCTGCAATGATTTATACTTCACTTCACTAATGATACGAAAACAATTAAGTTTAAAATTATGAATATTATTCAACATGATAAAAATTTTCAAAATGATCATACAAATATACTTTGTTTATAGACTGGGAGGCAACATCGATTTCGAGGCTGAAATTTCAGAATTAGTTAAAACTCGATTTGCTTAGTAAAACACAACCTGTCTGCCAAGTGGAAAACCCAATTTTAGCAGCGGACTTGTAGATTTACCATTGTGTTTTCCTGCACCCAAATGTAAAAGAACATGGAGGACTGGCAACAGGAAAACACAATGGCACACCTACCTATCAATTAAATATTGGGGCTGGATGTAGTTTCCACAAAGGTACGACTTCTCAGACCAATTGCATTTTGATATTCTTATCGAGTTTTGATAAATCCAAGATATCCAGTCATTGTCATCTCGATGAGATGATTGTGTTGGTGCCACCCACTCTATTTTATAATACTAATTTTCTTTTACTTGAAAAACAGAAATTTTCATAATCATAATCTGATGCTGCACAAGTTTAACTATTAACATTATGGTTTATAATTGAATTTAAGAATAAGAAAACACAAAACATTCTATGATATTTTAATGCATCATTTTTCAAGATATTTATAAATAAATTAAACAGTTCAATAACTTACAGATTATCTACTCTATAATAAATAGAGATAGTTCTCATGAAATATACTAGTAAATAATGGAAGAACATAAAATAACAGAGAAATTTTTTTTAATGAAATATCTTGTACAATTACTTTATAATATTGAAAGAACAAAATGAATACTGAAATCAATAATATTATTAATTTTTTCACATAGCATCCCATAGCACACGATTAATTTTGCTAATCTTTCTGAACCCAGACTGTTTCTTAACTTGTTTTGAAAAAAAAAAGAAATGTTTGAAAATACTTTTCCAAGAATAGCATTATTTGCAGGCAATATGTTTAGTTTAAAATAAGTATTGATTATATTTCATTTTGAATTTTAAATTGAGGCTTTAAAATGTTCTAATAATTGTTTATATATAAAATTACACAACCATATTATAACAAAAATTTTATTTTATTATATTGCTCCTTTTTCCTAATACAATTTTTTTAAAAATAAGTAATATCAATAATATTTTATTTATTGTGAAATAAAATGTACCTAATGTAAGAAATTTAGTAATCCTAAAAAAGTCTTATGATTATGTCATGAAATCAGTTTCTAGAAGTTGTCAGTTTTTGCCAGTTAAAACCAACACTCTGCCAGTCAAAACCCAGCTCTGATAAGATGGGAGATAAAAGTCCAACAGAATATTTCCTTGTAAAAACAAATCAACCAATAAACCAGTATCTTAGATAAAATTATCAAAACAACAATATTTCAAATAAGTGTCGCGATTATAATGTGTTCTCTACAAGCATCATAAAGATATCTGATTTAGAGCAAGATTTTGCAATTCAATTTGAAAGCAGAAGAATAGATTAGGAATCTCAGATTACGAAGCCAGCAATAAAATAATGAATATTTTCACAGATAATTCCTTTCACAACACTGTTCTAATAGCATACAGTTAATTAAAGCAGATATGAAAAGTAAAATACACACTAAAAATATGTAAATATGAATCATATAAACATCTCAAATATGGTCATTTTTTAAAATAAAATAATAATTTAAAAATCAATTTACTCTCATAACAAATTAACATAGTGCACATGTATTAGTTTCTAATCTATTTATAATAGACAATTTTGTACTACAGTACAGAACCATTTATTCAGAATGGTTGGGGTCAGATGTATTCCGGATAACTGGTTGGGCATTAAAGCAGCATCCATTTGATAAGTTTTGTGAAACTAATGTAATTGTGGTATTACTTCTAATTTTAAATCTATTATTAGATTACTTGAACCAAGAATCTTATGCAAGTAAGATCAATTGTTAGAGTTTGAAAGAAGATGATTTATGGGAACTCCTAGAACAAAAATTCTTCTGTTTTCTCGCCATAAAAATGAAAATATCTATAATAGTATAGTATTATTTATTAATTTATAATATGATTATATGCTTCTATTTCAAATACTAGATGCTGTTATGAAACTTTACAATTGTTTCAAGCAATTTATATGTCAAACTGATTGTGTATGACACTTTTTTCTAAAAAGATTCTAACATCAGTCTATTAGAAATATCATTCCAGATAACAAGTTTTCCGGTTAACTGGTTTCCAGATAAATGGTTCCATACTGTATAATTTTTATATTTACAGAATACACATGTTTCATGGAATTGGATGATGAGTCCCCATTGCAGTAGATTTAATAAGTTCAATTATTTTAATTATATTTGACTACAGTTGAAAAGGTAATTAATAAAAAATCTTTGAAAGACAAAATTTGCTTTTAGTTTAAAAATTATATGAATTCAAATAAATTTTCAATGGAACTTTAAATTACTTTTCAAATTTAGGCAATAATTAGTCATATTTTTGTAAAGAATTTTGTTTATGCCAAAGCTTCTATACTGAAATCTATGCAATATATTTAACTTTGAATTTTCAACATCATATTGGCAAACCACTTAAGCGTTTTATGAAAAAAAAATTCGAATACGTATTAATTTTCCTAACTGTTCCGCTTCTGTATTGTGATCTTGTAACATCGCCTTGGCGACAAACACAGCCCACGCCAATTATACGCCAATCGGCAATTTACTGTAACCCTGCTCACGTGTTGTGTGACGCAGTGGATTGAGAGAAACGGTCTCTTAGCAACAGGCTCTGAATGCTGCAACAAGCGGCGACTCTTAGAAAATAAACATTCCATTAAATTTACAGTCTACTTGCTTTTTTTTTAAATTTAGTTTTTCTTTTTAATTTAGTACACCTCCGTACATTTTGGTCCGTCGAGCCGGAGGTATGAACGAGCCAGTGTCTTTTCTATTGAATTAAATATTGAATTTATCGAATTTCGTCAACAAGATGAATAATGTCGGAAACTGAAATAACATCGTTAAACAGAAGGCGAGGGAATATCAAGGCCCAAGTCACTAGGATATTTAACGCAACGGATGGAAAAACATTTAATTTATCCGAATGGAAAGCCCACCTGGACTTACTGTCGAAAACAGAAGAAAAGTTTGAAGCTCTTAAACTAGAGTATTATAGAATAATAGAGGAAGAAAAGTTGGAAGAAACTGAAAAAATATTGAGTCAACTGGACGAGGATATTCTAAAACTAGAGGTAAGCTTAAAATCATCTATTAATGCTTATTATGAAAATACTGATTTAAATAAAAAATCCATTAAACAGGACCAAGCTAAAACGTCTAGCATTAAGCTACCTAGGGTCATATTGCCGGTTTTTAGTGGCAGAATTGAAGAATGGTCCGTATTTAAAAGTACCTTTAATGAGCTTATTAATGATAATTCAAATTTAAAAGATAATGAAAAATTATTTTATTTGCGTTCTGCTTTGACTGGTGAAGCGAGGAGTTTGCTTACACCAGATGAAAATTATGTTTCACTTTTCAAAGCGTTAGAACAAAGATACGAGAATAAAAGAGTTATGGTAGATTGTCATATAAAGAATATTTTAAATCTTTATGTAATTAAACAGGAGTCCGCTAAGGATCTCCGCATTTTATTAGATATTGTAAAGAAAAATTTAAGGGCTTTAAAGATCTTAAAGTATGATAGAGATAATTTCTCGAACGCAATTTTGCTGAATATTATTCTAAATAAACTAGATAACGAAACTCGTAAACAATACGAACTAACATTAAAGGATAATGAAGTGCCTAATTTTGATGAATTTTTAGAATTTCTTGAACGAAGATGTCAAATCTTACATAGTATAAGTTCTAACGTATCCTCTAAATATACTGCAAAATCCTTATTCATAAAAACAAACAAACCTCAAAGTAAATGTTGCGTAATTTGTAAAACCGAAAACCACCCCTTATATCATTGTGTTAAATATAAAAACATGAAGTTAAGTGAGCGAATTAACCTTGTTAAGAAAAATAAACTTTGCTTCAATTGCTTAAGTTCAGCCCACCTCATTAATTATTGTAATTCAAAAAGCACTTGTCATGTTTGCAAGAGCGCAAGCCATCATTCATCATTACATAACTATACAATACCAGTAAACAATCCTATAAACAATCTCCCAATACATGAAACAATAAATAGCAATTTTGTTTCGGAAGTTTTATCACAAAACGAAACTACTGCTCATTCATTTTTTTTCATATGAAAATGATAATAATAAATCTGTTTTAATTAGCACTGCAATAATTTATTTGACAGATGTAAATGGCATCAAAATTCCTTTCAGGGCAATATTAGATTCCGCATCGCAGAATTGTTTTTGTACATTTAAAGCAGCACAAATATTAGGCTTGAAAAAAGAGAAAATAAATATTCCTGTAAGTGGAATAAATAAATTGCCTATTTACATTAAATCTAGAATCAAATCAAAGTTGTCAAATAAAATGAATAGTACCAGTTATGATATTGAGTTATTAATCGTTCCAAACATTTGTGACTTTACGCCCTCGAAAAGATAAACGTATCAGATTTAAAAATTCCAGCAAATATTTGTTTAGCGGATAAAGAATATAACATTCCAAGCAGTGTGGAGATAATTATCGGTGCTGAACTGTATTTTTCTCTTTTAAATGAAGAAAAAATAAAGTTAGGCAATAATTTATATTTGCAATCAAGTATTTTCGGTTATATTGTATCTGGTTGTATTTATGACAAAACAGTAAATAATAATAATACCAATTATTGTTTCTTAACAAAAAATCTTGAAATACTTAATGACACTTTGAAGTCTTTCTGGGAAATTGAAGAAGTACAAAATTTAAAACCCTGTAACAGTGAAGAATTAGAATATTGTAATGATCACTTCGATAAAACGCACTTCAGAAAACCGGATGGTTAGTTTGTGGTCACGATGCCGTTTAAACCACAGGTTTTAGAACCCGATTTGGGAAATTCCAAAAATCTTGCTTTGAAAAGATTAAACTCTCTGTGGCAACGTTTAGATCGAGATCCTGTTATGAAAAATTTATACACAGAATTTATTAAAGAATATAGAGATTTAAATCACATGCATGAAATAAAAGAAAACACGAACTTTAATGATGGCTATTACTTACCACATCACGGCGTTTTACGACCCTCTAGTAAAACCACAAAACTACGCGTCGTTTTTGACGCTAGTGCCAAGTCAACCAACGGAAAATCTTTGAACGATTTATTATGTAAGGGTGGAGTTTTGCAAGATGATCTTTTTTCGATATTAATTAGATTTAGAAAGCATATTTATGCTTTTACTGTGGATATTAAACAAATGTTTAGGATGATAGAAATAAATCCATCCCAGTACAAATATTTAAAAATTTGTGGAAAGACAGTATGTCATCCCCGGTTAAGGTATTTCAGCTAACAACAGTTTCGTATGGAACATCTTGTGCTCCCTACTTAGCCACCAAAGTATTACAACAATTAGCTCTAGATGAGAAAAAGGAATTCCCGTTAGCATCGAAAATTGTTTTGAAGGACTTTTATATGGATGATTGCCTATCGGGCTCATCCAATTTAGAAGAATTCAGATTAATAAAATCGCAATTAACAGAACTCCTCCTAAAGGGAGGGATGGTTTTACACAAATGGTGTACCAATGAGGTCCAATCTACTGATAATCACATGTTTCTCCTGGACAGAAATTCTGAAGAAATAACTGTTAAAACATTAGGGATGTTGTGGAACAGTTTCAATGATACGTTTAGGTATAAAGTTAATATCAACACAAAGAGTGATTTCACAAAAAGAGATGTACTTTCGCAAATTGCCCGCATTTATGATCCTCTCGGTCTCTTAGGGCCAGTGATTGCTAAAGCAAAAATATTCATGCAGGAGCTATGGCTTCTTAAAATAGAGTGGAATGAGAAGCTGCCCTCTCATGTTGCCAAACAATGGGAAACCTTCCTCGAAAGTCTTAAAGAACTGGAATCCATTGAAGTGCCAAGATGCTTCCTAGCTGTGAACCAATCAGTGGTGCCAAATGGTTTCGCAGATGCGTCTTCCAAGGCTTATGGCGCAGTGATATACATGCAAACATCTAATTCTAGTGAAACCATCAGTCACTTATTATGTAGTAAATCCCGCGTGTGTCCAACCAAAGTAATAACAGTGCCACGTCTCGAACTGTCAGTATGTCTTCTTCTGGCTAAACTCACTAACAAGGTCTTAAATTCGTTAGATAAACAAGTAGCTTCAATAAATTTGTTTTCTGATTCAACTATTGCTTTAGCTTGGATAGACACTGCTCCTCATCTCCTGAAAACGTTTGTGGGAAACCGCGTTGTGCAAATTAAGGAACAAACTAAAAACTTTCCATGGTTTCATATTCCGTCAGAACACAATCCAGCTGACTTGATATCAAGAGGTGCAAGTGTGGAAAACCTTCCTTCTAACCAGTTGCGGTGGCATGGCCCGCCTCTTTCAATTCTTGAAGAAACAATAGCAAAAACTGACTCTAATATAAGTGACATTAAAGATGAACATTATTCTAGTGAGCTTAAAGCTCCCAGCAACTTGACAGTCGCTATTCATAATGACTCTAATTTGTGTGATAATTTAATTAATCTTAGCAATAATTTCCAAAAATTAATTAGAATTTTAGCTTATATTTTCAGATTCATACATAAATGTAAAAAATTAACATCTGCTACCGGCCCTCTGTTGCTGGAGGAATTAAAGAGAGCCGAGGTTTATTTAATAAAAAATGAACAGGTAAAGTATTTCAAAAATGAAATTTCGGCCTTCCAAGCGGGATCTTCGGTTCATCGCGCAAGTAAGTTAAAATTCTTAAATCCCTTTTTAGATGGAGATAGCTTATTGAGGGTGGGAGGAAGACTAGCAAAATCAAATTTGAATTTTGACCATAAACACCCCATTATACTTCCGGCGAGCTGTCGCTTGACGAAATTAATTTTTCAATATTATCATAAACGAGATTTTCATGTAGGACCCCAAGCTCTTTTGAACACTGTTCGTCAAAAATATTGGCCTCTCGGTGGCAGAAATATTGCGCGTAAAATTGTACATGAGTGTTTACAATGCTTTAAAATTAAACCTATAACGGCTAGTCAAATGATGGGGGATCTCCCTCCTGAAAGAATAGTGCCCAGTTCCCCATTTTCAAATGTGGGATTAGATTTAAGTGGGCCTTTTGAAATAAAATATAAAGGTCAAAGAAAGGGTACTTTTCAGAAAATCTATGTTGCCATATTTGTATGTATGGTCACTAAAGCTGTGCACTTGGATTTTGTCTCAGATTTGACATCTTAGGCTATAATAGCGACTCTAAAAAGATTCTTCGCTCGTCGTGGGAAAAGCTCTGTAATCTTTAGCGACAATGCTACAAATTTCGTTGGGGCTTCAGCAGAACTAAAACGTTTACGCAGACTTGTTACGAGTGATGAAGTTTCGAACTTTTTAGCTTCTGAAGGTATTAACTGGAAGTTCTCCCCTCCTAGGGCGCCAAATTTTGGTGGCCTTTTGGGAGGCAGGAGTCAAATCTTTCAAATACCACTTAAAAAGAGCTGTGGGCTCAGCTCATCTCACGATCAAGGAATTCCTGACAGTTATCACACAGATAGAGGCTATTTTAAATTCGCGACCACTTTGTCCTTTGTCAACAGATCCTGACGATCTTCAGGTGTTGACTCCTAGTCACTTCCTCATAGGAAAGCCTCTTAATTTAATTCCAGAACCCAATTTAAGTGAGGCCAAAGATAATTTGCTAAATAAATGGCAAAGGACTCAAAAATTAACGCACTTAATATGGAAACGTTGGCAGAATAATTATCTGAGCCAGTTACAAGAAAGAAACAAGTGGCTATTTAAAAGGCCTAATATTCTGCCAGGAATGCTAGTTTTGCTTAAGGACTCACAATTACCCATTTGCACTTGGTCACTAGGCCGCATTAATAAGGTTTTCCCAGGCGCGGACGGGATAGTCAGGGTAGTTGAAGTTCGTACAGCTAAGGGTAATTTAAACGACCTATTTCAAAAATAAGTATATTACCCATTGAGGACAACATCATAGATCCTAAACTTTAAATGTGCTTTATTATGTATTAACTTTTTATGTATTATTTGTGTTTATTTATTTTTGCTTATAATCTGTATCATGTTGTGTTATTACTTGTATTGCATATGTATCTTGAAATATAAAAATATTTCAACGCCAGGCGGGATGTTCCGCTTCTGTATTGTGATCTTGTAACATCGCCTTGGCGACAAACACAGCCCACGCCAATCGGCAATTTACTGTAACCCTGCTCACGTGTTGTGTGACGCAGTGGATTGAGAGAAACGGTCTCTTAGCAACAGGCTCTGAATGCTGCAACAAGTGGCGACTCTTAGAAAATAAACATTCCATTAAATTTACAGTCTACTTGCTTTTTTCTTTTTAATTTAGTTTTTCTTTTTAATTTAGTACACCTCCGTACACTAACATATACCAAATTTTGTACATAAAACATATTTTTTACTTAAAAAATGCATATTTTTCAATAAAAATAGCTCTTAAATTAATATATATATACTTACACTCTATATTTTGCTTCAAAACATACCAATTGAAAAGCAGAAGCTTGGAACACAATTTTATTTAAATATCTTAAACAAATTATGGTATCAGTCAATCTGTCTGTTGGCTATCCATGCTCATACACACTAGTTTCCATCTTTTTGTTAAATCTAAAAATTATGCTTTGAATCTGAAATTCAATAAAAGAATGAAATTAAGTGGATTTTAAATGTCCACTACATTTAAGTGAAGACACATTTAATTAAATGATCATTGTTGTATAAACGAGGATATGACTTACAGAACTCCCCATATCCAAATTTTTTAAATTCCAGTTTTTACAATCAATGTACTCCACTGATGAATCTGCATCGGAAAATTGCTACAATCTGGTAATACCGTGTATTTCTGGCATTGTAAAATGTTGATATACAATGGAAACCAGTTGATACAGTCAGAGGATTTTCATTACTTTCGAAAAATTTACTTTCTGGATAAGGTAAATATTGAAACTCACATCATCATGTATATACACGGTCAAGGATTGATAATTCACACACCCATAATCTGCAATTTTCTATAATTTGCATTACTTTATGAATGTAAATAATGAAATAAACAGGAAAGAAAATTTACAAATTTTTAATCCAAAAATGACTTTTTAAAACAAATATAATAAAAAAAAATGAAAAATATTATAATATAAACATATACTTTTTTTAATGTAACTCTTATTTTATTAACAGTAAAAAACAAACTGTATTATGGAACAAATGTAATATGTATATGTAAGTATTTTTATTTAAAGGCAAATATGTATCACTTTTTTAATAAAATAACTTTAAAAAGATGTTTTCTGAGATAGAAAATTAATTATATTTCATATTTATTTTTTCATATTATACTAATTACAGAATTAAAATGCTGTATAGAAATAATAAAATGGCGTATAATCCATAATCCACAATATTCTGTAATCCACACAAGTTTTGGCCCCAACTTGTGCGGATTATAGATCTTTGACTGTATATATTATTTTTTTACGCTATAAGTGTATTCAGTACTCAGTTGTCAATTTCAATATTTATAGCAAAATTTGCCAAATTTTATTAAAAACCTAGAGTTTCTCCATCTTGTGGCATTGCTAAGCATGATTCAACCATGCTGATATGAAATTTCTATCATTATTTTGATAAAAGGCAATTTTTGAAAAGTACAGCATATTGGAATTGAAATAAAAAAATTTTGCTCCAACCTAGTGAACACATTTCAAGTAACTAGACAATTTGTTGCATCACAGCCTAAGTAAATAGGTTAAAAGCATTTTATCAAGTTCTGTAAAACTGACGTAGATACAGTAGAGGACCTATTATCCGGAATCGTCGGGACCGAGGGCTTTCCGGATTTTGGAATTTTCCGGATTTCGGGTCCGTCCAAAACTTGACACCCCCCCCCCCTCAAAAAAAAAAAAACCACGGAAAATTTAAAAATAACAACAAAATTATAGCACTGATATCTAGAATATGAATGAAAAGTGTGTTGTATGAGAAGTCTGTGGAAAAAACATTAAGCTACAACTTTGACTTTTGTACTATAGTACAAAGTCAAACATACGGACATCCAAAATTCAGAGCTCTTCAAAATCCGGACTTTTGCTAACTGGCTTTACATATACATATATATATATGTATATAACCGTAACCATTAATCTGCTCAACCAAAGGCAACGTAAATCATAAAATAATTAGAGGGGGGTGCTTACACAGGATTTTTCCGCTATCGTTTCACAAAATTTGCATTTTATTCGTGATATTTTATGAGATTTGCAGGGTTTTATTGCAGTATTTGACGAAATTTGCAGGGTTTTATCACGATATTTGACGAATTTGCAAAAATTTGCGTTTTTTTATGGGGATGAATCATGATGAAATGAATGAATCATGAATCTTTAAATGAATTTTGATACTTGAAGCAATACTTGAAAAAATGTGCGTTTAAAAAAAAAAAAAAAAACGTAAATTCTGTCGAAAAAACGCAGAAAAATGGGAATTTCGTAAAAAAAAGCCAAAACAGCATGAAATCTAAAAAAATCTCGATAAAACGCAGGTTTGATCAAAGATTCGTGATTCATTCAATTCATCATGATTCATCTCGCTCTCAATCTTCTTTATTTCCGGATTTCGGGTCCTTCCGGATTTCAGAATTCCGGATAATAGGTCCTCTACTGTATCAACAAAAAAAAGTACAAATATTTCCATGATGGAAAATATTGTTGTCATCACTGTTGATTTATCCTCATTTGGAGAATTAAGTAACTTAACTGAATCAAAAGAGTGCAGTTTTCTAATGCCTGGTGCATGATAAAAAGTCATCAAAATGGTCACCATGGCAACATATTTAATCAAAAATTATAACATTTTATTTACAAAATGCATTTTTGTGGTGACTTTTTCATAAAAAAAAATCCATTCAGTAATGACTTTTGAAAAAATAGTAATCACAAGATAATTTTTTGTGAACTAATGCAGTCGTGCCTTATGTGAAATTTGGTTTAACACAAAGTAATACTGTGGTGCCATTTGATAAGCCTTACTTTTGTCATCACTTCACATCAGTGCATCACTTTTTCTAAGATACAACCATAGTTTCTTAAGGGGGCTAGTCACCCAGCTTACAAATTCCCCTCCCTAATATAATGCTTCTTGGCATTTGATGCATTTGTATATTTAAAATATCCCCTCGGTAAATTAATAATTTAACTTCTGTTTTTGTATCGACTTCTTAAAAGATGTCTCTGTTTTTATTAATATTCTAAAATATATACTTAATTTAAATGAAGTGTTATTAAAATTTTGCTCACAGTTTGTCTACTTTTTATACATGAAATATTAAAGTAAGCATAGTTTTTAGAACTATTTTGAGAACTAAGAAACTTTAAGAAGAGTACACAGAAAAAAAAGAAGTTTTAAACATTAATATCCCCCAAAAAATTTTTTTATGTACAAATGCATCAAATATTGATAGACTCAATATTACGACGGAAATTTCCGACGATGAGTGACCAACATTCATAAGACAATTCTTCAATCATTTGAATACAGCTGATCTGTAATGTTAAACCGATATTTTCAAATTTAAATTTCTTAAATTTGAATATTAAAAAAAACTGCATAATATTGTTGAATTCGATGTTAATGATGGCTATTTTTTACTTTTTCAATTTCGGTTGCAGATTTTTTCAAGAAGTTACTTTCAATTTTGAAGCTGGTTTTGAAGTTGAAAATAACGGTGCAAATGCAGTTTACTCTCCTTCTTGGCGCGATTTTCAAAAATCGCCAAATTGGCAAGTTTTTGTGTCTTGTCTCCCCCTTTAGCACGCTGTTTTGCTCCGGATTAAATGAAAATGCAGGGTTGCCATATTGAAACATTTATCGCTATAAAAAAAAAAATTCGCCTTGGTGAAGGAGAGTAAACTGCATTTCACCCAAAATAACTTTTTAAGAAAATCTGCAACCGAAATCTAAAAGGTAAAAAAAATGTCATATTAAATTTGAAATTCAGCTATCCTATGTAGCAAATAAAATTAAAAATATTGTTTAAAAATAATCAAATTTATATGAAGAATTCAAAAATAGTCTGACCTTCAGATTAACATCATGGAGTGGGTGCTTTGAAATTAATGAATAGTCCCCTTCAGTGTATGTGTTCTTATATGTAAATTTCGATAAACAATATAAAGTCAATTCATTGTGTGATGAATTATTAAAAAGGTATTTAGTTTCAAATGAACAGAAAAGAATCAAAAATTAGTTTATGTTCAGTCAATGTTTTAAGCATAACTGTAAAAAAAAAAAAAAAAAAAAAAAAAAAAAAAAAAAAAAAAAAAATCAAGCAAATTTGCTGTATTTAAATTGAAATTTGAATAATATTTACTAAACAATTTAAAAAATATATAATTATAAGCGATATATATAATTATAATATTTACTAAACTGTTTAAAAATATAAAAGCGAAATTATCTGCTATAAATAAACGTTTTAATAATGTTTTAAATCATTCAATGATAAATCCGCAAAAATGAAAGTAACGATATGTGAAATTTCGTCCAATTATAGTCAAAGCGTAAATTGTTGAGTTTTTAGTATAAGAACAACGAAAGAAACTACCATCTTTTAGCATTAACAAGAAGTTAAGTACAAAAAATTTATGTTTTAACACTTACTTGATATTACCAACATACAACGGAAGAGACAAGACGCCAACAAAAGAACGGCACGTGAATTACGACATGATTTATAGTGTGATTCATGCATCCATAATTCTTAATTTTATTTACCAATTAAAGTGCTGCAACGGAAATATGGCTAGTAATTTTTTTAAAAAAATCTATGGTTATAATAATAGTTACCAGATAGCCATTAAACAAACCTAAAGAAAAATTTCCTGAGTTTCTAAAATTAAATTGCATCTAATAAAAATTGGGGCATATTTAAGTGCTAGATTAACGAATTTTGGAAATGTTTCCTATTTCTTTTTTTTATAAATATATATTTTATTTTGTTATTGGAAATTTCTCTAACAGTAACAAACAAATTAGTTATTGATTGAATCATTATTAATGAATGAATTCTTCATATATAATTCATTCATTGTGATAGCGTCTGTAATAAAATGGCGTCGACCATGGAGCTAAGAAGGTATACCTTCTTAGCTCCATGGCGTCGACTCACGCCAAAATAATCATACTCGGATTGTAACAGTAGGTATCCTTTTTTAAATCATTTTACAGATCCATCTTCATTACTAAAACAAATTAATGGTACGATATGTTTGTTTTATTATTCTTTTATTGAAAATTCCAGAACTTGTGATTTAATCGAATGATGACAAACTTTTATGCATCACAACTTTTATTTTTTCTGACATTTAGAGTCACTTTTAATATCCCATTCACAGGTAAATTGAATATTTGCTAGCAGAATTGTAACTATCAGCTCGAGAATTTTATTAGTTTCGAATTTAAAGATGTTAAAAAATAAAATTTACAATATCTAAAAAAAATATTTTCATTTACACAAACAAGATTTCTTTTAAGAAGTAAAATACCATATAACTAAGTTTTGTACAGTGTAAGTTTTGCAGCATATTTTCTGGCAACATTTTCTAGTTTGTGCTTTACCTATAATTTATGCACACATTTTTTTTTTCATTAAGTAATATGAATTTGCAATTAATATAAATGTTATATACATTTGTTATTTTATTTCCTCCAAAGTAAAAGAGCATTGTCTAACTTCCAATTATACATGTATTGTAATAGTTTGCTAATTTTTATAGTAGTTTTTGTGTATTTATACTTATACTATACAGGGGGATCCAAAATTCAACCAACAAATTAAAACCTTTCTGGGAGAAAGTAATTCCATTGCTAAAATGTTCAAATTATTGAGTGACACTAGAATTTGAAAATAAATTTATTTATAAATGGGAAAAAGCTGCATTTCACATATATATAGCGAACAAAAAAAAATTAAACTTCTGGTGAGATTGTAGCATTTAAAAATTAAAATTAACTGGTTTCAGAAACGTACCACCATCCCATAAGAGGTTAAGAGACGGGACCTTATGCATGTAACCTGGGCTCGGCTGCTGGTGGTATTTAGCACAGCAGTCTATGGAGTGTGAGTTATTAATGCTTGTTTTTTAAAAATGCCGGAGAAGAATTCTTTGTTGTAGCAGCATATACTCAATATACTGTAATATAAATTCAAAATCACTTTTGTGCTTCGGAGTAAATTCTCTAAATTTGTAAATTTTCCATGAAAATGTATTCATTAAACATAGATCAAGACTGAAGTCATCTGCTAGCAATGTTTGCACCTGCACATACTAGCATTCTTGTGGTGCAGTGGCTAGAATAACAGATTAGCATGCCATCAGCTCTGGTATCTGACGTCACATGCATAAGGTCCATTAACATCAGAGGTGGGGGGGGGGGTATGGTGGTGGTGTTTCCAATATTTATGAACTTGGAAAATTTGAACTTAGAGTTGGGAAATTCTAGATTATTTAAAGAGCTTCATTCTTTAGCAAAAAAAAGTAAAATGTACATAATTTTGTTATTGTTACTGTTGTTTTGGTGATTTGTTTCCTGACTGTAAACAAGTTAATTACTGTAAAATCCCGTTAATCTGCCCTTACCGATCAAACACCCCCTCACCACTTTATAAAGAATTTGAAATTTTCAAAAAATCCTGAGAAAGCGCCCTCTCTCCCTATTTTCAAAGGTGATTGAGAATGTGATGAATCATTATGAAATGAATGAATCATGAATCTTTGATGAAATATGCATTTTTTGCGAGATTTTTTAATTGATTTCATGCTTGTTTTGGCTTTTTTTTACAAATTTCTCCTTTTTTCTGCGTTTTTTGACAGAATTTACATTTTTTTTTAAAAAACCCACATTTTTTCAAGTATTAAAATTCAAGATTCATTCATTTCATCATGATTCATTCCTCTAAATTTTGTTGAACGATCACGGAAAAATCCCGTGTAAGCGCCCCCCTCTAACTATTGTATGATTTTTCGTCACGTTTGGGGGGGGCAGATTAACGGTATTTTACGGTAGTCAAAATACAAAAAGAAAGCAGCCTGACTAAGTGTGACATTGTGTTTCTCTGTTGTTTGAAAATATTATACCAGACATTGATTTCTCTAGTACAGTCCACCTATAGCTGATCCATATCATTTATTTCCTCCAGAACAATGTTCCTTACTCAACAATTTCTTATTACATTATATATTTATAAAAGCGATTATGGAAATTATATGGTAATCATTGGCTCATCCCGTCTAGGTGTCCATTGCCAAAAAATCAGTAAAATCTGACCCAACCAAACAATTTGTTTTTCTGAAAAATTTGTGCATTTTTAAGTTGCTATAATTTTAAGATTAAAAGTTTTATTATTTTTAATGAATAGTAAACACATTTCTGGGTAATAAAAATAAAGCACGGCAAAAGTAACTCTGAAAATGAATCTCTCTATTAATCCTGTCTTAAATGGGAAATGTGTTGATTCATGCAAAACAAATTTAACAGCAAGAAAAAAGAATGTGATACATTTAGAACAAACTATATTCTTCCTAAGAAGGAAATCTGTCTATACTGGATTTTTTCTCCTATCTTGTGCAAATCTGTTTTAGAAGATTTTACTGTATAGCAATTTTCAGATTTTTAAGTTTCCAAGACATAGAATGATATTAAGAATAATATAAATCTCATCTGCTCTGCTCAACAAGTGCAAAACGTTTTGATTCATTTACAAATTCATTTTTCAAACAGAAAGATATAAAATTGGAGTACCTGACTACGGAAGCAATTTCGAAACAAACTGAATTTTTCATTTTTTGATCAATAAATTATCTTTTGAGTTATAAGTGAAAGCATGATTTTCACCCCATTTTGAGTGGATATTCTTCTTTCGCTCGGCAAATCGGTTCAAAATGGCCACTTTGACACTGTTTTCTGAAAAATCTGTTGTATTTGCAAAAAATGGGAAAATCAGTGCGATTAAATAGTTTTTGAATAAACATACCTGCTAGTTTCATGCATTTCCAAATAACAAACAAATTAAAACATTTCATAAAGTTTTCTTTTTTTAGCACAACAGAATTACAATAATTCTTTTAACAGGCCGGGCCGACAAACATAATAAATGGGCAGGGAAAGCAAAATAATTGAATGGACCATACGGGTTGAGCTGGTAAAAAGAAAATTAGTAGGCCTACCGGCCCATTATAAAGGTTTCAGCAGAAACGATAAAATATGAGCTATTTTCAATGAATATGGCTTTAATGAAAATAAATGTGCATCACAAACCGTTATTTGTTATACAACATCACTACAGAAATATAACTTGTACAGTTTAGAGATCAGTATCGGACAGTTCATCGTGTATAACAATATGGTTAATATTTTTGTAGCATTTTTTAAAAATTAACTCGTGCCGGGCTGAGATTAGGTTTGCATTGTTTTTCTACATATTGACAAACCGGTCTAGAACTAGGCTTAAAAGTTCTCAAAATGCCTAGGGCAGACATGATTTGTAAAATTATTCATAGTGATAAAGTACTTATGTACGTAACATTTGGATGTTCTTGTTGGTACTTAAATTCACTTCTCAGCAAAGTGAAAGTTTGGCATGTTTTCTGACTGATTTTTAACTGTCAAGATATAAAACTGACAGGCCTAACTATTGAAGGGATTTGGAATCGAATAAAGTTTTTTTTTTTTTGTTCTTAATTAAGATTCTTGTGTATCCTTGTTGAGATATAAGAGATTCTTATTAAATAGTTGCAGATTTTACTCCATTCCCATGCTGTCGCTTCTGGAAATTCTGTTAAAAAATCTAACTTTGACAGAATTTTCTTAAATTGCTTGGATCAAAAAAAGAATAACATCATTCGATTACATAATTTCTCAATAAAACCACCTGCTAATATTATGTGTTTGCGAAAAAAAAAAAAATGAATTCAGAAATGCATCAGAATGTAGTTCATTTGGATTTGAGAATGAATTTGAATTTGGAATGTTCAATAAAATGACATACAAATATTTTCATAAATCTACTTTTATTATGCAGCTTCGAAAGTTATGATGTTTGTAACTTTCTTTTTTTTTTTTTTTTATTCTAAACCATATTAATTTTTAATGAATCTTTATTTGAATGTTGAACATCTAAGAATCTAAGAAATTTTTAAATCACCAATGTATACTTCCTGTAAAATATACTGTAAAATCATTTCATATATATGTATGCAGTATTCTTTAAAGGTATCTTAATTATATGATAAAAATCTGAATTTCTTACAAATGGTAGAAATTGTGTCGGGCCAGAATGGGTAGTAAGAGCATATCTATATTTAATATACTATGATATCTATATTAAATATTGAATATACTCATTCGTAAATACAATTCATAAAAATCTGAACTGTATATCAATAAATATTCACTCTCAAATTAATATTATGGATGGCTTAAAATTTCCCCGAACTTTGATAAAATAGATATAAGGTATCTAGAAAAATAATGCTTCGATCAATGGATAATGGTATAAAATTAAAAATAAGTGTGTTTTAAAATTAATTGTTGCTTGAAAAGTTCCACTTATAATGATAGATCTTGTTTTACACATTTGTCATGCAGCCTTAACTTTACTGTTATTATCAACAGAAATTATTTTTTAAGAAGTTCCCATATAGTTTCGAGTAAAATTTTCAAAACTAAGAAATATGAAAGCTGCCTCTTCCTCCTGATGCTAGCCGAAAGTACTTTTTACTTTACTGTACAGTACAAACATTTATTATTTATGAAAGAAATGTTAACAGTAATCCAGTAAGAAATTATATGCTAATAATTTAGTGTATTTTCTTTTTCGTATCCACTTTAATTAAATAATATAATATTTAATTGAATAATGTGTATAAGGATAGTGTTTTGAAACAATTTATCTATGAAAATGATACAATTCTGCTAATGAGCTGGAGGTACAAGGAAATTCTAATCTAAGATATTTGAGACCAACCTGCATTTTGATAATAGAGTGCCTTAAATTGCTTGTTATATAACGTAGTTCGAACCATTATATATCCAGAATATAAAGTCACTATAATTTATTCCAAATCTGTTTTTGCAACTTCATGTAAAATTCTACAATATTGCTCTTAAAAAGGTCCTTTTTATGCTGTTTAACAGACATAACTGCAACATCACTAATGTTAAATTTTTTCATTTGATAATTTTTATTAAGCACACTGAACACCTTGATTGCTTTGTTTCTTAATAAAATCTTCCTTTTTTTTTCCTTTCCATTTGAAGTTCTGCATTTATTATTGTACTCTATAGACTGTGTAATAAGATGTTTTAGTTTAAATCCGCTTAAAGATACTCTTCACACATTTTATAATCCAACTGGAATAGACAGATCTATAAATGAATTCCAAAGTTGTTTTTTAAAATAAAAAAAAGTATTTGTTTTATTTATATTATTATATACGATTTTAAACGCTATTAAAATATAAATAAATGGTTTAATTATTGCAATACAATGAAAATTACATTAATATTAATAATGCAAAATATTTTCCGCATTAATAATAATGTTATAAAAAAAAATTCTTAAATCTGGAGGAATTTCCACTAAATGCATCAAAATATTATAATTCCCCTTGTCGTAAATATAAATTATTTTATCTGCATTATTTAAGCAATGTATCATCTTTTCATAGGTGATATGAGATTATAAAAATTTCTCCATAAATTTGCTTTATACTTTATCTATAAATATTTAAAAATACTTCTATTTTCAAATGCTTTATTACTAAATATTTCGTTTACACTGAATTTATAACAATTATTTCCAATTTTTATCAATAATTTTCTCATTAACCTTTTAAACGCCGCACTATGATCGAAAGGTTGCACAAACTATTTATTGGTAAAAATCCTTTTAAAACTCAAACATAAGCACTATGAGTAATTTTTTTTCCTCAAAAAAATTTTTTGTGTATGATTTCTAGCATGTTCCAAAAATGGAACATTGGCGGGAAACACTTAGTTTTTTTACATGTTTTCACAAAATATGATTAACGACATTTAAATTAAAATCTTTATTTCTATGCACATTTTTTTCATGATTATAGGTAATGTATAAGTATTTGTCAAGAATAACACAGGTCAAAAAAGTAAATAGCCGGGCTTCGCCCGCCTAGCCTTTCTTTGACTCAGGATTGCAACAAGTATTCCAGCAAAAATAGTAAAATAAAGCTTATACAAAAAAGCTTTCCCACTTACTTAAAAAATATATTACATATATGATGGAAAGTAATTAATGTATGAAAGAAGCTTTACAATTATTTATCAAATTTAAAAAAAGAAATACGTACAAAACGATACAAAAAAATAATAACAATAATAAAAATGTCTGTACTACAATTCACAGCAAAGTAATCAAATAAATCAAAATCTTAAAAATATAAAAGGGAAAAAAATACCAAAAACTTTTAAAAAATATGTACATACATGTATATTGTCTTTAATTTTTGTGTCCTACATTTGATCTATTATCGTTGGTAGTTAGGAAACCATTTCCCATGTAGTCTTTTTTCACACTCAAAACATTTTTTGTAGTGTTCTTTTGGCATACAGCACATTGTCCTTGTGTTGATGGCATAATATAATTTAATTGACAAATGCCAATGTATTCCTCTTCAGAATCATCTGGTAATTCATAAAAAAATCTTGTGCCTCTTCTACTGTTAGAATTGGATTTCAAAGAGACAACTGGTTTGTCTGACGTATCGTAACTGAAGAAAATCATAGAGTAACGTGAAATAATAAAAATTCCTTATCACGCTATTTTCTAAAATCACCTCTTATATTCCAGCTTATTTGAGTCATAAACAATGTCTAACTACCAACAAACAGGCATGTTTACCCCGTCAGTAAGTGAGTAATCCACTTCAGATCCACGTCAGGAAAACGAGCGTGTTTGAGAGACGGGAGGGGGGGGGGAGGACAGGGTGTGGAGTGGGGGTAGAAGAAAGTATATCAAAGTCATAAACATCTTTTGTCGACACTTACTAAACCACCTCATATTCGGAATCTTTTTATCAATAGTTACATGTACTGCAACCAAAGAACTTTATCATGTTAAAATATATACCTTTACACGCCAATGTTCCATTTTTGGAACATGCGGATTTCTTATCTAAAAGAAACAATATAAATCCACCTTTTTATTTAAAACTTGTGTTCTACTAATAAAATTATTATTTTCCCTTGATTAAACTTAGTTATGAAAATATTTGTTAAATTTTGAATTTTATATGAATTTGTGAATTTTGCCCAATGAAAAGTCTAAAAAAAGGCCTAAATTACGATTTTTCCCCTTAGACATGATTAATTGTATCAATGAAATATCGACGCCAAAAAATTAATTCATACTTTCTATACAAATGCTAATTTTTACAAAGCAATACGAATAAAAATATATTTTTTGCAGAATTTTGAAGTTGATGTTCCATTTATGGAACATTGGCGTGTAAAAGGTTAAGATATTTTTTTAAGTTTAAGGTGGCATTTATTTATTCTAGTTGATTATAGTTTAAACCTTTATGCAATGAGTAAATTAATTTGATACACCATTGATTCTGTGATCATCAGGTATTTGGGAATAAATTTCAGCTCAATTTTATATATTAATTTAATTTTTCAAAATAAGTTTATTTTTATGTAAAAAATTTTTTCATGAATCTTAAAAGGGGATAAATTGTATTAAATTTATTTATTGCAGATGCAAAAAGCTATGAATATAGTTGCGCATAACATTACTCAAAACTGTCTTTAAAGTGCGAAATATGCAGGAAAATATTTCTTCACAAGAGTTTTTAGGAAAAGTAGGTTCTGATTCACAGCAAGAAAAATTGTTTGTTTGTGAGGTATGCAGCAAAGAATTTTCGAAAAAACAGTATTTAAGCAGACATCTCTTAATTCATACTGGTAAGACACCTTTTGTGTGTGAAATATGTGATAAGAAATATGCTCGAAAGGATCATTTAAGCAAGCATCAGTTAATTCATAGTGGTGAAAAATCTTTTGTATGTGAATCATGCAACAAAAAATTCTCTCAAAAGAGTAATTTAAGCCAACATCTCTTAATCCATACTGCTGAGAAACCTGCTGTGTGTGAGATATGCAACAAAAGTTTCTCTAATAAAGGTAATTTAAGCAGTCATCTATTACTTCATACTGGCGAGAAACCTTTTTTCTGTGAGATATGCAACAAGAAATTCTCTCATAAGTGTAGTTTAAGCACACACCTCTTAATTCATACTGGTGAGAAACCTTTTGTGTGTGAAATATGCAACAAGAGTTTCTCTGTTAAGAGTAATTTAAACACACATGTGTTAATTCATAGTGGTGTAAAACCTTTTGTCTGTGAGATATGCAACAAGAAATTCTCTCATAAGTCTAATTTAAGCCAACACCTCTTAATTCATACTGATGAAAAAACTTTTGTTTGTGAGGTATGCAAAAATAAATTCTCTCGGAGCTATACATTCAGAAAACATATTTTAGTACATACTAGGGAGAAAAGTCTTGTGTGAGATATGCAAAACTAATTTCCCTTAAAAGAGTATTTTAAGGAAGCATCTGTTCATGTATTGTGAAAAGTTGTGTGAATTATATACGAAAAAAATTTCAAATACCATTCTGTTATTTGTCGCTCCCATCATTTGCTAACTCCGATTAACTGACTTATATATCTCATTGATGTAGGTACTTTGGCATATATTACTATGGCAATAGAATTTTATTTCTAATATTATAGATACTAAAATAAAACGTCTACAAACAAAAATTTTGCCAATTTCAACTAGCAAATTCGCAAATGAGAAGCTCTATGATAATTTCAGCAGCGTCATTTTTTTTATTGCACTTTATCTTTTATAATAACGCAAAAGTATTGCAATATTA
This sequence comes from Maratus speculifer, assembly GCA_964019185.1. Classification (NCBI taxonomy): domain Eukaryota; kingdom Metazoa; phylum Arthropoda; class Arachnida; order Araneae; family Salticidae; genus Maratus; species Maratus speculifer. Next base: position 1,661,473 of record CAXHSM010001189.1, read on the forward strand.
TTTTTGCGTAGCATAGATTTATAGATCTGAAAATTTGAGAATGCTTAAGTCAGAAGATTTGTTAAAATTAATTTCTTATATTGAAGTTCTGTGATTTGAAAACTATTTTTATAATGAACATTTAACCTCTTTAGTCCTGAGACAAATATTACATGGGACTACAAAAATCAGCTTAAAGTTTCTATAAAACATCTCCAAAAATGCAATCGATGCTTATAATATGCATAGATTTATTAAAAATATCTAAAAGTAATTTTTATAATTCTCGAAGCATGTAAATCAATTTAAAGAATGTTCTTTAGTGTCGCTCACAGACAACATTGGGACTGAGGAGGTTAAGCTGAAAATATTGTTTTTGAAGAGGGGTACTGCTCCGAATTCCCCCTATTACTGAAAATAAGAAATAGTTATATGTGTTTGATATACTGATTGTTATTTTTAAAAGCCTGATGCGGTTAAAAATTCAAATAAACGTTGCTTTAAAGTGTTTTAAAATTAGACTGTCTGCATCAGGAATCTGTAAAACGAAAAAAACCTAATTTGATTACAATGTCACTACTAATATCTGTTGTTATTAAATTACTTAGTTTCAAGATCATCTGAATTCTGATTGTTTATTCATAAGAGAATAAAGATCTTGTGTGATTTTTAAATGTCAATAAATGTTGCTAAAAAGCATTTGTCTCTTTTTTTGCTTTCTTTTTCCAATTCAATCTTCCTTCCGAACTGATTGATTGCAATAAACTTATGATTAGTATCCCACATTCCCTATTTAAAATGAAATTCACATTATTCGTAGCATTTATTATTCATGAACACTATCCATACCAATGTTCAAGTCCTTGATGGTCTGCTGCTCTGAGACCACATAACATTTTAAAATGGACCACTAATTAGAAATATTTAGTTATCCTCAGTACTGGTAACTTTTTTTTCTTCTCTAGTGTAAATACTACAAACGTAGATTTCCTCTACTCTGAGAAAACTACATTTGATCCAAGTCACACTCCTTTATTTCAAAGATAAATGAACAAAAGGTTTTAGAAAACGCTTTTCTTTTCTCAAGCAGTAGATCCATTGCTGCAGTTTTCTCTTCTTGTCCAAGCAACAATTTTGAGCGCCATTTCTTCTCTAGTTGGGGTAGGGGTCACTCTAAGTGTTAAAAATAATTACTCTATATACTCGTGTATAAATCGATGACTTTTAGACGAAATTTAGGGGCTGAATTTCAAGATTTAGGTTTTTTGCGGGGGAGGGATAGACTTATACACAAGTTAGTAAAAAATAAATTTTTCGCAATATTATTAGCCAATAGATAAGTCTTTTAACTAATCACATATCGACCTAGTTTAAAGAAAGAAATAAAAGTGTATAATAGTTCAAATTCGCTGTGATTGGCAAATATAATTACTCAAAAATAAACAATATATTCTGCACCCATTTTCTCGATATAGAATTTCCTTTTAACATTTAAATCATTTTTTTTTCAAAAAAAGAGTTCAACTTGAGAATGTTTCCAGACTTCTCTCCTAAAAGTACGACAGTGCAAAGAAGAAATACTATTTTTTAGCATTCTAAGTTATTATCCTTATAAATAAGGCTTGAATAATTTTTTCAAAATATTTTTTTATTTTAGTATCATTAAATTGATGTCAATAAGTTTCAAAATATTTTAAACTTCTTATGTTTCACAAAATCGTACAATTTTAAAATGAAACATCGAATTTAAAAAAAAGTCTTATTAGAAATTTACTAATTTAAGGATTATTCATTATTTTTTTTTCTTCGATTACTAATTATTTATGCCAAACGGTCAGAAATGTAATTCGATTTATTCACGAAAATTCTTTTAAAAAAATGCTTGAATATTTGGGAGGGTCTGACTTATACACGAGTATATATAGTGACAGAATTTTATGTAGCAAACCAGTAAATCCTTATCCTAATTGTCCTTGGCATAATCATCCGTATCATCAAAATGTGATATGCTCATAGGAGACATTAATGATTGTCGTAGTTGTTTATTTAATTTTTTTTAATTTGTAAAATCTATAAAAAAAATCATTAAGTTTAGGAAAATTTTCAAAATCCAGTTGTAACATCCTGTTTTATAGTCAACAAAAAATTACGTTAAAATTAACTACTCATGGCACAGTCCAAAAAAAAACTTTTTACATAGAATTTTATTCTCATTACAATGGTGTAATAATTTTTTACTCAAACTTTCATCAAAATTAATTTAATTTGCTTTCTTATTTTTACATTTCTATAACCAAAATATTTTTTACATACATAAAAGCGTAGTTCTTAGAGAAGCTCTACTATTTTTTTTTATATTTAAAATGTGGTAAGTGTATATTTAGAGCTTTTCAAATAGCTAGTAAATATTTTTTGTTATATTGCTTTGTTACTTTATTTTTGTTATTTTACTATGAAAAATGTTTAACTGTGCCATATTTGTAGTGTCACATAAAACAATTCCTTTTTATAACGATCTACTTATTAGAAACTTCAAATACGATCTCAAATATTATCAAACATAACTTATAGACATTATTGATATGTACTACAAGATATTTGCTGAACAATAGAACACGTACATAGCATTATTGGACTTAAAATGGCCAATAGAGGTGCTAATCACAGCCGTCAGTACAGGAAAAATTTTCTTTTAACTAATGCTAAAGTGCTGTTTTAAGCTTTAGATATTCAGATTAGGATAATTTTTATTTTTTCATAAAATACAGAACCCAAATGCCCAATGAATTTGTAATTGTAAAAAAAAATCACTCGGAATAAATTAAAAATACATGTAATTTAATGTGCTTGCAATAAATTTGTCTGAAGCGAGAAGTTATTACTTTCTTCCACCAGATGGCGTATTCGAGCGCTTGAATCGCCAACAGTTCATATAATTGGAGACACAAAGAGTTACATTTTTGAAAGTCCGATATTGGTCATGAGCTGTTGTGTGTGTTTTTAAGTAAAACTAAATTTTTGCACAGTACAGGATGTTCATAAATTCTATTGGTTACACAAAATACGTAATTCCTAAGCATTACTGTGAATAAATGTGAACAGCCCCTTAGTGACAAGTGTCATGCATAGATCCGTATCAACGACCGTGATATGCTAGTAATCAACTTCATAAATTTCGTTAGCCCGCTCGTTTTTATACTTTGTCTCCATTTTGATTGACTAAATGTTCATATTAGCCAAAAAATCGATGGTTCTGATTGGTTACTGAAAAATTGGTTTACACGTAGTCAAGTGGTTGAAACTCATTTATTGTTGCCACATAAGGTACCGTATTTTCGGGTGTATAGCCCGCACTCCTAAATCTGTGCAGTAAAAAAAGTTAGTGTATAAGCCGCGGAGATGCATCGGTGTATAGTCCGCGGGCTATACACCATTTATGAACGTGTATTTCGATCAGGGTTCGAAGTTAGAAGCCATTAAAGTACATACGCGCGTATAAGTCGAGAAATTTTAGACAAAAATAGAATTTCAAAGTGGAGGGGGGGTCGACTTATACGCGAGACCTTAAAAAAATCTATGGAATAAAATATCGGAAAATAGTTTGCTAGCGAATCGGTGCTGCAGCACCCCTTTGTGTTTGTAGAGTACAAAATCTAAAATCTGGAACCTTTCCTACCTTGACAATTCTGAGTTTAAGATCATTTTTAGTTTGTTTCTCAAAAAAATAATCTACCCTGCCCTGTTGCAAAGAACAAACAAATAGTGTGTGATTTATGTCATTTCAGAACGATTCAGAGAAGTCGGTCTCAGGGCCGTAGCTAGGAGTGATCTATAGGAGGGGGGCTCATAATTTTTTTCTCTTTTTCTGACACAGAAAGATAGATTAGTGCATAATTACACTGTAGGTACTGTGTTTCTTATTAAACTGTTGTAATAACATCATTTTATACTAAGAAAATAATATGATGATGAAAATTTTGAGTGTATAACTGGTGCAAAATTAAACATCATGCTGGCTTCATATGTACAAATAAGGATGAGGGAGTGTTAAATTACTTATTTTAGATACAATTGAGTAATTTTGCAAAACTGTAAAAGGATCTCAAAACTAAATTAGATTTTTGAACAGAATTTCATTTGAATTTTCGGAACAGAAATTTATTTAGTGACCTTGGAATCTTTTCCAGGGGGAACTCAAAATATTTTAGGGGGAGCTGAGCCGCCCATAGCGCCCCCTTAGCTACGGCCCTGGTCGGTCTTTTTCGGAACGATTCTGAGAAATCCTTCCGTTTCAGAGTCGTTTCATTACGGAACGAGTCAGAGGAATTGCTCCTTTTTGGACGAGTCCGAGGAATCGAACCTTTTCGGAGTCGTTTCATTTCTGAACGAGTCCGAGGATTTTGCCCTTTTCGGAGTTTCGGACAGATTCCAAGGGTTCGAACCTTTCGGAAACCTTTCCAAAAAAGGTTCGATTCCGTGATTCCGTTCCTTTTCAAAATCGTTCCGAAAAAGACTGATTCTTTTTTACAGACTAGAAACGTTCCCTTAGCTGGGATCGATCCTTTTGAATCGTTCCTCAACAAATGACACATCTCTACTAATAAACGGATTACAGTTAACGTTAAAACGACTTATTCAGCAAAAAGTAAGTTTAAAATAAGTAACATACTGTTGTTTTTACCCTCTCAAATCAACTGCGTTCGAGCGTCATTATTTCTCGCTGCCGCTTTAGTGCAATACTTAGCGATAGTTGCGACAGTTCTACCAAACCCAGAAATAACTGTATCTAAGCAGTAAAAAAAAATAAAGCCTTTACAAACGTGAGAGAACTCTCTATATTTCGCGGCATAGCGAAAAAAAATTACAAATTTCGATGTTTTTTTTCAAAGTTTTTGAGGTTTAAATATTGTAGAAAAAATATCACGATTTTCAATTTTTTAAAAAATATCTTTGTATAGCCCGCACCGTGTATAAGCCGAAGCGGCTTTTTTTGAAGGTTTTTTTCTTGTATAAGCCGCGGTCTATACACCCGAAAGTACGGTATATACGCGCGTATAAGTCGAGAAATTTTAGAAAAAAAAAAGAATTTCAAAGTGGAAGGGGTCGACTTATACGCGAGACCTTAAAAAAATCTATGAATAAAATATCGGAAAGTAGTTTGCTAGCGAATCGGTGCTGCAGCACCCCTTTGTGTTTGTAGAGTACAAAATCCAAAATCTGGAACCTTTCCTACCTTGACAATTTTTAGTTTAAGATCATTTTTAGTTTATTTAAAACAAATAATAATCTATCCTGCCCTGTTTCAAAGAACAAAAAAAATTGTGTGATTTACGTCATTTCGAAACGATTCAGAGGAGTCGATCTTTTTCGGAACGATTCCGAGAAATCCTTCCTTTTCAGAGTCGTTTCATTACGGAACGAGTCATAGGAATTGCTCCTTTTCAGAGCGAGTCCCAAGAATCGAACCTTTTCGGAGTTGTTTCATTTCGGAACGAGTCCAAGGAATTTGCCCTTTTCGGAGTTTCGGAGTGATTTCGTTCCTTTTCTGATTCGTTCCTCTAGCTCCACTGCCGGAATTGCTTCTTTTGAATCGTTCCTCAAAAAATGACACATCTTTACTAAAAAACTGATTTCAGTTAACGTTAAAACGACTTATTCAGCGAAAAGTAAGTTTAAAATAAGTAACATGTTATACTGTTGTTTTTACACTCTCAAATCAAGAGCAAACTGCGTTCGAGCGTCATTATTTCTCGCTGCCGGTTACTGCAGTACTTGGCGATAGTTGCGACAGTTCTTCCAAACCCAGAAATAACTGTATTTAAACAATAACAATAATAATAATAATAATAAAAAGTTTTTACAAACATGAGAGAACTCTCTATATTTCGCGGCATAGCGAAAAAAATTTACAAATTTCGATGTTTTTTTTTTTTCAAATTTTTTGAGGTTTAAAAATTGTAGAAAAATATCACGATTTCCAATTTTTAAAAAAAATCTTTGTATAATCCCCACCGTGTATAAGCCGCAGCGGCTTTTTGGAAGGTTTTTTTCTTGTATAAGCCGCGGACTATACACCCGAAAATACGATAATCAAAATCTTTGGTTATTACGCCATTTTTTGATAATTTTGCCTTATTTAATCAGAGCAATTTAACGATTCAATTAAGCAAAAATTACTGTTTTGAAAAACCAGTCATAACAGATTAAACATTCAGTAAAAATAAGTTCATCGCGAAGGGGTAAATCTGATTGAGTCATGTATGCTCTAGCTCAACGATTCATTTTTTTTTATTCATTTAGCCCCTTTTTTAGGTTTTTAGATCACAGGCTATCATAGCCTGAGAGCTTATGTGCCCGACCGTTCTGTATGTACGTTCGTACGTGGATAACGCAATAACTCATGATAAAAGTATCCTATCCACTTGAAATTTTGTATACAGGTATATTCTGATAAGGCGCTTCCCTGATTAGTTTTTGGAGTTCATTCGATAAGTATAAGAGAGGGAACGAATCCCCTTAATTGGTATAAATGGGTTTTTCATGCAGAATTAACAGTTTTTGTTCAAAATTTAGATATAGGATCATTCTGATGAGGCGATTCCTTGACTGTTATCAGGTGTTCATGGAATAAGTATAAATAGGGAGAACGGGGGTTCTAATGCCCCTCCCCTTAATTGATATAAATGGGTTTTTCATGCAGAATAATCAGATTTCTTTCAAATCTCTGAATAGTTTGGAAGTTTAATGGTTAAGTATAAAAGAGGGGGAGGATAACTCCTCTTAAATTATATAAATGGGTTTTTATTAAGAATTTTCCGATTTGCTCTGAATTTTGGATATAGATTTTTTATATGATAAAGCATGTCCTTGATTAGTTTAGGAGGTTCAATGATTAAGTATAAAAGGGGGAAAGGGGGAGCTGTTTCCCTTCCTTTGATTTTTTTTTTCGAATAGAATTAATCCTTGAAAATATAAGGCTGTAATAAGCAATTAGTATGCGTAGCCTGTGAGCTCAATGTCATCAGTTTAACTGGACAATATTCTTTTTATTTATTAGCACTTTCCAACAGAGTTGAAAAGTACTTATGCATTCGGTTTGTCTAGCCGTATGGCCGTCAGTCCGCGCTCTAACTCTCGTAAATATACTCGGATTGCCATGAAATTTTTAGACGTTATTTAGGCTTTCCCTACCACGAATCCTATTGAAAATGAAGTCTCTACCATGATTAATTTATTTACAGGGACTGTGAAAAGTTTTCCATTACATTACGGCTTAAGGGGAAAAGTCGTTTTAAATGAATTTTAACGTTTATAACACTTTTCAAAAGTTTGAAAAGTGCTTATGCATTCGGTTTGTCTGTCCGTCTGTCCGCGCTCTAACACCTGTAAATATACTCAAATTGCTCTAAAATTTTTGTATGTTATTGACGTTTACACTAGCATAAACCCTATTGAAAATGAAGTTTTTACCATGATTAGTTTATTTACAGGGAGAGGCAAAATTTTCCCATTACATTAGGCCTATGGGGAAAAATCGTTTCAAAGGCGTTTTAAAGGTGTTACACCTTACCAAACATATTAAAATTTACATGCATTTAAGAGGTGCACTAAAATATGCATTCTATAAAATGTGCGGTGAAAATATATCTATTATTTCTTTACAGGGCCACACAAAAGAATTCCATTGGATAATGGTAAAGAAGGGAATAGTGTGCGACATTTTTAAATATATTAAACTGTTTCATGTATAACAAAATTGATATATGTTACTGAGGCTTATTATAAACTGTACGATACTGTCATGCATAATATGAAGTACATTGCATTTACAGGGACACACAAAAGATTTCAAGTAGTATATTCCTTCCGACAGATTGCACATGTTTCCAATAATGGCTGATGGATGGATATAATACATTTTAATTATGATATACTCATTTAAGTTTAACTAAATCTTTCTACAATATAAGGGTGTGTATAAATGTTATAGTTGATACACAGGGCTATCCGAAAGAGCTCGCGAACGTTACTGAGTATGAACGTAAATTACTTAAAGGTGGTTCTTTAATAAGGTATACATTTTTACGTGAACTGCATTCAATTTACAAAGAAATGGTAGTAGAATATATAAAATGATATACAGGGCCACGCAAAGAATTGTGTACATGTACACCTGTGAATGATAATTTATAACAATATGATTTCAGTTGTTTAAAGATTGTTTCAATTTAAAATGAATTTTAGCTTCTTATTGACGTGTAATAAAGGTACAAGGTAAACTACAGGGCTGAATAAAAGTTTTCAAGTATATTTCCCATTTATTAGTACAAATTGCTCCAAAAAAAATTTTAAGCTTTTTTCTTGCTAAACTAAATTTTCCCATTTTATAATATGTATATCAACTGACAGATCAAATACAGGGCTGTTTAAAATATTGGAATGCATATTTGATTATATACCCTTATTTCCCTAATTAATGAAGTTTTGTTCAAGAAGTGTTGGAATGTGCTTCATAATCTATGCTTAACGTATAATTTTTCTTACTTGTTATTTCAAAGTACCCCCATTTCTCATAAGTACGCTCCTCGTACCAATCCCCTCCATTCAATATTAAACGCAAGCATCCTTTTTAGGTTTTTTTCATATTTATGAAAATACGTAGCACCTATAGTTGTCGTTCTGTCCCTCCGTGTGTCCGAATATCGCCCAATCCACGAAAAAATGGACATGAGGATGAAAATTTAAATTTCTTTAAATATGATTGAAATTTTGCATATTAACTGTTAAGAGTGTACTATTTCATATTTCATCAAAAAAGAATTAAATTTTTGTCTTTAACATACTTATTTTAATTAATAAAGTGACACTATGACTTTGTAAAATAGACTGCGGCAAAAATCTTTGCATTTCATGGTCTCGTAGAGCTGAACAAACATTCTGAAAATCTCCAAACTTGGATATATATGGTCTGACAGCTATTATTGAGAGTTTTTGTCTGCAGAGAAGTGTTCACTAATCTTTATTACAAAAGGTAAGCATATTTAATTACTCTTGATTATTGTGTCACACCCGCAACAAAAAGTTACATTTATATCTCTGCAGAAAAATATTTTTGATTTAAAGTTATGAAACTTTATATTCAAAAATAGTTTATTAAGATACTTTGAATTACAGACACAAAAGAAATTAATTAATATTTTAATTATAATTATTGAGCGTTGCGGGCGTGACATGGCCCTGTTGCGGGTGTGACATTTAATTAAAGTCACACCCGCAACGTCTTTTAAAATTGATTACAAATGCATATTTGAACAAATTATATGTAAATTTATAAAAGAATAATATGCTGGAAAACATGTACTTGGCAGCTTTAACTATACCCTTTGATTTAATAGAGGGAATTCCAGTTAATAAATAAAAATTTGCATCATCTGAGTATGTGACACTGTGTGCAGTTGATTTATTCAGTTTGGATTGATAAAATTGTTGCTTTACTGCAAGAAAATAATTTTATTAGTGATATATGATTAAGAAATTAATTTAAAAGGTAAGATTTTTATAGAAATTAAAAGAAGAAAATTACGAAACAATATTTTAGCAATTTTCTTTAAATTTGTTCATTTTGTTTTGTGTTTTACATACATTTTTTTAATTTTGTTATTTGATAGTATTTATCTAATATATATATTTTTAGTTTTTTAAAATAAGTAAATCAATATTAGGGGACGATTTTTTTTCTCTTTTAATTCAAATTAAATAAAAAGTAGAAGTAAGAATAATAGAAACTGTTAAAATGTTTATTAAGTTAGCATAAAATGTATATAGTCAGTTTGAAATTAACCAAAATTTAACATAATTAACTTTATGTAAGATTAGAAATTTCAAGGGATAATTATTAAAAATTTGTTAAGCTTATATTTTTAGACTGGAAGTGCTATATTTATTCAGTTTACACATTAATTTCTTCTCTTTTGCAGAGAATGAAGAGTACAGAAAAATCATGATATCATTGAAAAAAGAATAAGGAAAACCCTTTTAAATATGAAGTATATCTACAACAAGAGAAGGAAAGAGACAAAGCAAGGAGAGAAAAGAAGAGACTATTTTAAAAAATCATGGTAAAGGATGGCAATCCTTTAGCATTTCATCTCATGGTAAAGGAGTTGTCGATGGGGTTGGTGCAGTTGCCAAGAAAATGGTAACACTAGCAACGCTCTGCAACTATAAATTCAGCTTCAGATTTTGCCATGTGTGTAGAAAAAGTCCTAAAAAATATAAAAGAACTTTGCTGAATGCGAAATTTCAGAAGATATTGTGAAAATGCTTCATGAATGCTGGCACCAAGCACAATCGGAGCTCAACATTCAATCGATACATCATGTTGTTTTTATTGACGTAGGAACAATTAATGTAGCAATAACTTCAGAAAGTGATCACAAAAGAATTTGTTTGTTACCATATTTTGTCAAAAATATAATATCCAATGATAAGAGTGCAGTTGGGGATTTTGTAGAAGTTGTTTTATTTCCCACATTTGAAAAAAAAAGTGAAAAATTCGATGGACAAATAAGACAAATGAATGGGGATATTATAGAATAAGAGTATCGGAATAAAAATCAAGAAAATGTGTATATTTGGCTCAGTCAGTTAGATGTATCCATACTTTGACAAGGATATAATATCCAACGATGAATGCACAGTTGGAGATTTTGTAGAAGTTGCTTTATTCTCGACATTAAAAAAGTGAAAACTTTGATGGACAAATAAGACAAATGGATGGTGACGATATAGAATTAGAATGTTTGAAAAAAAATTAAGAAAACGTGCATATTTGGCCCAGTCAGTCAGATGCATCCTAGGAAAAAAAGAGCATTTTTGTAAAAAAAGCTACCACCACCACAATTATAAATTCAAGGTTGGAAATGAAATTTTTTTTTATATTTTCCTTTCTAGATATTATAAAATTTAATAGTGATTAATTCTTTAATTAAAAAAATCTGCCTTGAAAATATTTGTGTATGTCATTATTTTATTGGCCATACAAGTCACACCCGCAACGGAAACTTTGACTATTTTCTACAAAAGCAAGAATTGAGTAAGTAATTTAATTTTTTCATAGAATAATTATTTAAGTATTACTGTCTAATATTTAAAAAAATCAATTCACTCAGTTGTCATAATTCACAGAGTTTTGTGTTTTTGCACTGAAAGATGAAAAAGCATGTCCATTTTATGTCACACCCGCAACAGGTGGAAATTATTTTTTTTAATAAATAAATGATAAATTGGACAATTTTCAGATTTGGATAAATGTATGTGTAAGTGGTCTACATTGAAATTCATACAAATTGAAACCAATGCTCAAAAATATTTTTGCTGGTGACTAATTTAAGTTGTGTAAATGTCACACCCGCAACTTTGGATTGGGCGATATGACAACGCAAAAACTACCCAACCGAATCATTTAAAATTTAAAATATATAATAATTATTACATAATGTTGTCGAGTCAGTTCAATTTTTGTGAAAATCAGACACATAATTCATTTACAGGGACGGTCAAAAGTATTCCTACATTACAGTCAATGGGGAAAAAATTGCAAGTGCATTTTAATTGTGTTACACTATTTTGTACATGATATAATTGATATGTGTCTATGAAGTGTGTACTGTAATATACATTCTGTACAGCAAAGAACGCTTGTTATTTAATTACAGGGCCACACAAAGGCATTCCATTACATAATGGTACAGGCAGAAATTTTTTTCTTGCGTATTTTAATTCTATTAAACTGTTTAACATTTTATGAAATTGATATACAAATTATTTCCTGTATAATAGAAAGCAGAGAGTATTTCCAGGGACGCACAAAAAATTTCGGCTGCTATACTGTATCCGAAATACTGTATATTATTACATCAAGATCTAAATTTATTTAGGTGCGTCCGTAATTACATAAATACGTAGCACCTAAGCACCTATAATCATCGTTTAGTCTGTCCTTCAACCTGTCTGTCTGTCCGTCTGCCTGCCCATCAAACAGAGCAAAAACTAACGAACCAAATCATTTGAGATTTAAAATAGATAGTTTTTGCATAATTTGTCGTGTCATTTCAAATTTTATGAAAATCGGATGTATTATTTTATGATGGGGATAATCCATTACATTGCGTTTAACGGGAAAAAATCGTTTCAAGTACATTTTAATGAAGTTACACTCTTTCGAATATAATAGAATTGACATGAATCTATGAAGTATATAATAGAATATACATTCTGAACAATCTGTGATCCAAAGAGTATTTATTATTAATTTACATGGCATCACAAAAGAATCTTACTACATATATGCATGATGCCTCCAAAAGGCTACTTTTCACGCTATCGCGTGTCTTTACATTACCTTAGTCCTTCATACTTAGCCATTTTTAAGCTCTTCGTAATGAAACGCACAAAACACTATAATGGAACATTAAACGATCCAAAAAGCACTGTATTTCACCAGAAAAAAGTTTTTTACGTTCACACTGACCAAATGTCGCAGGTAACTGAGCATGGAGAAATAATAAGAATCCTTTATCGTATTTTGGCTCATCTATTTCGTCCTTCACTCCCTCAGTATTACGACGAGTTATTGCGCTCGTCCTGCTTCACTCCCTTCTGACATTCCAGTTTTTTTTTTTTTGAAATATTCTGCTGTCCATTGCCCAAATATATGACTTTTGACACATAGAAAAATATATAAAGAAGACCAAGGGACATAAATAAAAGAGAAACTAATGATTGATTCAAACAAATATAACTTTTGTTTATTATACGAGAAAAAGCTATAAAAATCGGCTAAGTCATAATACACATATCTATTAAATAATGCATGATCAGATATTATTTAAACATTAGGTACACTAAATATGCCTTTTCAAGTAAAAAAAAAAAAAAAAAGAAAAAAAAAAACAGTTAATTTTATTTAACATTTTTTTTTTTTGAAAAAGTTCAAAAATGAGTATTTTTGCAAAACTCCAAGCCGTTTGCGGCAAGGTAAAGAAATGTCTAAAAAATCTCAAATATTTTGTATGAACGAGTGCCACCAGTGACCAATTTTCCGCAGTCGCCATCATCGAAAATCGAAAAAATGTTTTTTTCGGCCCACCCTAATGTACAGCCTCTAAGCAATATCAAAATTTCTGTAAAATTCTACTGTAATACCTCATCCAGATGGGATATTTAAGACACCTTAGATCATCGAACTCTCATTCGGTTTCAATATTCTTCAGTTAGATACAGCAACAACCACTCACTCTGATTGCCTACAAAGTTTTGCTTGACTGGTAGCCCAAGAAACGACCACACAAAACTCTAAGTCATCAACAACAAAACAGCAAAAAACTGTTTAATTTATGGAAGAGTAGTAATAGAGGAATCTAATAAACCATGTCTTCCGGAAGCGAAGTGGCGCATAAGTTAAAAATTAATACCACTAGTGGTTGACTCGTAGGCTTAGCATTGTGTTTGCCATACAGTCAAAATTAAGAAAACTGGGTGCAGGAAAACACAAAAAAATTAATACTAGTAGTGGTTGACTCGTAGGCTTAGCATTATGTTTTCCTGCACCCAGTTTTCCACGTTTTCCTACTTTTGATTGTACGTCAACCACAATACTAAGCCTACGAGTCAACAACTAGTAATATTTATTTTTGGCTTATGCACCACTTTGCTTCCGACAGGCATGGATCATTAGATTTCCCTATGACTGCTCTTCCATAAAATAAAGGATTTTTTTCTTGTGCTCGATGACTTAGGGTTTTGTGCGGTGGGCTCTTGGACTATGATTGGATTGGCTGTTGCAACCAATTTTATTTCATGTGAATGCGCATATTTTGCTTTTGTTGAGATCACAGGCACAGTGTCATTCACTGAGTTTTGTGATATGAATGCAGTTATATTCATGTTGGGTATTATCATCTTAAAAATAGGGGTCTATGATAGTTTGTAGCATCTAATCTGATCGGAGTATAAGTTTAATTTAAACCAGCATCTATTATTCATATTGGTAAAAAAAAATTGTGATATATACGATGAAAATTTCACAACAGAATGTATTCATTTTCACTTCCATAATTTATTATTTACTATGAACTAATTTTGATAAGTCATTTATATGGAAAACTTGTAATAGTTTAGTATTAAAAATTTGCTATTTTTGTATCACAGTTATTGAAATGAAACAGGACCTAATGAAAAATATCTTATTTAAACAAGTAAATCAGAAGATATGTAGTCTTGCCATTATTTGTATAACATCAGCAGTGCCAAACAGTTTTTAATATAATTTTAATTTATGACTTGCTCAATTTATTTAATTACATTATATGGATTTCAAAGACTGTAAGATTTTGCTGATGGTTAAGGATATTTAAATAACAATTTGTTTAAAACATCACTTTGTGTCATGAAGCTCTTTGAACCAAAAAACAGACTTTGTTGAAAACTTCTAATATATGATTGTGCTCTTTCCAAATGTAATATTATCTCATTAATTTTGTGCTTTCCAGCTTGGATTTTATTATTATTATTATTTCTGAATTTTACTATTGCTCTTTATGGTGTGGTTTTAATACATAAGCATCGACTATATGAAACCATTTCATATCCTAATAATAATATTTGTTTTATTTGCCAAACAGAAAAAATATTTCAGAAGTTGAATAAAATCTTGATGATGACTATAGACAATACATACTTGGATACTTTAGTTTTGTATTAGGTGTATAAAGTTTCATATACATGAAGTGGTACATTTAAGATCAATCAAGATTTAAAATTCTCTGCAGAAGGCAATATATCTATGTTCTTTTGTGCCACTCTGTATGTAAATTGTTTTATATTATACTTAAACTAGGCAATTTTAGTTAAATTAAAAAACTCTTATACAATTTAAAACACATTTTCAGCGTTTCTTATCCATATACCACAATCCATTTAAGTTCTGCCTGATTGCGCTGTGTAATAAAATTATATACTTGACAATTGGTATATTTTAATGCATTTCAGCTGAAAAATTGCTTAACACAATTTCAAAAGCTTACCTGTAATAAGAACAATAAATCGGATGTAATGTATCTTCATCATTTTCTTCATTATTTCCGATTTACCCATTTGCGTAAAAGATCATATTTATATTACATCCACGTCACTTATCACAATAAAATTTCTTACATTAAGTTAAAAAATAAAAATGTATTTGATTTATTAGGGGGAGCTTCTTATAGAATATATAGAATTTATATATCCTAATCTATTGAATTCACATCACATTTTATACTAAAATTTTAATAAACTTTGAAATTTATTACACAATTGAAACTTAATTACTGTAACAGTTATTTATAAATAATAAAGTATCTGAATTTTTTTGTGTAGTTTTATATAAAAAAAATGAATGAAACATGTATGCTGTAGAAAATTTTTTGTCTTGCGCAAAATAAAGTAAATTAATTTTATTAGGCTATAGAGATGTAACACAGCATGATTAATCCTTACTTGAATTAATTACCCCCACATACCATGATAATATGGAATCTTGTGCCGCCCTTTCCGATAAAAATAAATGTTACACACAGGGCCTGACTAAAGCAGGGGCATGCGGGGCAATTGCCCCAGGCCCCCTTGCTTAAGGGCCCCCCCCCCCAAGCACAGATGTTTTTCGTTAAAAGAGTGTCAAATGATAAAAAATGGCCAAAAATGACCAAAATTCTTTTTTTTCCTATTTTAAGGATCTTTCTTAATACTTGTAAATAGTACTTGGTACGAAATTTATGTACACGTACAATAGTTATGAATTTCAATTTTAGTCACTTCAGTATAATTTACGAAAAATTTTAAGATAAAAGGGGGCCCCCCTATAATGTTTGCCCCAGGCCCTCCCACTGTCTAAGTCGGGCCCTGGTCACACACACCATCTTATATACGAAACATTTTTTCAGTGCATATGAAAAAACATACATCATTTCTTTAAGTAGGGCAGACTGGGGCAAGTTTTCAAATTTTATTTTATTTTATTATGTTTTGATTTAAACAGGATATCGTTGTATTGCTGAGACTTTTAGCTACACATTGGTATAATTATTTTCCAAAACATTAAATTTACTTTGTGGAAAAAAAAACATTTAAGTCTGCTCATTTTATTTTGGAGAACGGGGCCTGCATGAGAGGCAGACTGCACACTGCTTCCTACATTTATTTTTAAGCGAAAATAATTACAAGTTGAAGTTTTGCAAAAATTCCATTTCGATCGGTAAGGACATGAACACATGATCATGAGCAAAAACAATGCTCTAGTAACTAGGCTATTAGTTCCACGAAACAAATGCTGAAATTGGAATCATGTTTCGAAATCAAAAAGTCACAAAAATGGTTGAATTAACTTAATTAAAGTGTTTTTCAAAATTATATGATTTGTCCTGTGATCGGATGGATTCTGTACAAATTTTCGTGTTTGAATACTTTTGTTGTTGCTCGGACCTATCATTGTGACCTGGTACAATTTAAAGTATCCGAACACCTTTAAAACGTAATTTTTAATCAAAGTGTCATTTTTTCATTTTCGAGGTAATATTAAAACTGAATATTTTATCTATGGAAATCTGCTTGAATTTTGTCTGTACTTAAAAAATTGCTAAATAGATGGTCTTATATGGTCTAAATACATGGTCTTATATCAGGTGCAACTAAAAAGTTTATTTATTTATTTATTTTTTTTTTTGGGGGGGGGGTTGCATCGTTACGACTTTCATATGTGTTTCAGCGATTGTCATAAGTCTAGGGTGTCAGGTGACTGTTAACTTTTCAAAATGCTGGTTAGCGTTTTTGATCCGTTTAAGAGGCGACTCTTCAAATTGTTGAATTGTCATCGGTCTTCAATAAGTATGGAAAGTTTCAATTTAATCTGATGTCATAAAGTGGGTGAAAATAACGTTTAAAGATTCCGTTTCATACATATATACAGATGAAGCTAATAGAAGCATGTTAAAAAGAGTCCGAGTTACAACCTTTTGAGTTGCTATCAGATTCACCAACATTTCGCAAGACTTTTGAGCCAACACTTGATTTCCTCCAACTTTTCGCGAAATATCCTCCAAATATCCAGTGTGACAGCAAACAGCAATGTCTCCCCAACTTTTTTCCACAGTTCCAAAAAAGTCTGGGCTAGTCCAGATTTTTCATCCAACATCGAACATTTCAACGAATCAGAGATAAGCGATTGATACGAATAGGAGATAATATTAACGGATGGTACTAGTAAGACTGGTTTTCCGGCTTTTCGTACAACTTCTTCAAAGACAATTGTAACCTTTTTCTCTCTTTGAACGGGAAAATGTTGGGGTTAAAATCGGCTAAAAAGTTTGTCGCGTCTAAAATCCGTGAATTTGACAACAGCTTTAGAATTACATCTATTACAGCTTTTGAATTGTGTTTTAAAATTATTTTTAGGTTTTTCTCAAAATAAAGTTTTTCAGACATTTACTGTATGCAAAACACCCTAAAACAAAAAATTTTGCATGAAATGCCACGAAATGTTTTGTATTTCTTTTACAAATGTCTTTTCAGGGTCTATACTCAGCTAATAGCCTATACTCATGCTAATATAATAAATAGCTTTATGTGTACATTGGAGTAAATGACAAACTTGAGTCAAAATTTGCCAATTATTCTTTATATTAGTATTTTAATTGCCATATCATTTGAGATGAAGACGCGATCCCACAGAACTCCCGCAACGTCCCACAGAAAGTTATTCTGTTTATTATGCAATTTACAGAACAGATGTGGTATCTTCCCGCGAGCCGCCGTCTTGTTTCCCTGTTATTTCTCATAAATTATTATTATTACTTTATTTTGTAATTTTTTAAAGGAAACATAAAATAAATATTCTTAAGGCTTATATACACTAAAAAATTGTTTTCATTTTACTTCAATATTTAAAAAAATAAATAAATAACTAAATCAAATGACTTTTATTGTTAAAATTGCATCTTTCAATCTTTGAATTTCCGAAGTAGATTGTCTTGTTTAATTTAATATAATTTTTTAAATGTATGATTCAATCATTAAATAATCATTTTAGTTGCATTTTGCAGTTTAAGTTTAAATAATAATGAATCAGAAATAATAGGGAAACAAAATGGCGTCACGCGGAAGGTACGACATCTAAGCCTAACTTGCAAAATTTCAAAGCATTGTCTTATTTTTGCATTAACACTTTTGCAGAAATATCGATTTTGATATAATTTAGCTATTTTTCTCTTAAAAAATTATTTCTGGGTAATTGCTTAAATTCAGTAATTTTTTTTTAAGTTTCAAAGCAAATATCAATATAAAAATTGATGAGAAGAGAAAATTTCAAAAAATCACTTTCAAAGGTGTGCGGATCCTGTAAAGACCTATATTTGGAAATTTGAGAATCAAAAATTTTTTTTGTTAGAATCATATTTTTGGATATTACAGTAGCATAACTTTCTGAAAATTAAATTTTTGAAACCACTTACCAGACTATTAACACAGAATTATTTAAAAATACAAATTATTCAAGTAATATATACTGAAAAAAAGTTTCAAAATTCCTTCAAGAACTTTCGAATTTGATTTTGAAAAATTACAACAATAGTATAATCTCTTCAGACCTGGGATATACAAATGTGTACCTCCATTCTTTTCCTCATAAAAAATAAACTGCTCGAAATTTTTGCATTTTACTTTATTTCTATACAGATGAATGCTTTTTGCTTTAAAACAAAACATATAAATGTCAGCACTGACGAATATTACCTCATAAAATAAACATTATTTTCATCGGAGTCTCGAAAATATCTTCAAGACATTGTGGCCAAGAAAGTAAGAAATATTCATGATTATTTAACTTAAATGCTTTAGAATAAAAAAAATTCAGGATTGCTGATTTTTTATTTGTTTAAAGACCTTAATTTTATTATTGCGTAAATTTATATTACTGATAGTTAAATTGATGTTTCAAGGGGATTTAGTACTTTTATATCCATATTTGTAAACCCAAATTACCAGTCCCCTAAAGTACCGATTTCATAAAAATGACTCTTTTTGTCATCTACGGTGTCATTTCATTTCTGAAAAAGCAGCGCCGTGCGAAATGGCGGCGAAGGGGGCGGTCACCCCGGGCGCGGAAATTTAGGGGGCGCTAAATTTATACTACCAACGTCATTTTTGGCCTGTTATGAGAAAAAGTTGGGTGAGGGGGCACCACATTGAAACTTTGCCC
Source organism: Maratus speculifer (assembly GCA_964019185.1). Taxonomy (NCBI): domain Eukaryota; kingdom Metazoa; phylum Arthropoda; class Arachnida; order Araneae; family Salticidae; genus Maratus; species Maratus speculifer. The sequence continues at coordinate 1,680,743 of CAXHSM010001189.1, forward strand.
CGGGTGCAGTTTTCTCTTCGCACATTAAATATATATTTGTAGAAATATCTTATGCTCAGGTTTGAAGGGGATAAAGACTAGTGCAAACGACCATCCTAGGACTGTGGATAGGAATTGTGGTCCCATAAAATTTTAAATAATTAATAAAAAATATAATTCCTATATTATTCTACAATCGAGCTATTTGGTTTGAAAAGCAGAAAAATCAGCAAAGTGCAATATATTTTTCAAACACTTTACATTTGAAAATAAACTCTCCCTATTCAATGGTGTGAAACTTAAATTATGCGATGTTGAGATTTAAGTTTGAAAAAAAAATGAAAATGAAAATGAAAAAATAATTTATCACATAATTTTTTTCAAAATAATTTAAAATCGCCCAATCCACGAAAAAATGGACATGAGGATGAAAATTTAAATTTCTTTAAAGATGATTGAAATTTTGCATGTTAACTGTTAAGAGTGTATTATTTCATATTTTATCAAAAAAGAATTAAATTTTTGTCATTAACATACTTATTTTAATTAATAAAGTGACACTATGACTTTGTAAAACAGACTGCGGCAAAAATCTTTACATTCCATGGTCTCGTACAGCTGAACAAACATTCTGAAAATCTCCAAACTTGTATATATATGATCTGACAGCTATTATTGAGAGTTTTTGTCTGCAGAGAAGTGTTCACTAATCTTCATTACAAAAGGTAAGCATATTTAATTATTCTTAATTATTGTGTCTCACCCGCAACAAAAAGTTACATTTATATCTCTGAAGAAAAACATTTTTGATTTAAAGTTATGAAACTTTATATTCAAAAATAGTTTATTAAGATACTTTGAATTACAGACACAAAAGAAATTAATTAATATTTTAATTATAATTATTGAGCGTTGAGGGCGTGACGTGTCCCTGTTGCGGGTGTGACATTTAATTAAAGTCACACCCGCAACGTCTTTTAAAATTGATTACAAATGCATATTTGAACAAATTATATGTAAATTTATAAAAGAATAATATGCTGGAAAACATGTACTTGGCAGCTTTAACTATACCCTTTGATTTAATAGAGGGGATTCCAGTTAATAAATAAAAATTTGCATCATCTGAGCATGTGACACTGTGTGCAGTTAATATATTCAGTTTGGATTGATAAAATTGTTGCTTTATTGCAAGAAAAAATTTTTATTAGTGATATATGATTAAGAAATTAATTTGAAAGGTAAGATTTTTATAGAAATTAAAAAAAGAAAATTACGAAACAATATTTTAGCAATTTTCTTTAAATTTGTTAATTTTGTTTTTTTTATATACATTTTTTTAATTTTGTTATTTGATAGTATTTAATATATATATTTTTAGTTTTTTAAAATAAGTAAATCAATATTAGGGGAAGATTTTTTTTCTCTTTTAATTCAAATTAAATAAAAAGTAGAAGTAAGAATAATAGAAACTGTTAAAATGTTTATTAAGTTAGCATAAAATGTATATAGTCAGTTTGAAATTAACCAAAATTTAACATAATTAACTTTATGTAAGATTAGAAATTTCAAGGGATAACTATTAAAAATTTGTTAAGCTTTTATTTTTGGACTGGAAGTGCTATATTTATTCAGTTTACAAATTAATTTCTTCTCTTTTGCAGAGATTGAAGAGTACAGAAAGATCACGATATCATTGAAAAAAGATTAAGGAAAACCCTTTTAAATATGAAGCATTTCTACAACAAGAGAAGAAAAGAGACAAAGCAATGAGAGAAAAAAAGAGACAAAGCAATGAGAGAAAAAAAGAGACTATTTTAAAAAAATCATGGTAAAGGATTGCAATCCTTTTGCATTTCATCTCATGGTAAAGGAGTTGTCGATGGGGTTGGTGCAATTGCCAAGAAAATGGTAACACTAGCAACGCTTTGCAACTGTAAATTCAGCTTCAGATTTTGCCATGTGTGTAGAAAAAGTCCTAAAAAATATAAAAGAACTTTGCTGAATGTGAAATTTCAGAAGATATTGTGAAAATGCTTCATGAATGCTGGCACCAAGCACAATCGGAGCTCAACATTCAATCGATACATCATGTTGTTTTTATTGACTTAGGAACAATTAATGTAGCAATAACTTCAGAAAGTGATCACAAGAGAATTTGTTTGTTACCCTATTTTGTCAAAAATATAATATCCAATGATAAGAGTGCAGTTGGAGATTTTGTAGAAGTTGTTTTATTCTCCTCATTAAAAGAAAAAAAAAAAAAAAAAAAAAAAAAGGTAAAAACTTTGATGGACAAATAAGACAAATTAATAGGGATGATATAAAATAAGAGTATCTGAAAAAAATTAAGAAAATGTGTATAATTGGTTCAGTCAGACAGATGTATCCATACTTTGACAAGGATATAATATCCAACGATGAATGTGCAGTTGGAGGTTTTGTAGAAGTTGGTTTATTCTCGACATTAAAAAAGATGAAAACTTTGATGGACAAATAAGACAAACGGACAAACGGATGGTGACTATATAGATATAGAATGTTTGAAAAAAATTTAAGAAAACATGTATTTTTGGCCCAGTCAGTCAGATATATCCTAGGAAAAAAAGAGATTTTTGTAAAAAAGCTGTCACCACCAAAAATTATAAATTCAAGATTAGAAATGAAATTTGTTTGATATTTTCCTCTCTAGATATTATAACTGTAATATTGATTAATTCTTTAATTAAAAAAATCTGCCTTGAAAATATTTGTGTATGTCATTATTTTATTGGCTATACAAGTCACACCCGCAACGAAAATTTTGAATATTTTCTACAAAAGCAAGAATTGAGTAAGTAATTTAATTTTTTCACAGAATAATTATATAAGTATTACTGTCTAATATTTAAAAAAAAATCAATTCACTCAGTTGTCATAATTCACAGAGTTTTGTGTTTTTGCACTGAAAGATGAAAATGCATGTCCTTTTTATGTCATACCCGCAACAGGTGGAAATTATTTTTTTTAATAAATAAATGATACATTGGACAATTTTCAGATTTGGATAAATGTATGTGTAAGTGGTCTACATTGAAATTCATACAAATTGAAACCAATGCTCAAAAATATTTTTGCTGGTGACTAATTTAATTTGTGTAAATGTCACACCCGCAACTTTGGATTGGGCGAAATACAAACCTGGAACAAACAAATTGAAGACTAAGTTTATAACAATTACACTAAAAAATAAAGTACTTTCATGTGAGCTTGGCGATGTGATAAATCGACAAATATTGTTCTGATTGACATGATTCATATAAGTTAAATTTCACTTAAAATATACAATTTTAATTCATTTCATTTAAAAAGGATATTTTTTATCAAAAAGAAATGGCGCAACTGATATTTGTCGAGAATTAAATAAGAAGCATGCCTTTGTGATAGCATAATTCACTTTTATGTTTCAGCAGAACTATAAGGCTAGTATAGTTTTTGATTTGAGCTATAGCCAGCACACACATTTGGGCATCATTACCTTTTTACTCGCGCAGGTTTGCTATAATACTTCATTATGAAATTTGGTAAATTTTGAAAGTCAATATTTAGAAAACGGCTTAATCATTCAAACTTATTTGCAAGCTAATAGAAAATTTAGCTTTGTCTTGTCCAAAATGCTGCAAACTATTGCAAAGACGTAATGCTGTCATGTAATATTATCTGTTTTACAACTGTGACACTATAACATTAATAGAATCATTTCTTTTGATGCATACGCATTGACGTTTACGTACCGTCAGAAAGTGCACGCACCGTTTTTGTCACCATTAAAAAATAAAGGTGATATTTGTACTTTAAAATTTGAGTCTTTTTCATTATTTGATAAGTAAAGCGTTTAAAAAAAAGCGGCGCCAACCAAGTAAAATTCGCGTAAAGGATACAGTCTCGAAAGTTGTCAGTTCTCAAAATAAAGGAATATTTTGCTTTCGTGAATTAGGGACAGTCTTACATCAATTTCACAACAAACTACTAATGCAAGTTTGTGATGGTCCACTTTGCGGAAGATTCACTGCAAATTTGTCACGGCAATATAATATCAGAAAAAAATCAAACTTTCTGCTAATGTGTATGCTATCTGGGATCATCCTCCTGGTTTTTAAAGTTATCTTCATTGTTTATTTGGTCGATGGTTTCTCATGCACCAGTTTCAGTATACAATTATTCTGGGAAAATAATGCTTTTAACATTTTCACCGTTGAACTCATTACAATTTTTGGACATTTCTGAGCACTTTAGTTCTAATTTTTGACAAGAACATGTCTTAGATTAATTTTTAAACACGATTATTCAATCGGTATATTAATTATAACATAGCAATTTATTCCATTTTTCAATAGTGGCGAAAAAAGTCCGGGCCAGGATTCGAACCAGGGATGTATTGGCTGAAGCCGCCAATGCTCTACCAACTGAGCTATCCCGGACACGAACACCCAATATTGAAAAATAGAATAAATTGCTATGTTATAATTAATTTACCGATTGAATAATCGTGTTTAAAAATTAAGCTAATGTAATTTCGTATGCAGCGATTTTCTGCCGTTCCATATACTGACCTTCGAATTATTATGTTGTGCTGATCCAGAGTATTAGATCAGATAAAGTAATCATTGAGGTTAATTGGGTGAAACAGTCCTCCAGTGTTCGTGATTGGGATAGCTCAGTTGGTAAAGCATTGGCGACTTCAGCCAATACATCCCTGGTTCGAATCCTGGCCCGGACTTTTTTCACCCAATATTGAAAAATGGAATAAATTTCTATGTTAAGAACATGTCTTGCTGCACCCCACGAGACAACATGCAGCGACGATTCAGATTTTGGGTTTTGGTACACTTGAATTGGCAGTAAGAAATCGTTAGACCAGCGAACTCATCCCTCCCACCCATACATCAAGAGGGCTGTCGTTGAACTAGATGTGATGTTCAATAACTCTTAATTTTTTTCATTAAAAAAGTACTTATAATTTGGGTGAAAGGTAACAAATGTTTTATTCAATGTATGTGTCGTCATTGGCAGAATGCTTCCCCATTTCTTAGGTAAGTTGCAGATGCCCTTCCAAAAAAAAGCGTTCCTGTTTTGAAGCAGTCCTTTCATAAAGCCATTTTTTGAAATGTCTGTAGTTGTTAAAGTGTTTCATAATGAGTAAGCGAGTCATCGATGACATGAAATGGTAGTCGGACGGTACAAAGTTTGGCTAGTACAGAAGGTGAACAATATTTCACCACAAAGTCTTAGAATTGTGCCTATAGCCGTATTCACTGTGTGTGAGAGGAGTGATGTTATGCAGCAAAATCACTTTTTCGTGCCTTGAGGCACATTTTGGTCACTTTTGGATCAATACATGGATAAAATTGATTTTTCGTTGAGGATAGAGAACGGTTTTAACTGTTTTGTTTTTAAAAGTTTGCGGTACAGATACCTTCTTCTCCCATAAAAGGCCCATCATTAATTGTCTTCCTTCAAAAGTGATTCAGTTTTGGGAACAAATTTAATGGTTGGCCTGGGTCAATCGGCCATACTTTCAGGACATTTCACGATAAATTTCCACAAATATGCGACGACATTCATTCGCATTTTTCTTTTGATTGATGAAGAAAAAATGTACGCACAGTACATGCTCTTTTTGGCTAGAAACTTGGCATGTTTATCACACGAAAAAAATGACACTAATTCGAGAACACTTAAATATCATTGGCATTTTAAAAGGTGCTGTCATAGCTACTACTGGCATAAAAAGTTAGACTGTGAACCAGACTGTTTTTCCAGGGCCATCTCTTGAAAAAAAAAGAAATATTAACCGACACACTTGATAATGAAACAGCAATAGCTTTTCAGTTATACAATGAAATCTATTGATGAGTACTATAGGAATTGTAAAGTTACGTTAATTTAAACTGTCTGTATGCCTGCGAAAGAAATTGAATGACGTTTCTTTCATATAAACCAGTTGAAAAAGAAAATTGATGTAAAACCAATGTACATTTGAAATATTACAGTATATGTTAACATGCATTGTTTAAAATTAGTTTTGTATTCTGTAACGGCAGAATTTAATTCTTTAAGCTCTGATGGGTGAATTTCTTCAGAATAACCAAATGTCATACTGGGTGCAGTATTTTGGGGAAAAAAAATTAGGGGTTATACACGAAGAAATGCATTAATTTATTTTCAAATAAATTTCCGCGCAACAGACAATACTTTTATAATAATGTAAGAAAAGATAGTTACAACAGTAAAAAAAAATACAAGAATTTCATATAATTATGATTAGCTATTTAATAAATGTATAACATACAGTTACCTAGATGCAAATATTATCAAAAAATCAATAATTTTCTTAAAGAAATATGATTTTTATCAATGCAAAATAAATGCAAAGAGTTTTATTTACTTTTATTTTTATTAATATAGAATGTAAAACACAATAATTTGAAATAAAGTTTGAAGAAGTATAGAAGATTTAATATACATGTGTACTACTGCAATGTAAACTTGATTCTATACAACAAAGTACTTCGCACATTATAATTAGTATATCTTAATATAATTTAAAATTGATTATAAATAACGAGGTTATTTTTTATTCCATTATAAAATTTAATAAACTGATAGTGAATGTCTTCGACATCGTCAAAAAGTCATAAATATTGATTAATGATTGTTTATCGAGATGCAGGTTGAATATCGCTGCTGAAATTGAATAAAAAGTACTTTGCACCTTATCTTCCACAAAAAGCATATTTTAGTGCATCTCAGAAATTCATATTAGATTCATTCAATAAATTCTTGAAAAACTATAACAACATTAAAAATAAATTTCAAACGATATTCCTACATAGCCCATAAGAGAATGCAATTATGTTTAGTGTATTTCTGAATGAATTATAAAAGCCGAACAATTCAATTTGAATTCTAAACCACACCTTAGGAGGTTAACAATATACAATAAAAAACATAATTGATACAGATGTCATATACGCTTCACATTGGTGCTATTGCAACAAAATGGCGATTTTACGCCTCGCATGGTAACTCATCTATTGTTTATTTACTTTTATTTTCCTTTTTAAAGTGATATAAACTGTTTTCTTCTATAGTTACTGATTAAGTTTTATATTAATTATTATTCCTTTTTAAAATAATAGAAAATAATTCAAAATTATATCTGTAAACGGTACATGAAAACGCAGTTTTAATCATATTTTCATTATTAAAAAATTGTACCAATGTGGTGCATGTATGACATCTGTGCCAGTTACTTTTTTCAGTAATATGACAATTCAATTTATTTACAAAAATTAGAGCACAAAAAGATCCAAGACAGTTAAATCGAAGCAATAAGAATTTCAAATATGTTGGAAAATATTAAGGAGAGGTTAACGGATTGATGAAATAAAAAATTTCAAATATCATCAGGTTAGTGTTCCTTTATGAAACAAGAATGATGAAATATGAAATTATAAAACACAAGCAATTTCCAAAATATTTAACACTTTTTATTTTTATTAATGCAAAGAAATCAGGATCACCAATAACTTTAAAGAAATTATTTTCCTCTTAAAAGTTTGTAAGGAAGGCAGTTTTACAGATAAAAATCATCATTGTGGGAATTACATATAACTTATGTTTTTGTAATTTAAATATGCTCAATCATTAGAAAATCTTACAGGCTAATAACTGTATATTATGTAACAACTAAACAAACTGAGAAATATAAGATTTTTGAGATAATATAAAGAGAGATAAATATACAAATCTGTCTGTCACACATGCCATTTAAGGCTCCTAATTTGTTGGTTTTTGACTTACATTTGTAGTTGCTGTTTCACTTCATAACAGCAATAGTTGGCAATAAATTATTTCTGGGTACAATAGACTCCCTCAAATCTACAACCCTAAAATCCGCACATAATTTACAGATATAAACAATGGAACATTCAGTTTTGATGTAGGGACAAAAATTGACTTTTTTATATTTATATCAATTCCACATATATTTTGAATTGTGATTTTCATTAATATTACTGAATTCATGTGTTTTCATGAGGGAAGAATAAATTTATTTTGGAAAAATTAAGATATTGCTGATGTCACTGGTAATCACAATCTTTTTATATATTAATTTATTAACCAAATTTTTTAGTTATTAAGTCTGGCCTAACTTGAAATAAAACTTCGTTATTTTATGATCTTGATGTGAATTAGTAATGTATATTTATAAAACGAATATCATATGAAAAATGCATCTAATCTTTATAATAAATATTTGATCATACATTACTGATTATTAACTTAACCTTTCCTTTTCATATTTTAATCATGTTATGAATTATCTAAATTTTTATTATTTTAGCTTATTACTTATTTTAATGTTTTATTATATTATAAGTCTTCATAATAGTTTCATTTCCATTGTTAATCACATTTAAATTGCTGTTTAGAAAATGTAAACAAAGCAATGATCTGAAATCCGCTAAACCTCTGGTACCAAAGTGTGCGGATTTGAGGAAGTCTACAACACAACAAAACACTAAAACTCCTATATTGATTAATGATTGTTTCTCGTGATGAAAGTTGCGTACGTCTTCTGAAAATGAACAAATAATACTTTGCACGTTATATTTCACAGAAGGCAAATTTTAACGCAACCCCAAAAATTTATACTAGATTCATTGAATAAATTCTTGAAAAAGAATAATCATATTGAATTTAAACCACATATGATATTTATTCATAGACCATAACATAATGCAATTATTTTGGGTGTATTTCTGAATGAGTGTATTTTTCAGGCGTGAAAGTGGGAAATGCGAAAAAGTTGGAATTTTTTTTTCCCCTTCATACAGCGGCGTCAAACTCTTATAATTTAAATGTCATTTTAATAGCTAATTATACGATGAAACTAAATGTAACTGCAAATATGATTGCTGTATATTCTATATATTTTGATTTAAAAAGTATTAGCAATGCTAAAAGGTATGAATATAGATATATCTGATCAACTTATGTGAAGAACAGTCATTAACTTTCCAAAATAAATATTATTCTGAATGGTTTGGCTCTTCCCTTCCCCGCTTATTTTCAAAAGAAAACAATCTTTATGATAAATTGATTTTTTGCTTCAGAAATACATCTAAAAAATATCACAGAAATCACGAAAAAGTCTTGTATAAATAATCCATTTGTCTATTCCAAAAAGAAACTGTCTTTCACTTTGTATTTCTAAAGTCTAAAAAATAATTTCATTTCTGAAAGACACTTTGATGAATTTCACTTATACAACTTCCAGATGATTACATAATGGAAACTCACCTTTCATTTTATGTGTCTTTAGCACAACAATTCAAGAACAAGTTCCAAAAAGTTGGAGCAGACAAAATGTTAGATTACAAAATTTTCAGCAAACACCCCCCCCCCCCCACACACACACAAGCACACACACCTATTATCCTTCCAAAATTTTCTTTGCATTTTTGTATCAGTCCCGAGAATATCCAAAACTGCTGTAAAAAAGGTGGAATTCCTCCTTTAGGAGGATTTTTTCCTGTCTGATTTCTCAAGCTGCACAACTAAATTTGAACTGGATAAGAAATAATAAATCAAATTTTAAGAGTTTAACAATAAACAATAATAAATATAGTTTTGTCAATAAGGAAAGGGCATGTTTACAAATAAACGCTTCCTTCAACCAATTTACCAGTTACATTTTTTCTTTCGCGATCATTACAGGAATCATCATGGCGACATTGATCAAACATGTAACAGAGCTTTTTATCGTAGACATATCAGACCAATCCTAGACTAATCAGATTGCTTAGATTTTCTTGGGTATCGTAGGAGTCTTAAAGACGGGCAGGAAATTACTGTGGATCCACAGTAATTTTGTCCACAGTGACGTCAACTGCTCTTTCCTCATAGTATGACAGTCCAACTAACTGCCCAAGATCCAAGACAGTGAAATCGAAATAAACACATTTTTCAAACATGTTTGAAGGTTTTAAGGCGAGATTATCAGGTTGAGAAAACCAAAAATTTCAAATTTCTCCAGGTTGTTATTCTTTTGAGGAATAACAGAAACATTTTTTTAGAGATTTAATTGATTTTATTTTTATTAATGCAAAGAGTTACAGGGCACCAACATTTAGAAAAAATTACTTTTACTCTTAAAAATTCATGAGGACCTCAGTTTTACAGTTAAAAAACGTCACTGTGTGAAATTATGTTTTACTTATATTTTTAGGGTTCAGTTTATCTCATTAAACCCTATTCGTCTCTGACCTCTGTCCTTCAGAGAGTCCATACACCAAAACTGTGTAAGTCACAGTTTTCATATTTTGTATACTTACAACTGAATACTTTGTGTCACACGATAAAACATGAAATTTGAAAAATTAAATTATTTTTTCAATTATAATGAATTTTTTTCGTTCATTTTTGCGACTTAAATTTTAAAAGAGAAAAAAAATTTGCGTATTTTTAGGTATTTTTTTAAAGGTGTGTATTATTAGGGTTGAAATTTGAAAAAGTCTATTACAGTCCAAATTCGATAATCTGCGCACCCATAATCCGCAATTTTCTATAATTCGCGTTACTTTAAAAAATGTAAGCAATGAAATAAACAATAAAGAAAATTTACAAATTTGTGTTTAAAAAATGATTTTTTAAAACAAATTGTAAAAAAGTTGAAAAAATCATAGTAGAACATATACTTTTTTAAAATGTAACTCTTTTATTTTATTAACAGTAAAAAAAAAACGGAAAATTACGGAAAATATGTAATTATTTTCATGTAAATGCACATTTATATAAGTTTTTTTAATAAAATAACATTTAAAAGGCATTTTTTGAGACACCATGTTAAATTAATTACTAGATTTCATATTTATCTTTTCATATTAAACTGATTATAGAATTAAAATGTTGTCTAGGAATAATAAAATGATGTATAATCCATAACATTCTATAATCCACAATATTCCATAATCCTTACAACATTTGGAGCCAGCTTGTGCGGATAACAGAACTTTAACTGTATATTAAATAATTTTTTTTTCTTCCGTTCATTTTTGCGACTTAAATTTCAAAAGAGAACCTTAATTTGAGCGTTTTTCGAGCAGACATCAGAGCTTCGAGGTAAAATATCTCGCTAATAAACTGAAGATTCTTAGATCGATCCCCGGTACTGGAAATTGCAATTTCGATATCAAAATGGACTTTATAAGATTCGTCTATTCATCTGACATTTATAACATTTTTTGGATTAAATTTTCTTTCTAGTTTAAATAATATTTTGATTTATTAATACTACGATTCAGCGTTGAGTTTCTTTAATAAAATTTTGTTTAAAATATTTTTTTTTTGTTTTTTGAAATTTAAATTTTTTTAATTAATCTTTTGCTATTAATTTAAATTTCGGATTTAAAAAAAAGTAGGAATTTTGGATTTTATTTAAATACTACGATCTGAACTTTTTTAATTTGACTAAAAGAAGTAACTTTCTTTTATAATTATTTTAAAATTAAATGTTTTGGTGTTACCATCTGTGTAAGAATTTAATAATTATAAATTAACATTTTGGATTATTAATTAAATAAGTTGTTTTGAAAGAAATATTAAACGAACTCCCCTGCGAGATCAGCTATCACACTTGTTTTATTTTAAATATTCTCCATTATCCGAAAATTTTACAGGCTAATAAATCTATTTTATAGAATAAATAAAAAAATTGAGAAATGCAAGATTATTGAGATAATATACAGGAAGATAAAATTACAAATCTGTTTATCACACATGATATTTCAGACTCCTATTCTGCTGTTTTATTAATTTAAATTAGAAATACATTTTTGTTTGCTGTTGCATTTCATGAGAGTAATATTTGGGAATAAATTCCTCTTTTTTGAGAACTACAAAATATTAAAATTGATAAAAACAACTGGCATTAAATTACATAATAGCAAATAACAAATCATGGTAAACAAAAAAAAACATTCAATTACTAACTCGAGAAAAAAAAATCATATTGCAGAAGATATCTCATCAGTTTGAATTAACAGATGCTTGCTTAAATCACCATTTAGAAAGAATCTCTCAATGCACATTTCACGCATAAGGCTTGACAACTGTGTAAAATTAAAAGATGCCTGCCTAATTGTCTTTACAAGAAAATTTCTTGTTCCATATCTCACATACAAAGGATTTCTTATTAGTATGAAGAAACAGGTGCATGCTTCAAGCACTTTAAAGAGAATTTCTTACTGTGCAATTCACATAAAAAATTTACTCTACTCAATGAATATTAATATTTGGATTACATTTTTTACGTTGCTCACAACTATGTAACAGAGAACAGATGTAGGCTTAATTACTCTTTTGTGAAAGTTTCTTAATGCATTACATAAGGCAAAAAAGTTTTCTTATCAGTATGAATTGACATATGTCTATTTAAATCCCCTTTTCGAGAAAATTTCTTGTTGCATAGCTCGCATACAAAAGGTTTTTCGCCAGTATGAACTAATAGATGCTTGCTTAAATTACTCTTTTGATTAAATGTCTTGTTGCATATCTCACATACAAAAGGTTTCTCGTCACTATGAATTAACATATGTCTGTTTAAATCACCTGTGTTAGAGAATTTCTTGTTGCATATGTCACACACAAAAGGCTTTTCGCCAGTATGAATTAACAGATGCCTACTTAAACTACCATTATCAGAAAATTTCTTGTTGCATACTTCACATACGAAAGGTTTCTCTCCTGTATGAATTAACAGATGCTTGCTTAAATTACTCTTTTGATTGAACTTCTTGTTGCATATCTCGCAAACAAAAGATTTCTCGCCAGTATGAATTAACATATGTCTGCTTAAAACACTTTTTCGAGAGAATTTCTTGTTGCATATCTTACAGGCAAATAGTTTCTCACAAGTATGAATTAACAGATGTGTCCTTAAATTACTCTTTTGATTAAATTTCTTGTTGCATAAATTACAGACAAAAGTTTTCTCATCAGTATGAACTAACAGATGCTTGCTTAATTTTCTCTTTTCAGAGAATTTATTGTTGCATACTTCACATGCAAAAGGTTTCTCGCCAGTATGACTTAACAGATGCTTGCTTAAACTGCTCTTTCGATTGAACTTCTTGTTGCATATCTCACAAACAAAAGGTTTCTCGCCATTATGAATTAACAGGTGTGTGTCTAAACTACTCTTCTGAGAGAATTTTTTATTGCATATCTCACACATAAAAGGTTTCTCACCAGTATGACTTAACAGATGTCTGCTTAAATGGCCCTTTTGGGAGAATTTCTTCTTGCATATCTCACACCCAAAAGGTTTCTCGCCTGTATGAATTAACAAATGTGTGCTTAAATGCGTCTTTTGATTGAATTTCTTGTTGCATATCTCGCACACAAAAGGTTTTTTGCCAGTATCAATCAGCAAATGTTTGCTTAAATTCCTTTTAAAGAGAATTTCTTGTTGCATGGCTCACATACAAAAGTTTTCTAACGAGTGCGAAATAACTGATGTCTGGTTAAGTTTCAATTAAGAGAGAGATTCTTGATGGATATCGCAGATAGAAGCAATTTTCCTTTTCTTAAATCAGATGCTGTTTGTCCAAAAATCTTGCATAAAGAAGTATTTTCCTGCACACTTCATATTTTGAAGATTGTTTTGAATGGTGTGATGTGTATCTATATTTATGGATCTATGTATCTGCAATGAATAGAATAATTAAATCCATTTAACATGAAAGTAATTGTAAGAAACTTTATAATAAATCTAGAAAACTGAATTAAATGAAAAGTTTAGCAAAATACATTATAAACAACAATAGTATCCAAATAAACCTCGAATTAAAAATATATCAGACAATTTTTGAACTGTACAATAGAGATGGGCATTATTTAATATAACAGGATAAATATTCGTAATATTAACGAAAAACTTATTATTCAATAACCAAAAAGTCCCTGTTAATTTTGGAACGCCTCGTATGATAAGCATTTTAAAAAGAAGAAACAAATAGTAAGGCTGAAAATCATTTTAGAAATACATATTTATAAATTAATAAAAGTTAAGTTATATAAAAAAAAATCCAACTTATAAATCTATTTGAATTCTGAGGAATCTATTTCTATTACTGCAGAAAACAAAAATCCCCAACTGCATTAAAACGCTTTTGAGACAGAGGGAGAGAAAAAAAAATTCCGACGCACAAAAAAAAACCCCTATGAAACTTTCTTTTTGACGCGTCATTGTCGATCTACGATTCCAAGACATTAAAAATCCTTTTGGTCTAATCAAGGAAGTCAATCATAGGAATCATTTTCCTTTGCATTGTCCAAGACATTAAAAATCTTTTTGGTTTGATGAAGAAAGCCAATCATAGGAAACCTTGTCTTTTTGCTATCTCAAAAGTTCACGTGATAAAATCTCTCCAAAGCTATTCGTTGTTGATTATTCTATGAATATTTAAAAACATCTGGCTTCGATTCTTCACAGAATATATTTTATCGTTTGAATTTTTTATAACGCTCACAGTTACAAAGATTAAAGCAATAGAATCAATTTTTAGAATAACGAAAACTGGTTAGAATACTGAAAATGAAATAGGGGGGGGGGATGTGTTTTTATTCTAGAGTACGTGAAGTTAGTTAGTGACGCTTGCAGATTATTAAAAAGCAACGAGGTAATGTCGGCCATCTTTGGTCATATTTTTAATGGAAGGAATCTATGTTTGAAAAATGGAATTAAAGATATTTATGGTTTTAATTGTTGATAGAAAGCTGTTTTATCGCTCGGGCACGGGACATAATCTTTCGTTGATGTAGTTAGATGGGTAAAACGGTAGCAATCTTTGAGTCTGAATATTTAAAAGAGATATTACTATGTACTCATGGTATTTGGGGAAGGGGGGTATTCTGGCACTATGATTTTTATTTAATAAAATGTTTATTACTGTTTTTTTAATCATTATTATTTTGTCAATATTGCGTCGTTAGAAAATACGAACTGGAAAACATTACTTTTGTAATTGTATTTTCCTGAAAAAAAAGAAGAAAATAGCCTGTTGAAGGACACAGCCATTCGAAAAGGGATGGGAGGGGGGGCGAAGGGGGGCAGACCCGACGGATACGGAAATTTATAGGGCGCCAATTTTATACTACCAACATCATTTTTTGGCCTGTCACAAGTTTTGGGGAAGGGATTTTAAATACGTACTAGCACATACGAAATTTGTGGGATGAATGACATTTGATTAAAAATATACAAGTAATGTCTCATGCTCTTATGGGATAAGCTTTGAATATGCGTTGACAGATATTGATTCGGGGATGTCAAAATTCGAACTTCAAATCAAGCTGCTAACAAATGAAGATAATTTTTTTTAACAAATCCCGTTGTTAAAACGGTGTTGTTTTCATATGGAGGATATTTCTGATTGTTTAGAAAAAATTAATTTCTAAACCGTCAGTTTTGGAGTCATTGTAACAATTGCAAAAATGCTTTAAACTTTCTTCTACATCATATAAATACTAATTTACATTAAAATAATTATTTTTTAAATTGTTAAGAAACTATATATTTTATATAGTGTTCAGTAAGTTTCCTATAACTTTCATTTAGAAAAAGTTTTTATGTGTTTAACAAGTAAATTAGCAGAAAAAAAAAAGTTCTATGGGCAAAATTTATTGAGTTATGATACGTATAAATTTTCAACGAGGAAAAATGCATTTTTAGTGCAAGAAAATGATAATAATACGTGAAATGTAAAGTATCACAACTAAGTTTTTGTCTTGCAAAAATTAAAATTTTAACTCTATGTTGATTTTAAAGGCGCAGGTTTATCTGAACTAAAACAGCGTCTACACATATGTTTCAAAATTATTCAAGATACCTTAATTAACGCCCTCTAATTAAAATGTCTGTTGACAGCATAATCTCATCGATTAGTTATACGTTACAAAAATAACAGGTTGTTGAAACCTGTTACCTGTGAATGTGTGGAACGATGTAACCTGTTAACCAAAAATAACTATATTTCTCATCTCTACTGTACAAAGATAAAATTATAATAAATATAATAATAGATATATAGAGTCATAAAAAAGCAACAAAATAAATTTAAGGAGAGATTTTTATAATTCTACAAATACAATAAAACATTTTACAAGTACTGCAAATAATATATATATATATATATATTGCGACCACATTTCTGAAATTCTTTGATCTGATATAGATGATTATTTGGGTAAAATTCTGCATAATTTAATGCAATTTAAATTAGTATGGAATAAATTTAACAGCATTTTAATCATTTATTAGTATTTTTGTAATGCTTTAAGCTCTGTATTATTAATTATTGATGAAACAAAATGAGTGTTCCATGCGATTTTGAAATTATAGCTAAGGATTACATTCTTAGAACTGTCCATGCAAATTGAAAGAAGAAATGCTTGAAGAGTGTCATTTAACAGAATCATAATAGAATGTCTTATAATATCGTCTGTAGAGATTATAACAGAAAAAAAATAGAACACCAGATGGGAGAGTAAAAACGCACAAATAGTAATTATTTAATAAGAAACAAATTTATCAATGAAATTTTAGACAGTTTAAATAAAACTTATTAAAACAGCAATATTTAACATACAGTAGTTACAGTGATAATGCATCATGTACAAGCAACTTCTAAAAATGCCTATCAAAGTGTAAGATTATAGTACTCACAATGAAAAATGTAGAAATATTAAATTTGGAATAATTAATTTATTACTTTGACTTTGAAGCATTATAAAAGACAGGTTAATCTCAAATATCATATAATAAAATTTCTTCATTTTTCCAATTGCAATTTCTATAGATATATCACTGTGCTGATACACACTTATTATTTAATTAAAGTGGATACGAAATAAATTCTACAAAAAAGGCTATTTAAATAGAATCATATAAAGAATTAAATAAGTTCATTTTTCGACAAATTAATACTTCGTACATCACTTTGGCTTTTTTTGTAAGCAAAAAAGTTAGTGTTATTGACATACATTACTTTCCTTTTATTAGAGACAAGTGTAGTATAATATCGCACTTTCAGAATAAGCATATGCTTGGAATCCGCATTACATGAGATGCAATAACTTGAATTACATCCTTTAAATTTTACTATAATTAAATTTTCAATGGATAAAAAAATGAAAACACAAACTTTATTTTCTAGTTCTACGTGGACGATTTTTTTTATATAATAAGAAAAAATGACTTAATTTTTATGATTAACTCATTTTATATTACTAGGAATTGAAAAAAGGGGGGGGGGCAGTAAAAATTTACAAAAACAAGAAACGTCCAACATTTACGGCTGTTGAGTGCAAATTGTAATTTATGAATCAAATAGCTTTTAAATATTCTGAGACATCAACATAAAATTTCGTTCTTAATTTTTCACAAATTATTAAAAATTAAAATATTTAGCGCATGCTTTTTAAATCAACATTGGCATTTGTTCAAATAATTCAACAACACTGACTGAAAAAAAAAAAAAAATCACTTCACATTTTTTTCATGTCTATCTCTAACTGTGTATCAGAGCAGCAAAACCATAAAACTTTTACTTCTCTTGTTTAGGAATTCTGCAGTTAATAAATATCAAAATATTGTTCTTATTATTAATAACAGTAATTACAATTATAAAACACTAATTGTCCAATTATGTTGCGAATAATGTGAAAAAGTAAAAAGGAATATATATGTTACAGGCCAAACCCGATTTTAGGCCAAACTAGATTAGCCTAGGCCAAACTAGTCTATCCTAACGCCCATCGGATAAACTAGTTTTTCCTAGGCCAAACTAGTCCATCCTAACGCCCATCGAATAAACTAGTTTTTCCTAGGCCAAACTAGTCTATCCGAAAGCCCATCGGATAAACTAGTTTTTCCTAGGCCAAACTAGTCTATCCGAACGCCCATCGGATAAACTAGATTTTCCTAGGCCAAACTAGTTTGGCCGAACGGTCATTAGGGTGAACTAGTTTAGCCTGCTATTCATTGGTTTGAACTAGTTTATCCTAGGCCGAACTAGATTGTCCTAGGCCAATTCCATTTGGCGTGATATTTTTTAATCTAAAGACCGCCACGGCGCTAACTTTCTAGTTTTGATCTATTTTATCCTAGGCCGATGTATTTTGACGCGATTTTAGCTCACAGACTATCGAAGCCTGAGAGCTAATGTACTCGCAGATTCTGTGTGTGTGTATGTAATCATTTACTTATGTATGGCCGTATGTACGTACGTGTGTACGTAATGCGATAACTCCTGATAGAAATATCCAATTTGCTTCAAATTTTGGAGATAGATTTATCCTGATAATGAACTTTCCTGATTAGTTTCAGGGGTTCGTTGAATAAGAATAAAGGAGGAGAACAAAATACTAATCTGCACCCCCCCCCCTCCTTAATTTAGTTAAGTCAGTTTTCCATGCAAAATGATCAGATTTTATTAAAATTTTAGGTATAATATCATTTTGATAAGGTACATCCATGATCAGTTGTGGGTGTTTATTGTTTACGTATAAAGAAAGGTAAAATGGGAGGTAACACTCTTAATTTATATAAATAAATTTTTCACAAAGAATTTACCGATTTGTTTCAAATTTTGGATGTAGGTTCCTTTTGATAAGGCGTTTACCTGATTAATTTGGGGGGTTCTGAGTTTAAATATAAATATAGAACGGATTTTTTTTTCAATCGAATAGAAACTTTCGGTTTTATGAAAAGATTTTTAATTCGTAACAGATATTGGTTTTTTGCACACATCACTTCAGGCGAAATTGTTCATATTAAGAAACTAAATATCCGAATCTTGTTAAAAGTAAGAAAAAGCTTAAATAAAGCATGACACTTGAAATTTAAGATTTGGGGGGGGGGGGGTAGAGTAAGAGGACGCTAGATTTTTTTTTAAAGCTCAGCACTTTTTAAGGTTTTAGCTGCTAATTAAATATTACCATTACTTGAATCTTTTAGAAACATAATAAAACATGATGTTAAATATTTAAGAAAAAAGATGGCACGTCAAATACCACTATTTTCTATTAGTAATTTTTGTAAAAATGTTAAATTCTTGTTGGAACTGTTTGAAACTTTGTGATAGTTTATAACACATGATAAAAATTGTAAAAAAAAGTCCCATTACGAAAGGGAAAGAGGGGGGGGGGCGAAGAAAATCAGGAAATATAACGGAAATTCTAGATTGATCTAGTTGAAACTTTAAGATAGTTTATGACACATAATATAAATTTATAAAAATATGTTCCGCGTTTAATGCCACTATTGACGAATAGTGATTTTTGCAAAAAACTTAAATTCTTGTTTTGCAGCACCGCAACATCGAGTAACATATCTACTGATAGATTGTTTAACGGAGTTTCCTTCATATACAGTTTTGTTGTCAATAGGGTGCGCTCCCTGGTGATGGAATGTGGAACTAATATAACGCGAGCACCCTGGTGTTGGAATTTGGAACTAATACAACGCGATCTAGTTCAAACAAGCTGGCTTCGCCTGCTATTGGGCTCCTTCATTTTTTTTAAATCTCAAAACGGACGTATGTTAAGCGAACGAACCTCAAAGAGAAAGAAACACGATGATAAATATTTAAGAAAAAAGATGCAACATCGAAATACCACTATTTTCTAATAACAATTTTTGTAAAAATGTTAAATTCTTGCCGGAACGTTTTGAAAAATCTGTAACAACGTCTTTCAAATTCCAACTCAATCTGAAATTTGATGAAAATCTGTGTATTAGTACTATTTGAGATAGAATTATCGCAGAAATCATAAAAAAACTGCATAGAAGCTCTATCTATTGAGCCATTTACTGTAAAAACTAAAGAATATTAATTTATATCAGGGACTAACTGAATTTGAAGTTTGGTGAAAATCCGTGCATTTGTTCTTGAGATAGAACTATTGCGATAATTATGAATAATGCCACATAGCAGCGCCACCTGTTGCACGATTTACTCCAAAAACTAAAAAGTTCTTTTGCAATTTTTATATCAAGGACTAACGTAATCTGTAGTTTGATGAAAATTAATACATTAGATCCTGAGATAGAGCTATTGCAATAATCACGAATAATACCGTATAGCAGCGTCACCTTTCGAGAGACTTACTCCAAAAACTACAGAATACTAATTTTTATCAGAGACTTACTGAATCTAAAGTTTGATGAAAATTCGTGCATTATTTAGTGCGACAGAGCTATTTCAGGAATCGGGAAAATTGAGCACAACAATGCCACCTATTGAGCAATTAATATAAAAACGTAAACAGAATTAGTTCATATCACGAATTTACTGAATCCGGAAGTTTGATGAAAATACGTAAATAAGTTATTGAAATAATGTTGATGTATATCAGTAAAAATGCAGATTAGAAGCGCCATCTGTTGAACGATTTACATGAAAATGTAATCAGAATCAATTTATATCAGGGACTATCTGAATATAAATTTTTATTAAATTCCGTTCATTAGTTCTTGAGATACAGCTATTGTAAAAATTTTTAAAAATGTCGCATAGCATAGCCATGTTGAGTGATTTACTTCAAAATAGAAACAACACCAACACATCTCATGGACGAACTGATCTGATGTTTGATGGAAATTTGTGCATTAGTTATTAAGATAAAGCTAATGCTTAAATCATAAAAAAATGCAAAACAGCAGCTCCACCTGATGAGCGATTTACACCAAAAATTAATCAGCATCAATTTAGATCAGAGACTACCTGAATATAAATTTTTATTAAATTTCGTGCATTAGTTGTTCAGCCGCGTCCCTACAGCTTGCGACAGCGTATAGCAGGTATGCTGCACACGTACTTCCGAATGCCCTCTTCCTTTTCGAACGAACTTAGAAGCGAACGAAATTCAAATCGTAGCAAGCGTGCTGAGTACGCACCGCCGAATATAATCCTCCTTTTCGAAAGAGCCTCGAAGCGAACGAATTTCCAACCATATCCCCGCTGCCCACGCCAGTCAGACAGCGGGCGAAGCCAAGTTTTAACTAAGCCACGTTATATTAGTTCCTCATTCCAACACCAAGGTGCGCACTCTATTATTAACAAAACTGTATCCGAATGAAACTCCGTTAAACAACCTATTAGTAGATATGTTACTTGAGGTCGCGGTGCTTTAAACGCTAGAATTTCCGTTATATTTCCTAATTTTGTTCGCAACCACACCCTCTTTCAAGCCGAAATGTGACTTTTTTTATAAATTTATATGAAATGCCATAAACTGTCACAAAGTTTCAAAATGTTCCAGCAAGAATATAACATTTTTACAAAAATTACTATTAGGAAATAGCGATATTTCGACGCGGAATCTTTTTCCTTAAATATTTATCATCATGTTTTTTCTCTTCGAGGTTCATTCGCTTCAACATACGCCCGTTTCGAGATTTTATATAAAACAAGGGGTCCGATAGCGGGCGAAGCCGGCTGATTTGAACTAAATCGCATCCAAATTCCAAATTCCAACACTTGGGTGCTTGTGTTATATTAATTCCTCATTAGTCCGTTATATTATCGCGATATATTAGTCCGACACACGTACGTACGTACATAAGTATGTACATACGTACGTACATGGTTACATACACACACACAGAATCTACGAGCACATTAGCTCTCAGGCTTTGATTGTATGTGAGCTAAAAGCGAGTCAAATTGCATCGGCCTAGGATAAATTAGATCAAAACTAGAAAGTTGGCGTCGTGGCGATCTTTAGATTCAATAAAATCACGCCAAATTGAATTAGCCTAGTACAATCTAGTTCGGCCTAGGATAAACTAGTTCAAACCACTACTTTGTCACATACAAGGCTATTAGAGTAGCGTAAGGAGTCTTTACACATAGGCATTTCCATGATAGTATTTATATAGACACAGTTTCAAATTTAAGCCCTTGGGAACGAGTAACCAGTGTACGTGCAGCTCAAGATACTCAAATTTCTTGATTATACTTACAGTAATTTTTTATTATAAATTTTGCTTTTTTTAATCCGCTTTTCGTGATTCAATAAGGCAAAAATTTCTACTTTAAAAAAACTGAGAATAAAAGATTAAAAAATCTGCAAAAAACGCTCATCCAGAATGGATTAATAAATGTCCAAGATGTTTATGAACACTTTTGCATGAAAATTCCCAGCCCCCAAGAGCTACAATAATCTTGAAGCTCATTAAATGCCCCAGTCCACCTAAAACATTGTCCCTTTTAATCTATGAGGGACACGCAGAATGCACATGCCACAAACATTGCAGTGGCTCAGTGGCGTAGCTAGCAGAAGGGGGGGGGGGAGAAGGGCGGTCCTCCCTGGGTGTCACCTTCTAAGGGTTGGCACTCAATCTTTATTTGCAAATGAAAAGTACAATATTATAGGATTTTTTTAAAGGAATTCTGAAATAACATGAAATTTTTAGTGCACGACGCAATAGAATTAGTTTGCTTTGCTTTGAGAATGTGAAAATTTATACAGAATGGTGTATCTAAGTAACATGTACACCACTGAACAAAAACCTACCTATCCAACAGGTGGTTAGCAAAAGCAAAATTTAAAGCATTTTCTTATTGCATTTTATTATTACACCACATTGACTTATACGGATCATGGTTTAAGTGATGAGTCACTCCTGTAGTTTTTTATGTAGGAGGGCAAAAGGTAAATAAGGAATGTTGTCATGTGGAACTAGTAATTTTTTATAATACCATAGAATTGAGATTGAGAAAATATGATGGATCGGAAGGGGGGGGGGGGTGACATCATTTTCATCCGCCTCGGGTGTCACCCAACGTAGCTATGCTATTGGGTGGTCTACCAGCTTCAACTAATAACGTACTAGTCAGAAACAGAAATTATCGAAGACAGAATTATTTAATATATTAAAAACAATTTTAAAATGATGTCTTAAACATTTTGAATTCAGCTCTTAATTTTCCCATTGTGAGTCTTCCTTAATCCCGTATATTTCAAGATAGGTCCTTTTTACTTTACTGCACAATACAAATACTTAATACTTATGAAACACTAACAAAAATCAGTAAAAAATAATGTAATAAATGATATAAAATGGTATCAGAGAGAGAATTATTATATAAATGTATCAATTTGGCATGTTTATCTGTTTCGTTCATTATCAAAAATATTAGCTCTTTTTAAAGCGGGTGGGGGAGGCTGAGAATAAATGCTTAAAAGTAAATTTTAAAATATGACATTTCACAGGAAAGGATGGGAGAGTAGTGGTAATAAGTTTAGTATAGAATTTTTTTAATCAGAAATTTATGTTTCTCTGGTTTTTTTTAATTCTCTAAATAGATGATCAGTAAAGCAAATTATATGCATTTAGCATCTATAAACTAAAAGTCAGGAATTTGTAAGACACTTTTACTCTTGAAATGATTGTGACAGCTTATTCTATCGATTGTATATAAAGCTAACGAAATGCTATGCACGAAGAATTCTGGAGGAAGGGGAGGGTTTTTTTTCTTATCCTATTATTTACCGGTTTCCAAAAACTTTGCTTGAAATCCCCAGTTAGTGTTCTCAGAAAGAGAAGGTCACAGCTAGTGGAGGTGTGTTTTTTAGCATTTTGAACTCCCCAGTTAGTGTTCTCAGAAAGAGAAGGTCACAGCTAGTGGAGGTGTGTTTTTTAGCATTTTGAACTCCCCAGTTAGTGTTCTCAGAAAGAGAAGGTCACAGCTAGTGGAGGTGTGTTTTTTAGCATTTTGAACTCCCCAGTTAGTGTTCTCAGAAAGAGAAGGTCACAGCTAGTGGAGGTGTGTTTTTTAGCATTTTCAACTGTTCCAGTATTTTCTTAATTTAATGGCAGCATGCATTAAAATTTTTTAATGAATAAAAATACACTGAACAATGTTGACTGTAGGGGCATAAAGTACTATGCTAAAGTGTAACAAGCATATGTGCAAGAAAATAAAGAAACTTATAAAACATAGCTGGAATAAGTACCGTATATACTCGCGTATAAGTCGACTTCGCGTATAAGTCGACTCCCTAACTTATGTTGTTAAAAAAAAGAAAAAATTCAAAACCCGCGTATAAGTCGACCCCTCCAAAAGGGGAGGCCGATTGACTTTCCCCTGAAAAGGAACGATTCGTCGGAGTCGTTCCAATAGGTAACGACTCCGAAAAGGAGTGATTCCTCGGATTCGTTCTCAAATGAAACCACTCTGAAAAGAAACGATTCCTCGAAATGGTTCCAAAAAAGACGGACTGCTCTGAATCGTTCTGAAAAGGACGATTCCTCGGACTCGTTTCGAACTGAAACAACTCCGGCAAGGAACGATTCCTCAGAATAGTTCCGAAATGAAACAACTCCGAGAAGGAACGATTCTCCAGAATAGTTCCGAAATGTATCTTCCGAAAAATTATGCTGATTGTCATAAATCGGAATCAGAGAATGACAAAGAAAAATCGGATTCATTCTGTTTATTCTTGGACTCGTTCCATTTTCTCAGATTTGTTTTTTTCTTGGACTCATTCCTTTTTACTCGGATATGTTCTATTTTTCCCAGATTCGTTCCTTTTTCGGACTACTTTGAATGACTCGTCCTTTGGGTGAACGATTTCGACTGGAACGATTCCTTAAAATGGCCGTTTTGCCCATCTTTATTTTTTAGTATTGGAAATGTGTTCTTGAAAGAAATCACACATTTTTTTTGTTCTTTGCAACAGGGTAGGGTAGATTATTTCTTTGAAAAATAAACTAAAAATGATCTTAATTTCAGAATCGTCGTCGTTCGAAGGGTTCCGGATTTTGTACTCTACAAACAATGGGGAACTGCAGCACCGATTCTCTAGCAAACTATTTTCCGATATTTTATTTATAGATTTTTTTTTAGGTCTCGCGTATAAGTCGACCCCCCTACTTTGAAGTTCTTTTTTCGTCTAAAATTTCTCGACTTATACGCGAGTATATACGGTAAAAGAAATAATAGAACAGAATCAAAACACTGACATTATATGCTTTCTGATTACTTTATAGCAGTGGCGTAGCAAGAAATGGTGACACCCGGGGCGGATGTAAAAATGGTGTCACCCCTCCCCTTTACCTATCCGTCATGTTTTTCCTATCACAATTCTACGTTATTATAACAAATAACCATACTTTTTCTTATTTACCTTTTGTCCTCTTGCATAAAAAATAAATAAAAATAAATAAATACACAGGATGGACTTATTACTCAACTCATAGTCCGCATAAGTAAATTTGGTGTCTATATGTCGAAGAAAATTCCTTCTTTTAAAATTTTCTTTAACTATCCACTCATTGAATAGGTAGGTTTTTGTTTCTTGATACATGTCTTATTTAGATACATGATTCCGTATAAAATTTCACATTCTCAAAGAAAATAAAACTAATTCTATAGCGACGTGCATTAAAAATTTTATTTTATTTCAGAATTCCTTTCCAAAATCTTATAAGATTATATATATGCAAGTAAAGATTGGGTGGGCCGCCCCCTCTACCCCCCCACTTGCTACGCCACTGCTTTATAGCACAATTTTCTTTTAAACAAAAAATTTCTTTACAATTAATAAGAATAAAATTTAAAATTTTTTAAATATTAACCTCGAAGCAGCAGCGGTTGTTCAAGAGCTTCAGAGCCCCGAACCTACCATTACCTCTTTTTGCTGTCTTTGATTTAATTTTTCATTTTAAAATTGCCTGGTTTCAATATTCTGGCTCGTTTTTTTCTCTTCGTTTCTGTATATTAATGACTTATTTATGCATAGATGAAAGAGTTTCTCTATTTATGGAACATTATACTGTATACTATCCGTAATTTAAACTAAGCCTAAAAGCAGCATTTTTGTTTATAGAAGAAGTTTAATACAAAAGAAGAATCGGGGTGGAATGGGATATGTCGAATTCTTTTTTTTTTTATAAAATGAATGTAAATTGCTAACATGCAAATATTTTTATAGGATAATGCATATTAATTATAATATTTTACTCAGGGCTCAAAATTAGTGGTTCAATAATCGTATTTTACAATTCTGACAAACGTGCTTTTAAACCTAATCTTTTTTTTATTCGTATACTTTTCTGATCATTTTTGTTTCTTCTCAATTCGCAGCTTCGTTTTAAAAATTTTGTTTTGAATCATCTACTTAGCGATCACAGTGAATATGTCCGTGCGATTATTGCAGAAGTTACTATACTCGATGTAGGAAAAATTGGCTTTTCAAGGTCAAATGTCCTCTTTCCCTTATCCCTTCATTGGTGACTCCTCAGCCTTTATCTTAGGTTAATAACTATGGTAACGAAGGAAAAACGAAAAGGGGACGTTTGTCCTTGAAAAGTCGATTTTTCCTACAAGGAGTATAGTAAGTACTGTCCCACTTCAAAACTTTTTAAAATTCACCCTCAATCTGTTCTATTTCTATTATGAAAAGGAATAGCAAGTATTTAATGAGCTTGATTAAGTTGTTTCCTGCCTTCTGTACCAACCAGTGACATTATATATATACAGACAAAGTTAATCCACACAAGTTTGGGCCAAAAGTTGTGTGGATTATGTAATATCGTCCGTTATACAAAATTTTATTATTCCTAGACATCATTTTAATTCTATAATCAGTATAATAAGGAAAGATAAATATGAAATCTAATAATTAATTTAATACACTATCTCAAAAAATGCTTTTTTAAAGTTATTTTATTAAAAAATTGATATATATATATATGTAGAACATTTAAATAAAAATAATTACATAAGTTCTGTAATACAGCTTGTATTTTATTGTTAACAAAACAAAAAAGCAATATTAATAAAAAATAGATGTTTCATTATTTTTATTGATTTTTTTAATTATTTGTTTCGAAAAATCATTTGTGGATCACAAATTTGTAGATTTTCTTAACTGTTTACATTCGCAAAAATAATGCAAATTACAGAAAATTGCAGATTATTAATCCTTGACTGTATTTCTGTTTTAAACCCAGTGGTAGGGGAGGGGGAAAAAGTCAAATTTGAAATTAATCAGGGAAAAGCAGGAAATACATAGTTTTAATCCATTTAGATTAGGTCTAGAATGAATATACTAAGTTTCCCCCTCACAGTAGGTCAGCATTAGAAAACATGTGCAGGATTATAGTTGGAAAACAGGGTATTTATTAAATACCATAACAATATCTGAAAACCACTAACTCTATCAAATGCACTGTCAGCACAAATATTGTAGAACTTACAATACAGAATAAAATAAATACCTACAATTAATACTTTTGTTGAACAATAAAATCGCTAATCTACTTCAAAGTTTTAGCCTCATAGTCAGAGGGTTGAACTCAGAACCAATTAGGGAAAAACTGAAAGTTGTTTTAACCCCTTCTGATTATGTCTAAAATGAATATGCTATGTCTTCCCCCTCATACTAAGTAAAAGTTAACAATAGTAGATGCTACGAAAAATGCAAAATATGAGAAGACTTTCATTAATAATTTTAAAAGGTGCATATTCTTATTATCATGGATTTCCAAAATGTACAAAGTAACTGAAAAATGTTGATGATTTGAATGAGAAAATTTTTGAATGAGATTTTTTGAATGAGAAAACTCTTTCCCATATAAGTCTTTATGCAAGTTGATGGCTTCAGTGTACTTACAAAGCTGTGAAGGTGCTACTTCACAAGTTAGTGCCAATCGTTATTTATATGCAAAAAATTACTTCATCTGAACCAGATAAAACAGTATTGGCTAACTGAAAATGATACTGTAAAAACAAAATTTTTTGTAATTTTTAGATTAAATTTCCAATACAATATAAATGTTTAACAATAAAATATTTTAAGTTCTATTTTGATTCTGTAAAAAATATTTTTTCCCCACATTCTTTATATTTATTCTTAGACTCATTAACAATTTTTTTAATATACTTATTTTTCATCAATAAACATAACTTTATTACATCATAAGGTATTTTTCCATTAAAGCACCACCATTATCACCTAGTGTGCAAAATAAAATTCATGTGAAATGAAACATTTTGAAAATAACAATAACATTGTTCATGAAAAAGCAAGTATTTGAAAATGTAAGAATTAAAAATTACAGTCAAGGTTCTACAATCTGCAATTTTCTATAATTTGCATTACTTTATGAATATAGACAATGAAATAAACAGTTAAGAAAATTTACAAATTAGTGATCCAAAACATTTTTTTATAAAAATTATCCAATTCCTTGCTATTTTGTATTGCCATATTAATAAGACATATTAGTATTATCATTAATTTTCATGCATATTAGCTACACAACTTCTATAACCCAGAATTTTCTATAATTTGGACTCGCTGTAATCATGACGATTCCGGATTAAAGAAGTTATATTGTAAAAGTGTTTAATATTTTCTCTGAAATCAGCTTCTTCTTTTAAATGTCATTCTAGTTATTTTTACGAGTAATGCAAAAGCAAAGAAATTGTAACAAAATTTTTTGTGGAATGGAAATAATTAAAGTAATTAGTAGGATTGTTAGATTTTACAAATTTTATGTACAGTAGACTCCCTCAAATCCGCACTCCTAAAATCCGCAACTCTCTAAAATCCGCACGTATTTTACAGATGTAAACAATGAAACATTCAGTTCAGATGTAGGTACAAAATGTGACTTTTTTAGTTTTATATCAATTCCATACATTTTTTAATTTGTAATTTTTGATAAGGTTACTGAATTCATGTTTTTTTTCATGAAGAAAGAATAATTTATTTCTGAAAAAATAAAGATATTGCGGATATCATTGGTAATCACAATCTTACCAAATATATTTATGTATTAATCAAGCTTTTTTGGTTATTAAGTCTGGCTAAACCTGAAATAGAGCTTCATTATTTTATGATCTTGATGTGAATTAGTAATGTATCTTTATGAGGCAAGTTTCATTGAATAACTTAGGGAAATCACATTTTATCTTTATAATGAATATTTAACTGTAAATTATTGATTACTAATTTGACCTTTGCTTTTAGCATTTTTATCATTTTAAAAACTATCTAATTTTTTATTATTTTAGTTTATTACTTATTTTAATATTTTAGCATATTGTAAGCATTCATTATACTTTTGATTTCATTATTAATTACATTCAAATTACTTTTTTTTAAAATGTAAACAAACCAATGACCAGAAATCCGCAAAACCTCTGGTCTCAAGCTTTGTGGATTTGAGGGAGTCTACTGTATTTAAAAAACTGTAACCAAGGAAAACAAAGGAAAAGAAAATAACAACTAATCAAAAAAAGTTAGGTGCCAATCCCACCTAATTAGCTGATTCTAATTTCAACTCCATTATAGAGGACTTAAAATTTTTATAGAGTTATTCGCTACATGGCAATTCCAAATCTTTAAAAAGTGAGATTTATTGACAAATGATACAAACAGCTATGAAAACAAATGCAAAACCTAATAAATGTTTATGTCCATATAAATGTATACATACATATAAGAGAATGCATTATGATCTTTTTTTTTAATCTTAGACTTCTATTTCTATGATAAATATATAAATAGACTTTTCACATTAAATGAATTATATAAATGTTAAAAAAACTGCCTGTTTAAGTGAAACAGCGAATATGTTGTGAAAAAATAATTATTGCCAAACTTATAGTATATATTAGTTACATATATAGTTACTTTATTTCAAAGGAAAAAAAAATCTTGTTTATGTAAATAAAAAAATCGATTTTAAATATTATGTAAATTTTAACCTTTTAACACCTTTAAATTCTAAACTAATAAACTATTCTTTCTGATAGTTACTATTCGGCTAGCAAAATATCCGGTTAACATGTGTGCAGAATATTTAAAACAACTATAAATGTCAACAAAAAATGAAAGTGGTGATACATAAAATTTTGTGTCACCATATGATTAAATCACAAGTTCTATAATTTTCAGTAGAAGAATAACTAAAAAAAAAAAAACTAAATTTTTACCTGTGTGCAGAATATTTAAAATAACTATGAATAGCAGCAAAATTTAAAACTGTGAAACATAATATTTTACTATTAGATCAAAAGCTCTAGAATACCTAATGAAACTTATCTTACCATTAATTCCTTTTAGTAAAGAACATGGGTCAGCGAATTGATTAAAAATATATATTTACTATTACAACCTCATTATAACCATTTTGTCCTGAGCAAAATCCTTTCTAATTCAGACAGACGCTAACACAATGAATGAATCACAAGTGAAGAATCATTTAGTCATAATAAATCAACCAATAAATCAGCTAAGTTTTGATTAAAAAAATAAAATATTTATTTATAAAAAAGAAATAGGAAGCATTTTCACAATTCGTTAATATAGTACTTAAATATGACTTCGGGTCAAATATTGGATGCAATTTGATTTTGGAAACTCGGGAAAATTTTGATTCGATTCTTAGGACAGCTTGTTTAATGGCTGTCTGGTAACCAGTATTACATCCAAATATTTAAAAAAAAAACATATTTCCATTGCAGCTGTTTAATTTGTTTAATTAATAAATAATATTAAGAATTATGATTGCAAGAATCACTTTATATGAATCGTACTGTAATGCGTGATTCGTTCTTTTATTGGTGTGGCGTCTTGTCTCTACCGTTCTTTGAAATATCCGGTAACTTTTAAAACATAACTTTTTTGTACTTAACCTCTTTACTAAAATAAGTTAATGCTAAGGTAGAATAGTTTCTTTCATTACTCTTCAACAAAAAACTCTACAACTTGCTATTTGATACTGACTGCACGAAATTTCACATATGGCACCTGTCATTTGTGTTGATTTATCACAGAGTCATTTAAGTCATTATTAAAATGCTATATTTATAGTATATAATTTTGGTTATTGCTTTTTATTTCTAAAGAGTTTAATGAATAAACTTCAAGTTTCAATTTTAATTCAGCAAATAGTTTTTTTTCATTTACTTTTAAAATATTGTGTAACTCATGCACTAAATTTGATTGTACTCTGTTAAATTGAAACTAAATGTTTTTTAAATAATTGATCGCATAATGAAATGCTTTTATATCATAATTTACACGTCTACATTTATAGACTTTATTAAAGTTTATATGTAAGAATACATACCCCCTGTAGGCTCTTCCCTCACTTGAAAACACCTGTTCCAAGTGTTAATCCAATGGGCAGGTTGTTTTCGAATTTCTGGTTTAAATTTGAATGTTTTTGATTGATTTTTTTTTTCGCATATGGTATTGAGTTTTTTTTTAACA
Source organism: Maratus speculifer (assembly GCA_964019185.1). NCBI lineage: Eukaryota > Metazoa > Arthropoda > Arachnida > Araneae > Salticidae > Maratus > Maratus speculifer. The sequence continues at coordinate 1,712,069 of CAXHSM010001189.1, forward strand.
TGACAATTTTTTAATTTTTCGAGTTTGGTTGCAGATTTTTCTTTAAAAGATATTTTTAATCTCAAAACCAATTCGAAAATTGAAAGTGACTTTTCAAAAACAATCTGCTATGGAGATCAAAAAAAAAAAAAAAAAAGTTATATTAATGATCGACTTTAGCTATCTTATGCAAAAAAAAATATTTGATAATATTGAAATTTAAGCGAGAAATTTGAAAATAACCTGCCGATTAGTTAAACATCACAAAGCAACTGTATTCAAGTGAGTGAAGAGTCCCCTTAAAAAGATTGTCCATCAACTTTGAAATTCTCCTCTATAATGTCTTTTAATGTTTTTAAGTAATTTTTTTCTGTCTTTGGTTTTTGATTCATTCATACATTTAAAATGTCTCTTGGGAAAATTAATATTTTTAACTTCATTTTTATTATGTACTTATCTTAAAGGATGCTACTTTTTTCTTAGTTCTTAAAATATTTCTAAACTCTATGCTTAATTAAATATTTTTTGCATTAAAATTTGATGAACTAAAATTTTAAAACTTCATATAAAATTAAGTACATATTTTAGAAAATTTTTGCAAATTAAGAAAAAAAGAAGTATTTTAACACACAAGTTAAAAAATATTATTTTCCCGAGGAGATATTTTTAATATAGGAATGCATCAAAATCCCAGAGACTTTGCATTCGTGAGGGGAATTCGTAAGCTGAGGACTAGCCCCCATAATAAATGAAATTTCATGTTAATAAGGTACTGTATTTGTTCACAGAAAAACAAACTAACAGATTTTGTGATTATTATATTTTTAAAAGTTATTACTGAATAAAATGCACAATTTTTTTATGAAACCCCCCTTACAAAAATGCATTTTATAAATAAATTGTTTAAAATATTATAATTTTCATTTAAATATCTTGCTATGAATACTGTTATAACTTTTTAGACACTCTCATGATTCAATTAAGTCATTTCATTCAGGAAATGGGGAAAAATCAACAGTGATGGCAACAATATTTTCCATCGTGGTAATATTTCATACGTTTTTTATGATGATATCTACATCAGCTTTCCTTTACAGATCTTCATGAAACATTTCTAACTTATTTGCTGATGCAACAAACTGCCTATTTTCTTGAAATGTGTTCACGTGGTTGGAACAAAAAAATTTTCTTTTAATTTCAATATGCTGTATTTTTCACAAATTGCCTTTAATCAAAATAGTGATAGAAATTCATATCAGCATGGTTGAATCATGCTTGGAGTTGCCAGAAGATGGACAAACTTTAGGTTTATTAATAAAATTTTTCAATACATATTGAAACTGACTACTGAATATACTTGTGGTGCAAAAAAAAAAAAAAAAAATTAATTTGATGATGTGAGTTTCAATGCTCGCATTATCCAGAAAGTAAAATTTTCGAAAATAATGCAAAACCTCTAATTGTATTGATTGGTTTCATTGTAAATCAACTTTTTACAATGCCAGAAATACATGATAAAACCAGATTATTTTACCGATTGTGGGAATTTTCTGATGCAGATTCATCAATGGAATAGACTGATTATGAAAACTTGATTTTAAAAAGTTTGAATCATGCAAGTTTTTTAAATCATATTCTCATTTATACAACATTGATCATTTAATTAATTGTGTCTTGACTTAAATATAGTAGACTGCAAAATCCACTTAATTTCATTTTTTATTTAATTTCAGATTCAAAGTTTAATTTTTGTAATAAAAAAAAAAAAAAAAAAAAAAAAAAAAAAAAAAAAAACATATTGGTGTGTATAAGCATGGACAAGCAGCAGACAGACAGACTGATACCTTAAATTGTTTAAGATATTCAAATAAAATTGTGTTACATGGTTCTTCTTTTCAATTAGTATGTCTTGAATCAAAATATTGTGTGTAAGTATGTATATACTAATTAAAGAGCTATTTTTAAAGAAAAATATGCATTTTTTAAATAAAAAAATATGTTTTATGTACAAAATTTAATATATGTTATGAAAATGAAGATGTTTTGCTTCATAACGCAGTTAAGTTGTTTGCTAATATAATGTTGAAAAAAAGTTAAATATATTGAATAGATTTCAGTATAGAAGATTTGGCATCAACAAAACTCTTTAAAAAAATACAATTAATTATTGCCTAAATTTGTAAAGTAAGTTAAAATTCCATTGAAAATTTATTTGAATTTCATAGATTTATTTGATGTTTTAACTAAAAATGCATATGTTTACTCAAAATTTCATTTTTTAAATTTTGTATATGGGGCTTTAGAGATAGGCACATACCTTAAGGTGAAACACAGCTCAGTAAAATAAAGACTTTTTTTTTATTTATTGTTAGTGGTGGTACTATATTTTTTAGTTTCAAATGAGCATCAAAGCTTAAATCATGTTCAGATATTCATTTCAAATTTCTGTTTAAAATCATTAATCTGACTGTGCTGAATGTGGAACTTTATTTTAATATCATTTTGAAAAAAAAAAATAACTAAAAGTTTTATAAATTATCATTTGTTAAATTTTAAACATAATTGGTTTAATATTTTTATACTTCTGAATAAAAACGTTGAGAAAAATTACAATTACTCAATAGGGTTTATTAAAATAAATGGATATTTATGAAATTAAGAAGAAATTATTAAAACATTATAAAGTTAAACAATTAATTATTGAAATAAAAACAAACAAATGAAGACACTCTAAATCAGTGAGTTTATTTTATGTATTATTACATTAACAATTGAATCAGAATGTAATTGAATCATGATTTATCATACAGCACGATAATGCTGTGTAGTAGAGCTCAGATGCATCTCTAGTGTTAAAGTCCAAAGTTTGCATCTTAATAACTTTGGACCCAATCATCAGATTGGGACAAAATTGACAAGGTGAAGTGTGCTACTCTAGACCTCAAAGTTTACCAAATTTAATCCAGATCTATCTATTAGTTATGGAGTTCCAGAATCCCTTTTTTCTTCATGAAACAAGAAGAAAAGACAAACAACACAATTCTTACCCGAACCAGGAAACATTGAGCGATGTGTAATAGCTTAATCAAAAGATTTTAATTTAGGTATGTGCCTTTCAAATGTCTTGTCAAAAAATATCCAAAGGTAAAGGTCCATATTAAGGAAATAACACCAATATAAATTTTATGTATTGCTATCTCTTTCATAATTAACATTATAGTAATTTCTCCTTTTTAATTTTTAATTCAATAATTTCTTTAGAGTTGCCATCAATTAAAAAAATTTATAATAGTTTTAAAAAGAAATGATAATGCGTGTTCTTTCCTTTTATAGGTCGATAAAAATTCAGGTTCTTCATGTTAGATCTTTACATTTTTTAAATTGGCGTCATTCAAAACATAAAATGCATATTTTTCATAAACATCTGTATAAACTGTAACTAAATATGTGTACCTTCATAGCACCTTTATTTGAATGTTTTCGAAGTCAAAACAATTACTATAAAGCAGATATTTCATTTACAAAGGGATATTTTAGAAAAAAATCCTTCTATATGTAAAAAAAAAGATTTAAAAATAGAACGATGAAAATCTGTGCAGATATCAATAGACAAATGAATACTCGTAGATACTGCAAAACTTTAGGGGGACTACCATCAGGGGGGGGAGGGGATTCTGTTGCCAAATATCACCAAGTTTGTCACCATCTTGGCGACTAAAATTGCTCACCAAAAGTAGCCAATTTGGCGCTATTTCTGGGATTTCATCAAACTCATACTTTAAATTAATAGTTAGTTCAGATTTGTTAGTCGAAGATAATTGATCAAGTTCCTGAAATCATCTAAAAAAGTTGTGAAATCATATAAAAAAATGAAGGAACCAGGCAGAAAAGTAGACCATGATCTAAAAAATGTTAGAGTAAAATTTGGCAAATATTTTCAATCTAAAAATATGCGTGGAAAAAAATGGAATCAGATTAACTGTAAAATTCATAAAATTACCCAAATTTGTGTTAGCTGAAAATGTGGACTTGGTGCTTTAAAATCTGTCAGGAAAAAAACGACAATTTTAACACATTCCATATCGCAATCATCCATAACCACTTTAAAAATTTGGGTTCATAAAAATAAGATACAGTCTTATGTAATAAAGAACGAGAACCTCAATAGTCTGTTCAATACAAAGTGTGGACAAAACTCCAGTCCAAAGGTTTTTAAAAAGTGAAATATCAAAGATAAAAACAAAAATTATTACTTATCAGCGTAAAAAACAATTTATTATAGATTACAAATTCCTAACGTTTCGAACTCAATCTAATGAGTCATCTTCAGAGGTATATTTTTAAAGGAGAAATAATTTACATTAAAAACAGATTGGCATACTATAAATTGACAAAAAAAAAAAAAAAAAAAAAAAAAAATGTTTTTTTTTTTTTAGTATAATTTTTGTCAATTTATAGTATGCCAATCTGTTTTTAATGTAAATTATTTCTCCTTTAAAAATATACCTCTGAAGATGACTCATTAGATTGAGTTCGAAACGTTAGGAATTTGTAATCTATAATAAATTGTTTTTTACGCTGATAAGTAATAATTTTTGTTTTTATCTTATAATGTTTACAGCGTAAGTCCAAGATTTCATTTGAAATATCAAAGCTCCAAGTAAACCCAAAACCTTAAACATTAGCCCAGTCATTTTAGCAAAAATAGGGGGAAAAATTAGAACAAAGCTGGATTTTTGCATAGGTGCAAGTTAGGTTATGTAGTTAAACATACTAAAAGTCCGCATCGATCCGATGTGAGCTTTCGCCACCAGGAGGTGCTAAAGAGCTTGAAAATCAGTTTTTTGTGAATATCTCACGAACAATAGCATTTAGAGAAAAAAGGTGAATTACAAAGTTGTAGATAATTTAATTTTCTATAAAAAGTGTCAGTAACATTTGTTTGCCACATTAACCCTTCCCTGTCAAAAATATAAAAACGTGACCATATTTGAAAGTAAAATTATAAAAATTCAAAAAATCTGCTGCTACTTAAAAAAAAATTGTAAACAGATCTATAATTCTCACCTTTGAATGGGGAAAGTGAATATATAATATACATTTATGCTTATTTCCACACCACCCTTGAGGTAAAACACTTAGTGCATTTTTTTTTTTTTTTGGTTTCTCCCGTAGGCATATTCCTCTTATAGTGACTGGCTTAATCCAATTTAAGTCGTTTAACTGCTTTAGTAGTTCTTTGAACAGCTTCAATTTCTGCACTCGATTCAGATTCGTAATTATCTGTATTTATTTCTTTCGTTGTTGTACTGCTTTCAGTATTTTTTGTTTGCCTTTCGATATCACCACTGAACACCGAAGTAGCGTTTCCCTCCTCCCTTGCAGTGGGCAGGATACTGTCACTATTTTCCTCGTCTTCAAATTCAGTTTTACTTGTATTATGAAATGAAACTCCGCAGCAATCTATGAAATATCAGAAAATTTCAATCACATTTTTCAGCATCCACATGCTTTTCCACATCCTTAAGCAAGTATAAAAAATAGATTCAATAATATCTTTTGGTGCGGGCGGTAAGGTAGCAAGAATTGGAAACAAATTAGGTTCATTTTGCCAGCCCCAGTTCTCAGGAAGTAGTTTATTGCTCAATCAGTATTGTACTTGATGATAAATACGTAAACTGTACAATCTAGCTGCATCTTCGGCAGGCGGCAACGATAAAAGGCCTTTTTTTAACCAACAGCAACTCTTTTCTTGAAACATACATAACGGTACTTTTTCAGAGAAATTTCTGCTGTACTACCGTATAAAGCAAGAAAAGAAGTTTTTCCAGCCTCGGAAACTTCAAATTAAGATACTTGATCACTTTTAAAAATGCTGGCAGCTTGTATGTTATGATCTTCTTCCATCTTCAAAAATTTTGCTAACGACATTTTACCTTTCCCAAACATTGCTGATGTCGAATCACAACCTGAAGAAGCGTGAAGGAACAATATATGATCTTTCAGAACAGCATCATTGTTAAAAATGTGCGATGAATACAGGGTGGTAACAATTCGTCCTCTTCCAGACTTAATAAAAAATATCTCTATCTCTGGAGATGCTAAAACTGTCAACAATACAAGCAAGTCAACATCATCGCCAATAACAGCAGTAAGCGCACCAGACTTTGCTACTTCAATAACTGTGTTAACAATTAGTGTGTCTCATCATCTTCTGCTTGTTTCGCTTCGAAACCATTCTCCATAAATTTCTCCATAAGCATAGATATGAGACGTGTCTTATTTTAATGATTAGATTTAAAAAATTCTTTTCCGCGATACTTTAGAGCTTTTTTTTCCTTCTGTAAAAAATCTTCGTCTAATGTATCAGAAATAATTAGCATTTTCCCTTAAATTCAAACAACGGACTGTCATTTCTCAATTTTTCCTTCAATGGATGATTAATTTGTGCGGATGTTGATCGTTTTTTGGCAATAGATTTATTGTATGATTTAATAGAATTCTTTCGTGAATAATTTTTCTTACTCTTTGAATGAACTGTAAATTCATTATTGTTTTTAGCCATTTCTTCAAATATTTTCCACTTATAGTCATCTCTTTCCGAACTTGCTATCACAAACGACTTCAGACCCTTTTTTTCTGTTATTACAAAATCTTTCGAAACCCAGTTCTCATCTCATGCAAGATAAACTATTTTGTCAATCTCCATTTTTCGCTCAGAATCAGCAATTAAGAAAGAATCATTTTAAACTGTCATAAATAATTTAAAACTTTCTACAACATGCGTTGAAAATAAAATTATTCACTTCCTAAAATCTTAAAAAGAATAAATACTTCGTTCAATGAATTAGGATCATTTCATACTAGCGAAATGAGCACCAAATAAAAATAAAATATTGAAAAGTACTTGCACGTGGTATATTTCGACAAATGCAAAGAGAGATAGGGTATTGGGCAATGACTATTCGTCACCTGAGAATAATAAAGTTCTATCTGTGTTTTTGAAAATATTGACTTATCTATATAGAAAGACTCTATTTGTATCTATGAAGGCATTTTTGCACCCAAATGATGTTATATATAATTTACATATAATATTACAATTATATTACGACATTATTTTAATCCATAAACGCCTTCATAGATACAAATAGAACATTTCTATATCGATAAGTCGATTTTTTCAAAAACACAGATAGAACCTTATTATTCTCAGGTGACGTATTGCACAAGCGCGCGAAAACGCCATACAAACAATGGGGCAGAGATGAGGGGGGAAATCAAAAGTTGTTTAGTATTTGTTCTGCCTCTTCGCCGCGTTATGATTGTGCTTGCACATTCTTTTCCAATAATGTTTATTTTATCTTAATTTTTAGCAGAGAAGGGTTCGTGTGACAAAAAAATTTATAGGAAATTTAGGAAAATAGGAACTTTTTATAGGAAATTAAATTATCTACATTTTTGTAATTGAACTTTTTTGTCTAGATGCCATTGTTCGTGAGATAATCACAGAAAACCGATTTTCAAGCTCTTTAGCGCCCCCTGGAGGCAAATGCTCACATCGGATCGATGGGGACTTTTAGTATGTTAAACTACATACCCTAATTAGCACCTATGCAAAATTCCAGCTTTGTTCTATTTTTTTCCGCTATTTGCAAAAAAAAGGTGCTAAAACGACTGGACTACATATACAATTCCACCGTATACAAAATATTTGTGCTCAGAAATATATCTTTATATCAATTCTTCAACAACCTGACTATATCAATATTATTCTTTAATTATTACTTCATGATTTATATTCGTTTCGTGGAACTTAGCTGGTTTGAGAAAATATAATTGTACATTCTATTAGCTACTTCGCCCAGTAATATTTTGAGTGGATAACAGTATGATTCTGAACATAAGGTACCAGTAAAGCTCAGTCCACATTTTCAGCTAACAAAAATTTGGATAATTTCATGAGCTTTACAGATAATCTGATTCCATTTCTTTTGTATGCACTTTTTTAGATACGAGATATTTGCAAAATTTTAATGTAACATTTTTCAGATTGAGCTCTACTTTTCTCTGGTTTCACCAGTTTTTATATGATATTACAATCATCATGCTTCATAATCTTTTTATAAAGTATTAATGTTAAAACTGATGTATTGCAATTTTTTATAAATTGTAATATATAGGTATAAAAAATTAGTACACATAAATTTTAAAAGAACAAAATGCGTAATTTTTTTATTAAAAATATCTCTAGCATTATAGGTCTACAGAACCTCCTATTTAATACTGGTGAGACACAATGAAATTTGTAAGATTTTTTTTTCTTTTTTTTTATTATATGCAAGTTTTGGTTGATAATTTTGAATGAATCCTATCACTGCCTGTTTGCTTATCTATAGTCTAATTTGATAGAAAATGCCAGCTTTCTCCAAATATGTAAGCGGTGTTTTCTTATTGTTCACTTTATTTTTTTTAATTAAAAATTTTCCTTTTTAAAAAAGAGCCTTAATTTTAACATTTTTTGTATAACATTATTTAGCTGTTATGTTATTAGAGTGACTAGCACCCTTAAATAAAATTGTTGTCAATTAGTGTGAATACAGACTTGTGAGTTCCAAATTCTAAGAAAACAACTGATAGAATGCTTAAAACATATTAGATAAAAATAGAACTGAAAAAAAATGATGACGCCTTTTTTTTTCATTCCCTTAATCTTATTTTATAATTTATCCTTTCACACTATTTAGTGATATTTTAGGCTTGAAATAAAGTTACTGTGTAATTTGTAAAGAAAGTCCCAAGCCTCCCCCTCACCCTTGTTTCCTTGAAATATTGACAAAAATGGGAGGAGGGAGGGAATCATTTATAAATGAAATTTTCTGAAAATTTTCATCAATACTTAACTCTTAACGTTAATGTTCTATTCACAGAAATTAATTGGTGCATAGTAAGAAGCATTTCATAAATTTTTAAAGTAAAAAAATGTTCGAAAGGATTTATAAAATAAACAGAAAAAAACTATTCAAATGTTATTTCATCAAAAACAAAATTATTTATCTGTACACAAACAGAAAAAGTAATTAAAAGAAATAAATGAAAAGAAAAACTTGTTTTCTTCTTACTATTAATATATATGTATTTACTATCTACATTGATAACTGACAAATTTCATTCAGATTTCAGCTAGTTGCATTAATAGTAAATTAGGCTGTGTTACAATTTTTTATTAAATTAAGCAATTAGAAACTTGGAGCATTTCACAGAAAGGCGCACATGCACGCACACACACACACAAAAAAAAGGGGGGGAAATGAAAGAGCAATATTCAGTTTGCGTTCATTTTTTCCTCTCAGTTAAATCAGAAGTCAGAATATTATCAAAATTATATCATTTCTTATGGATTTATTTTCCAATGTTTTGTTGTGCAGAAAGAAACCATGCATAGATTTTTTTTTAGAAGGGGGTATTTTTTTTAATTTTGGGGCAATATATTTTAATAATTTTGTGTTTGAATGTACTTCATTTTTACCATTGAATTATCTACCGTATATACTCACATATAAGTCGATCCCCTAACTTATGTTTTTAAAAATAAGGGAAAAGTCAAAACCCTTGTATAAGTCAGTCCCACTCAAAAAAAAAAAAAAAAAAAAAAAAAAAAGTCTGTTTTTTTCGCTTGTTTTTTGCATGAGAAAAATTTACTCATATTCTATTTTTTTAATTATTAAAAAGACTGTGAATGTGTCAACAAGTTTGCTTTGCAAGCAAAGATAAAAAGAATTAAAAGAAAATCTTTTCTATTTAATACTTTAAAAAAAAGATAGTTGTGTATCCTATGTAGGTTGACTGATTTCTTTCAAATTTTCAGCAAGTTGGAATAAAAGTGAATTTATCTGTGTAACAAATTTTTATTAAATTATAATCGGTTATTACAAAATAAGAATCCCTGCCAAAAAACGCCCACTTAACAGACACTGTAAAGTAGAAAATTATCTGCCGTTTCTATTTGATTATTTAATTTATTACCTGAAATTGAAAGTGGAATGTTTACATAATCACACTATCAACTTTGGGTTTCTAAATAAAAGTTTTTGCTATGCAGTAAAAAAACTGCTAGAATTATTTTTCAACTAAAAATTAAAAAAATATACAAAAGCATACCATTCAAAATAAGCAGTTTACATTTTGATCTACAAAGCTTAGAAAATTCAGTAATGAATTTTTTTTCAAAAAGGAGATTTCTTGAAAATTGAAGAAGAGAGGCTTATTGGGTAGGGGCGTATTTCAGAATTTTATGATAAATAAGTTAAATGCCTCTATAATTAAATCAGGGTGGATTGGATAGTTAAATCATCAAAGGATTGGATCTGCAAAACATCGTTGCAGGATAGGTATTTATCTCCGTTTATAGAATAAAGGAGAAGATTATCACAAAAACATCAAATTACTGATGCAGCATAAAATATCGTACATGTTGAGCGAAAAAAGCACGGAGAAAGATTAAGTTTGTTATCTAAAATACAATATAAGTTTTTTATATAAAAGTTCCATATTTTCTATACAAAACATGATTTTTTAAAATGTATATATTTTTAATGAAAATATTTTTTAAATTAATATCTGTAACACACTTACAAGCTATATTTTTCATCATAACATACCAATAGGGAAATTACAATGATTTATTTTATTTTTTATAAAATTTAATATATAGGTATAAATTAGCACACGTACATTTCAAAAGAATAAAAAAAATGTGCTTATTTTATTTTTAAAAAACCCCTGTTAAATCACTAGCATATAAAACTTCCTGAAAGACACAAAGAAATTTTTAAGATGACTGTTTCTTCTTTCTTTGTAATATGAAAGTTTTGGTACATAATTTTCTTTTAACTCTTCACTGCTTCTTCTCTGCTTATCTAAAATATAATTTGAGAGAAAATGCCAACTTTCTCCAAAAATTTAAGCACTGTTTTCTTATTATTCACAGTATTTTTTTTTTCAATTATTATTTTAAATGAACACATAATTTGATTTGTTCATATCTTTTGGCATAACCCAGAAAAAAACTAAACAGATAATCATCTTTCTCTACTGTTGCTTTAAAAAAATGTGTAGTTTTAAGTAACACTACAAAGTTTAAATCATTTGTACATGACTCATAATACTGTTTACTTTGTGACGATGTTATTTATTATAATGCTTTTATAAAAACTATGATCATTCCTGGGTGTGATTCTATTTCTAAATAAGTACTCACTGCCGGGAAATTTTAATTATTAGCTGAAGAATATGAAAAAACTTTGATGTTAAGTGTTTGTCGCCATCTGGGAATAAATGTGAGTCTATAAAATATTCGTGGAATCACTCATTTACGAAGAATCATCTATCTGATAAAAAATGATTCAAATGGGACAAAATCAAGTCATCTGTGGAAGATGTGTGAACAGTATTGAAATTTCAATAAATATGAAATTCATAGTTTTAAAAACATGTCTTCAAAATTCGATGATACTCTAAAAATAAAGTAAGAAAATATTTATTTTAAGAAATTAAAAGGATTATACCATTAGCCACTAATGAAATCAACAATAGAATTGAAAAAAAATAGTAGTATGCTAATCAAAAGGACATATAAATGTATAATTTTTAAACTAAAGACAAATTTTGTGTTTCAATGATTTTTTTATCAATTATCTTTTCGATTGTAATAAAACGTATCAGTGGCGTAGCTAGCGGGGGGCGGTCCGCCCCGGGTGTCACCCTCTAAGGGGTGACACCCAATCTTTATTTGCAAATATATATAATCTTACAATATCAATCTTACAATTATCTTATGACACCCGGTCCGCCCCGGGTGTCACCTTCTAAGGGGTGAAACCCAATCTTTATTTGCAAATATATATAATCTTACAAACTTTTTGAAAATAATTCTGAAATAAAATAAAATTTCTAGCGCATCACGCAACAGAGTTAATTTTCTTTTCTTGGAGAATCTTAAATTTTATACAGACTGGGGTGTTTAAAGAAGATAAGCACCAGGAACAGAAACCTACCTATTCAACGAGTGGGTAGCAAATGCAAACTTTTTAGTATTTTGAATTTAAATTACAATTTGTATTCATTTGTTCGAATTATCTGTAAAATCACATTAAGCATGCAAAATATGTTGAAATTTTATTTTCAGTAACGTAGAATTGTGATTAAAAAAATTAGCGTATTTGGGGCGGGAGTGACACCATTTACATCCGGTATCCCCCGGATGTAAATGGTGAACCCCCCGCATGCCCCGAAATGCGGGGGGTTCACCATTGCGGTGCGGGGGGACCAAATGCCGGGTGTCACCCATCCTAGCTACGCCACTGAACGTAATTAAAATAATTCAACTTATTAAATCTCCTGCATTAAAAATTCTATGAACATTCTATTCTGTAAGTGTATGTATGATATATTATAGCAATATATATTATAGCAAATTTGTTTTTAGTAAAAATGAGAAACTAATAAATGTGCAGTATGCTAATTTGTTATGAGAGTAAAGTGATTTTTAATTTATTGTTTCATAGAATTTGATGATCTTATTTGCGACGTTTATATGATTCCCATTTAAATGTTTTTACTCTACTTTTCCTTTTCATATCTGCTTTAATTAACTGTTTGCTATTAGAAAAGTGCTGTGAAAATGTATTATTTTATTGCTGCCCTCAAAATATGAGAGACTTTTAACATAAGGTATTTCAGACCAGCTGTTTCTCTTAATACCCTTAGAAAATCATTTTAATAAAATAATTATTCCAAATCTATTTTTCTACCTTGAAATTAAGTATTAAATTATTTCTCTAAAAGTGGCATTTTTAGGCTGCTTGTAGATGACACATAACTGCAACACAAATATTTAAAATATTGCTGTTTTGATATTTTTATCTAAGATACTGAAAGGTTTTTTTGGTTGATTTAGTTTTAGAATAAAATATTCTGTTTGTGGAATTTTTTCTCAAATCTTATCATAGCTGTGTTTTGGTGGACAGAAGATGGCTTCTGACGTGCCCGTAGCAGAAAGTGGTTTTAATTGACAGAAGTTGACAACAATTTGCAGTAACCTTTTCCATGACATAATCTGAGATTTGTTTAGTAATATTAAATTCTTAAAGTACATTTTAATCGGGATAAATATATAAATAAAGTGTTGTGAATAGTGTTGATTTAAAATAAATAAATTTGTATGTATTAGAATAATAGGAGTTATGTAATAAATAAAATTTCTGTTATAATATGGTTGTGTAGTTTCATATATATCCAATTATTTGAGTATTTTAATATCTCAGTTTAAAAATATAAATAGAAAAATATATCCAAAACTTATTTTAAATTGAACACATTACTAATTGTAAGTAATGCTGATCTTGAAAAAATATTTTTAAACATTTCCCTTTTCATAACAAGTTAAGGAACATTCTGGGTTCAGAAACCTTAGCAAAATTAGCCCTGTGCTATAGAATGCTCCGTGGTAGAAATCACATCCAGGCCAAATATTTAATTGGTTGATTCATAGGTTTGCCATTGTGTTTTCCTCCCACCAGTCCTCCATTTTTTACACCTTTGTGTGCAGGAAAACACAATAGTAAATCTATGAATCAATTGCTAAAATCGGATTTCCGAGTGTTTTCCACCAAGATACGACTTGGAGAGTTGATTTTGTTTTAATATGCAATTCATGTTTTAACTAGTTCTAGAATTTTAACCATGAACTCGTTGGAAATTATTGACCATACTGCAGCATCCCTGTCTATAAACAAAGTATATGTATATGATTATTTTGAAATTTTTTACTACATTGAATAGCATTAATAATCTTTAGTTTAAATTTTTGACTTAGTTGCAGTGGCATAGCAAGCGGGGGCGGACTGGCCCGGGTGTCACCCTCTAAGGGGTGACACCCTATATCTCTTTTTGCTAATCTATCTATCTGTATATATATAGCTTTAAAAACTTTAAAAGGAAGAGTTATCCTCTACATATAAACACCGCACTGACTTATAAGGATTATCAATTATGGACTGAGCGATGAGTCGCTCCTGTGGTGTTTCTTTATTCAGGAGGACAAAAGGTAAACAAGCAATGGTATGGTCATTTGTTGTAATAACATAGAATTATGATTGAAAAAATATGATGGATAAGACGGGGGGGGTGACACCATTTACATCCGCCCCGGGTGTCACCCCTTCCAGCTATGCCACTACTTAGTTGTTTACATATCAAATACATGCATGAATTATAAATCATTGCAGATTTAAGTTCTCATTGTACTGATTCTTATTTTCTGCCACGATGATTTTAACCAGATACAATGTTTCATTTTAACCACTCCAGCAAAATCTTGCCAACTTTGCATCTAAATTTCTTCCATGACTATTATTCCTTCTATAAACTCTATTATAACTCAGTTTGATGTTTTTACTTCTCACATTTCATAATCCAGTTTGCATAGACTGACCTTAGAATATATTTCCACAAGAGCTGTATTTTGAAATTGCACGAGAAAATGTATTTAATTTACCTACTATCAACTTTATAAGTCTTTAAAAAAACATTATAAAAAGATTAACAAATGATTAAATTATTATCATGCAATATAACTCGAAAGAATGGTGCAAAATCTTCTCCAAATAACCATTTATGTTAGACTGAAAAAAGAATAATTTTGCATGAATACCAACTAAAGACATTTGTACATTGTATTCATCTTAGAAAATAATGATGTTTGCCTCACTGCATAAATGTATCAATTTTTCCACAGATGATATAAAATTAAAGAATTTCATCATTAAATTTGCTTTATTTTCTTTTATAACATTTTTTATAAACCTTTTTATTTTAATGTTTATAATTTTCTTTATGATAAATTTGTTTTATAGTGGTAGGTATTTAGTTTATTTGTAATAATTTTATATATACAGTAGACTGCCTCAAATCCGCTTAGCTTGGGACCAGGCATTATGCGGATTTTAGAATTTTGCGGATTTATGGTCATTGATTTGTTTACATTATTGAAACATTAATTTGATTGGTTGTTAAGCCTTATAATGAATGCCTATAATAAATTCAAACATTAAAATAATTAAGTAAAATATTTAAATAAATAAATAGTTCAGAAGCAAGTAATTATTGGAAAAAAAGGTAAGTTAAATAAAATTATAGAAAAATATTAACATTAAGTAGATATCAGTTTATTCTTAAATTAAAGATAGTTTAGCGAAAATTTTTTATCATTTATTTGTTTTTGAAAAAGTTCCCGTAAGAGCTATGAAACATGTAAAACTATAAGGTATTTGTATTATTTTTAATAGATCACTTAAAGCATTTAAAAATAAATTGATATTTTAAAGTGTTGTTTTATATTATTTATAAATAAGATAATTAAGATACAGTATTAAATATAAATAATGATGAGGAAAAATCAATCTCTTTTATAAATAAAAATATTTGCCTTTGTTAATAAACAAAAAAGCTTGATTAATTTAAAATTATTCATTTTATACAACAGAAATTATCCTGTCCCTCGAATTACAAACAATACCAAATGGTCATTGAAAGTTACATTAAGCTAGGACTACGATACGATAATGATTATTTCGATTAAATATTGATCATTCTAATTAGCAAACCAGATTTAGATCCCAAATTCGTTCCGTAACTAGCAGGGATAAGAAAATAGTAATAGAACAATAAAATAATAATTTTATGTAGCAAAAATTATCCTTCCACGCGAATTATAAACACTACCAAACAACAATTATTACACTGAATAATTACACTGAAACTTGAATGCGACAATGATAACTTTGATTAAATATCTATCATCGTACATCTAAGAAACATATTATTTAACACTGCAATATTTAAATTGAAAGACATTAATTAAAAAGGAAGAAGTTGAAAATGATTAAAAAATAATTATTCTTACACAATTATTTGTATTGTGTTAGCCACTAACTTCAGCGCCATCTTTAATTTTATTGTTTACATCTCAAAAAATCGCGGATTTCTGGCGTTCGCGGATTTTAGGGAAGAGGATTTAAGGGAGTCTACTCTAGTATAATCAGTATATAATTATGAAGTGAACTTAATGCTCTTTTAGTTTTCAAAGCATGAGATAATTAGGTTTCTATTGTAGTTTTTAATACTATCATACAACTTCTATTTCTATTCAGTTTAATACATTTATTTTTATTTTTCATGAAACATTTATTTTTTCTTATGCATTGTTTTTAATATATCATAAAAAATTATTAAGTTATTTCCGTTTATTGCAGATGCATAAAGCTGTAAAGTTAGGTATACATCAAATCAATCAAAGCTGTCTTTCAATCTAGAATATGCAGCAAAATATTTCTTTACAAAACATTTTTGGAAAAGCAGCTTCTAGCTCGCAGCACGGAAAATGCTTTGTGTGTAAGATATGTAACAAGAGTTTCTCTCAAAAGAGTGATTTAAGCAGACACATATTAGTTCATCCTGGTGAGAAACCTTTTGCATGTGAAATATGCAACAAAAAATTCGTTCATAAAAGCAGTTTAAGCAAGCATAGGTTATCTCATACAGGAGAGAAGCCGTATGTGTGTGAGATATGCAACAAGAATTTCTCTCGAAAGGATCTTTTAAGCAGACATCTGTTGGTTCATTCTGGTGAGAAACGTTTTATCTGTGAGATATGCAACAAGAGTTTCTCTGAAAAGGGTAATTTAATCAGACACCTGTTGGTTCATTCTGGCGAGAAACTTTTCGTGTGTGAAATTTGTAACAAGAAATTCACACTAAAGCGTTGTTTAAGCACTCATTTGTTAACTCATGCTGGAAAAAAAGCTCTTGTGTGTGAGATATGCAACAAACAATTCTCACAGAAGTGTGATTTAATGAAGCATCTACTAATTCATACTGGTGAAAAACCTTTCGTGTGTGAAGTATGTAACAAGCAATTCTCTCAAAATAGTAGTTTAAGCAGGCACCTGTTAATTCATGCTGGTGAAAAACCTTTTGTGTGTACGATATGTAAGAAGAAATTTTCTCTTAAGCAAAATTTAAGCAGTCATCTGTTAATTCATACTGGTGAAAAACCTTTTGTGTGTGAGATATGTAACAAGAAATTCTCTCAAAATGGCAGTTTAAGAAAACATCTGTTAATTCATACTGGTGAAAAACCTTTTGTGTGTGTGATATGTAAGAAGAAATTTTCTCTTAAGCAGCATTTAAGCAGACATCTGTTAATTCATACCGGTGAAAAACCCTTTTGTGTGTGAGATATGTAACAAGAAATTCTTTCAAAATGGTAGTTTAACTCTCTGAAGACCGGAGATCAATTTTCTCTCATACTTGAAATGACCGAGAAGACGGCCGAAAATTTTACCCCCTCTCATTCTGACTGTGATGAACTGGAGGGTTGGATTTCTTATCAGAACTTCACCGCCTCTTTTAGAGAGGGGAAGTATGACAGGATTTTTTTCACCGGGGAGAAAGCAAAGGGAAAAAAATATCATTGTAATCAAAGAAAATAATACTTATTAGAAGATGATTGTTATAGAGGAGAGCTGAAATAAAAAAATTAGCCATTTTTATCCGACTATAATAACTATTTTTATCCGATACATATTAGTAGAGCACAAGTAAATTAGAAGATAAATTTGATAAAAACATTTAATATTTTATTGCGTGTATAAAAGTGCGTGTAAATACAAAATTTCTTTTAAGTTGTTCTTTTATTATTTTTTATCAGAAATAACGACAACTTGATACATTGCAATTAGTTGGATCGCATAAAATCAACGTATTAAGTAAAACAAAATAAAGGAAATTAAAAAAAATGAAAAGAAATTTCATTTCTTTCTACATGTATAATACATTTGTAATATTAATTTGAAGCATGGGATCAAGTCGCTTTTAATGTGCTTTTGACATAATTTGTGAAATTTATCTTTTGAACTTTTCGTTGGTAAATTTGCTTAGAAGTTTTAGCAATAAAATTACACATTTTTATTAATACACATTCCATGCGCGAAAATATTTGTCCTTTAGAAATTTGGTCACTATTTTTTGAGCTGATTAGCTAAGACTATTAGGTCGCATTTCTAAAATAATATTCTAATTTTATCAATTAAAACATACCCTTCGTTTTAAAAATGATGCACATTTTATTCAAAAGCGTAAGCAATTTTATGGAGATTACTTATAGTATATTCGTATTGAACATGTGTTACATTTTTTTCACTCGGAAAATTCCATCAATAAATATTTAATAATCCTTATTTTACCCTCTTCTCT
Source organism: Maratus speculifer (assembly GCA_964019185.1). Lineage (NCBI taxonomy): Eukaryota > Metazoa > Arthropoda > Arachnida > Araneae > Salticidae > Maratus > Maratus speculifer. The sequence continues at coordinate 1,730,363 of CAXHSM010001189.1, forward strand.
TTAAAAAATCTGGACAAAACTGTTTTCACCATTTGTATTTATTAAGAAAATATCCTTAATAAAATTCAAAACTCTTTAGTAACATGACAAATAAATTTAACTTTTTGGTTTTTATTTTTTTAAGTATTATTTTTATATAGCAGTTTTTTTGCAAATAAATTATATTTGTTTCGAATCACAAATTATCCTGATCTCCTATTCAAGGAATATCTGCCATGCATAGGAAATGCATACATACATTCAGTTTTTGCCATATGTTTGCTGATTTATGCTACATTAATCATGATTATTTATGATTAGTTAGCTCATTATTTATGGTACCTTAAATTATACAAAATTATGTCTTCAGGGCCTTTATTTTATTTCTTCATTTTATTTAAAAATGCATGGTTTCGATTTATTTTGTCTTTTAAAAACTTTTTTAAATTTCTTGTTAGGGGTTTCCTGGATGATTTTGATTTGCGTCAGATTGTAAAATTAAAATACATTTATTTTTAGAGTATTGAATCCCAATTGTGCGCATGCTTAAAGAATGAAAAACAAAGAAAATTATTTCTAAAAATGCATGTTTTAATCAAGGATTTTAATAAATTTAACTATCATAATTTTTATAATATTTGAAAAATATAATAGAAAACGCACCGAAATGTGGCAATATTTGACACTTATAATAATAACGCTTTATAAATATCATTGCTAGCACCACCTGTCACACTCACTGTAATCAGCCTCCATTTCCTTTTCTGTTAATTTGTGTAATTATACCTCTTACGGGATTACAATAGCTGTTGCTTACAACAGATGCTTACAATAGATTGCTTACAATAATGATCTTCAATCTCGAAACTCGTCCTACGCATCGTTTCGATTTTATAGTGATTTTTACGAGTCAAGGGAAAAAAATGACCGGAAAAAAATATCGGAAAAAAGGTGACATAAACTGCAATTTATCTAATTTAAGGTGGGATAATAGTCCGCGCCCCTTTTTAATAAGAAAAAGAACCCCTTAACTAATCAGCCTTATGATACGACTTATCATAATGAGCCTATATCCAAAATTTGGCAAATGAGATGATTCTGCGTAAAGCACAATTTATTTAATTTAAGAGGGATTAGCTCCCGTTCCCCCTTCTATACTTTGCCTTCTATATGCCTCCATTAAGCCCTTAAAACTATTCAGGGATTCACATAATCAGAAAGAACCTACATCCAAAATTCGAAATACATCGGATAATCGTGAAAAAAATCCAATTTGTCTAATTTAAGGAGGGGGGATAATCGCCCGTTCCCCCATTTTTATTTAGCAAAAGAACCTCATAACTAATCAGAAATATATACCACATAATTGTGCATAAAAAATTACCCAATTTAAGAAAGGAATAACCGCCCCCTTTTTAATTAGCAAAAGAACCCCATAACTAATCAGGGATACGTCTTATCATAATGAATCTACATCCAAAATTTGAAGCAACTCCGATAATTCTGCGTAAAAAGCCATTCATTTAATTTACCAAAGATTATTCCTGTTATCTCCTCTTTATTTGGCCATTAAACACTTAAAACTATTCAGAGATTCACCTTATCAGAAAGAACTTATATTTAAAATTTGAAATACATGGGATTATTTTGCATAACAACCAAGTTATCTAATTTAAGGGGGAGATAATCACCTCCCCCTTTTTAATTAGCAAAAGAACCCCATACCTATCGGAAATGCACTTTATCATTATGAACCGATATCCAAAATTTTTAGCAAATCGAATAATTCTGCGTAAAAAAACATTTTTTTTTTATTCAAAGGGAGATATCCTCTGTTCCCCTAGCTATACTTAGCCATTAAACCCTTAAAACTATTCAGGGATTCACCTTATCAGAAAGAACCTATATTTAAAATTTGAAATACATCGGATAATTCTGCATAAAAACCATTTATCTAATTTGAGAGGGATATAATTACCCGTCCCCACCCTTTATATAAAGCAAAAGACCCCATAACTAATCAGAGATACGTCTTATCATAATGAATCTACGTTCAAAATTCCAAGCAAATCGGATTATTCTGCGTAAAAAGCTATCGATTTAATTTAAGAGAGATTATTTCCCGTTTCCCCTGTATACCTAACCATTAAACTCCCAAAACTCTTCAGGCATTGTATGCCTGAAATCTGCATATGTAAGCCTTATCAGAAAGAACCTATATCCAAAATTTGACAAACATTGGATAGTTCTGCATAAAAACCGATTTATCTAATTTAGGGCGGATAGGGGAGGCAGTTAATCGCCCCCCCCCTCAAATTCCTAAATATTTATTGGTTTCAAGAAATATTTTTATAACTAAAGATTTACAGATTTTTGATTTAATTATCACAAATGCTTGCTTTTAGCATGGATATATCCGAAAATATAACTTATTTATTTATTTATTTATTTGATAATCTTGTAATGCTAGGTGGCACATTCTCTGAAGAAACTTTTAACTTCATTCATTTCAGAACGAGATATTTCGCAATTATTCCAATCATGAAAGGCTATATATAAATTTTCTTCTAAGGATGCGTATGAAATTTTCAATAGAGTTTTTGTATTATATTTCTAATAAGCTGTCATGAAAATTTTTGTGAAAATATGTTGATTAATGTAAAAAAAATCATGAACTCATCACATTTTAAAATGTATGATGAGCTTTATAATGATTGTTTTTAAAAACCCTAACGGCAAATTGAATTTACACATTTATACATGACATTGCAAAAATTGAAAAAAAAGTAGTTAGAGTTAAGGCGAAATAAATTTTATTGCATCACTTAGATAAATAATTTCATAATTAGATAAACGGTGTGTCAAAAATTAAAGGCGTTATTTTCAAGGTTAATTAACTTAAATTGCATTCAAAGGAAAAAAAAATCAAAATTTCTCAAAATTGCTATAAAATACGCATATTGTACTTATTAAAAGTTGTTTTGCATTTTCTAGAAGATTTTTTTATTCATAATTTAGGAAACATAAGTAAATTCTTTGTAATCATTTAATTACTAAATACAAGAGTTTAAATTTTTGGTCTTTAACTCTAAAACAGTAGTGATAAAAGATTATAATTAAAAGAAAATAAAAAATTCATCTAAAAGCACCCAATGTTTTATCCATGAATGAGTTTTAAAGGTCAAATATATACAGCTTAACAATAACTTTATGTTAAGTAGGCATTTGTCTGAGATTCTTCAAGTTATTTTAGTGTATTATTTATCTATTTTGTAAGTTAATGTTAGTTAAAATGTTAAAAAAACCCATTTTTTAAGCCTGAATTTTCTTTCCGTTACTTCTTTATTTCTTTCTTCTTTTTCTTTATCTAATAGAAAAAGAAAGATTTTCAAGGTTTTTTTTTTTTCAATGTGTATGATATCTAATAATAATATTTTTCCATTCCTTCCAAATTATCGTAAAATTTAGTTTCTTTTGAAAATGAATTCCAGTAAAATTTATTAAAATTAGTTTCTAACCATTAGCTTCTGTAATGCATTTATGTGATGATATTGAAACTCTTCAAATAGCAATTCATACATATCAACATTATCTGTAAAAGTATTGTTACGAATTTTGTAAATAGTTAGTGTTTGTACTGTAAAATGATGTAAATAATCTTATTAAGCTCCATTTCTTTACTAATATTAGTTTTCGTTACATTGTCTCTGTTATCAAGCAAACTTGTCTATTATTTTCAGTGTATGTCTACGGCTGATTAACGAAATATTAGAGATATCGCCAAGTTGGCGTCACTTTTGGCGACTAATTTTGGTCGCCAAATTTGGCGATATATCGCTAAGTTGGCGACAAACTTGGCGATTGTTGGCGATGGTAACCCTTCCTCTCAATGGTAACCCCCCTTAGGTATACTGATACATTGTTTGTTGTTCCGTGGATTTTTCGAGATGGTTCTAGAAATTTCTCGCACATGCTCCGAGCCTATATAAGAAGAGAAGCGATGCGAGCTGAGGTTATTATTTACCAGTCAGTCATTGAGTGAGCTACTAGAGATTGTCCAAGCAAGTTTGCCTGATGTATTGAGTTTTATCTACGATGTTTTGAATGTGATATAGTGTTGAGACATTGTATAAAGAGTCTCTGCGACCTATATTTGTACTTGTTCGATAGATTTAAACAGTTATTTTGGAATATCTTGTAATATTTGTGAGTTTCGAAGACTCTGTTGTTCTGAAGATCTGTAAATAAATTATTTTCTACTTTTCTAAGAGAAAAGAGTTTGAAGTTGTCTAACCATAAGATCGAAAGAACCCTATATACGCTGCAACATTTGGTGTCAGAATTTGGGATCTTATGGCGAAAACGAGAGTAACGGAAGAGCAACTGAATGAGTTGTTGAAAGCTATTAATGGACTATCAAATAAAATGGATAAAGGCCAAGAGGAGTTGGCGGAAAAGATGAATAAAGGCCAAGAGGAGTTGGCGGAAAAGATGAATAAAGGCCAAGAGGAGTTGGCGGAAAAGATGAATAAAGGCCAAGAAGAGTTGGCGGAAAAAATGAATAAAAACGAAGAAAGAATGGAACAGTTGACAAATAAAATTGACAAATGCCAAGAAGATGTGACTGAAAAGATTAATAAAGGCCAAGAAGAAATGAAGAAAACTTTAGAAGAAAAGTTCTCGTCGGTAGAGAGAAGAATAGGCTCGGTAGAAGAGAAAATAGAGGAAGTAGAAGAGAAAATTCAGAATGAAGTTAGTGATGTTGAACAGAAAATGGAAAGGAAAATGGCGGAAGTAGAAGAGAAAATACTAGGTGAAGTAGATGAAAAGCTAAATAAAAAAGTACAAGATCTTGAGAAGAAGCTTTCAGCGTCCAGTGGTAATTATGAAGAATTTAGAAATCCGCCTGCTTCTCCCGTGCACATCAAGCTGTCGACATACGACGGAAAGAGTTCCTGGCAAGTTTACAAGACCCAATTCACCATTGTAGCCGAAGCGAACAAATGGAGTGACTAGGTGAAAGCTTGTCAACTGGCAGAATCTTTAAGAGGAGAAGCCGCCGACGTGCTGCAAACATTGCCCGATATGACGCAACTCAATTTTGAGACTCTAAGTTGTGCACTTGAAATGAGATTCGGCGAAAAATTCTTCAAGGATTATACGAGAATACAAATGAAGAGCCGCCATCAAAAATCGAGTGAAACCCTTCAAGAGTTTGCCTCGGAAATTGAACGGCTTGCAAATTTAGCATTCATTGACTGTCCAACAAATGTACGGGAAATACTCTCACTGCAATATTTTGTAGACGGAATAAAAGATCCAGAAGTGCAGAGAGCGGTACGAATGGCAGATGTACAGGATTTAAAGGCTGCACTACTATATGCCTTAAAGTTGGAAGCAGCTACACAAGCCAGCCGAAGAGATCGTCATTCAGTCCGAGGGGCAACGGTGAACAAAAGCTCAGACACTGAGAACGACGTCTTGAAAGAAATTAGGAAAATAAATCAAGAACTTGAAGCTTTAAAATACGGAAGAACAAGTTCAAGAAGACAGAATCTCACGTGCTGGGGATGCGGTGATACAGGACATCTCCGAAGAAATTGCCCCAAAATCCACGAACGTGAGATAAATTTAAACAGTCAGCAGGGAAACTAAATTTTGGCCATCTCGCGAGGCGGAGGTTGCCAGAGAATAAAAAGCCCCACCTGAAGATCCTCCAGATATCAAAAATGAGTGGCGGTGATAATGAATTATTATGTGATAGGCTTTATTAACGGAATTCAGTGCCGTATGATTGTCGATACAGGAGCCAATGTGACAATAATAAGAGAAGATTTGGCTCGAAAATTGAAATCTAAACTCATCTGGACTCAACCCTGCGTTACCCTGCAAACTGTGACGGGCGACAAGATTGGCATATATGGAAAGGCCAATTTAACCATACACTTTGGAGGAATGAAATATTACCATACGGCATATGTGGCTGACATAACAGATTCTTATTTAATCGGGCTAGATTTTCTGAAGAAGTTTGGCTTCAAACTTGATTTCAAAAATAACAAAATGCTCTCAAAATTTGAAGAAATAAGTCTTTTTGGATTAAATAACGAAATTGAATGTAAACAAACAGTAATAGCCAAAGAAGACATCAATCTAGGTCCAAGAACAGAATTTTTAGTTCCAGCTGTAATTAAAAATGAAACTAATTATCGATTTGGCCATATAGATTATCCCGAAGACAATAGTAAACAAGCAGGAGTATTGGTGGCTTCATCTGTAGTGGACCTCTCGAAGAAGACCGTTCCAGTCAGAATTGCTAACATCAGTGATAAGACGAGGACTATCAAGAAAGGAGAGGTGATAGCGTCATGTGCTCCTGTGACGTGCATAAGTCAAAATTCCAGTCACTCTGAGAAATCTTCAGATAATTTAGTCAAGGATTTGTTACAAAATACAGACTTAGATCCAAAACAGATGGAAGCTGCGGAAAATTTAATTAGAGAATTCGAAAGTTTATTTTCCCAAACATCTGAAGACTTTGGACGAACTAAAATGGCACAACACCGAATTGACACGGGAGATCACTCTCCTATTAAACAGCACCCTAGACGATTACCTTTTGCCAAGCACGAAGAGATGCAGAATTTAATTAAGGATATAGAAGAAAATGACGTCATCGAACCATCGACAAGTCCATGGGCGTCTCCCATTGTATTAGTAAGAAAGAAGGATGGTTCTACAAGATTTTGTGTAGACTACCGCCGACTGAATGACGTCACTAAAAAGGATAGTTACCCTTTGCCAAGGATCGACGACACTCTCGACACACTTGCGGGCAACACTTGGTTCTCGACTCTGGATCTGAAGAGTGGTTACTGGCAGGTAGAGATCCATCCGGACGACCGCGAGAAGACTGCCTTTACAACGGGACAAGGATTATGGCAGTTCAAGGTAATGCCTTTTGGTCTATGTAACGCACCTGCAACTTTCGAACGGCTTATGGAAACGGTTCTCCGGGGGCTGTCATATGAAGCATGTCTTGTTTATTTAGATGATATCATAATCATAGGAAAATCTTTTGATGAACATCTGAACAACCTCAGGCGGTTGCTACAAAAATTAAAGGAAGCTAATTTGAAGTTAAGCCCTTCGAAGTGCAGTTTGTTTCGAAATGAAGTCGCCTACCTTGGACACATCATTTCGGCGGAAGGAGTTAGGACCGATCCAGAGAAGATATAGGCTGTGAAAAATTGGAATCGTCCAGCAGATGTTCACCAGCTGCGGAGCTTTCTAGGATTATGCACCTATTACAGAAAATTTGTCAAAGGCTTCTCGATGATTGCAAGACCACTTCATAAATTAACAGAAGCCAATCAAAAATTTATCTGGACACAGGAATGTGACGCTGCTTTCGAAAAGCTCAAGGTGGCCTTAACATCCGCTCCAATTCTGTCATATCCTCAAATAGATAAACAGTTTATACTTGATACGGATGCAAGTAACGAAAGCATTGGCGCTGTACTGTCCCAGGAAATCGACGGCCAGGAGCGTGTTATCGCCTATTTCAGCAAGTGCTTATCAAAGACAGAGTGAAACTACTGCGTAACAAGAAAAGAGCTTCTTGCTGTAGTGAAAGCCATAGACCATTTTCATCACTATCTTTACGGTCGGAAATTCCTGATCCGAACTGATCATGCTTCTCTAACTTGGCTATTGAATTTTAAGAACTCTGAAGGCCAGATAGCCAGGTGGATACAAAAGCTTCAAGAGTACGATATGGAGATACGCCATCGAAAAGGCTCATCACATGGAAATGCAGATGCTCTCTCAAGAAGACCCTGCTCAGAGAATTATAGATACTGCGACCGGGTTGAGAAGAAATTTAATGTCCAAGGTCCTGTAGTAAGACAAGTTACAACTGGGTCTACATCATCGCAAGATCCGTGGAGTGACGAGAGCCTGCGTAAAGATCAACTTGCTGATCCTGAAATTAAGCCAATTCTAGAGCTGAAAGAGGAGTCCAACAGGAAGCCCAGCTGGCAAGACATGGCCCATTACCATCCTACGACTAAACGTTATTGGGCCCTCTGGGATTCCCTACATTTGAAGAACGGTATTTTGTACCGAAAATGGGAGTCTGACGATGGAAAGACATGTAGATGGCAACTACTACTCCCTAAGTCGAGAATTTCTATGGTCCTTCAAGAACTGCATGGTAGTCCCACAGGAGGTCATTTTGGTGTAATGAAGACCCTGCAAAAGGTTCGAGAGCGTTTCTACTGGAATAATGTTCGCAGTGATGTAGAGAAGTGGTGTCGAACTTGTGACACCTGTGTAGCACGTAAAGGTCCAAAGAGGCGCACCCGTGGGCGACTGCAGCGTTATAATGTAGGAGCTCCCTTCGAACGAATTGCACTAGACATCCTGGGTCCTCTTCCTAGAAAATCTGATGGCAATAAGTACATCCTCGTTGTCATGGACTACTTCACTAAGTGGCCTGAAGCCTACGCCATTCCTAATCAAGAGGCGGTAACAGTAGCAGACATACTAGTTCAACACTGGGTTTCCAGATATGGAGTTCCTCTTCAAATCCATTCCGATCAAGGAAGAAGCTTCGATTCGACTGTGTTTAAGGAAATGTGTGGACTACTCGGCATGGACAAAACTCGAACTACACCCCTACATCCTCAATCGGACGGCATGGTGGTGCGGCTTAATCGTACCATCCTAAATAGCCTCTCTCTCCTGGTGTCTAGAGACCAACAGGACTGGGATAAGAAATTGCCTCTTTTCCTGCTTGCCTACAGGAGTGCCACTCATGAGGCCACTGGTTACTCCCCTTCCCAAATGCTCTTTTGTCGTGATCTTCGTCTGCCTGCGGATCTTTTGTTTGGCCGTCCTCCTGACGCTCCTTTGTCGCCTGAAGAATACGTGGATGGACTCCACGCACGGATTGCGGAGATTCATCGTCTAGCGAGGAACCGAATCGGACTGGCAACGGAAAAGATGAAGACACGGTACGACACAAAGGCAACAGGACATGAGTTCAACGAAGGTGACAAAGTTTGGTTGTGGAATTCGATACGTCGTAAGGGACTGTCGCCAAAACCACAAAGAAACTGGGACGGTCCTTACACAGTCGTCAACAGGCTGAATGACGTCGTCGTACGCATACGAAAATCGCCACACACCAAACCCAAGGTCGTACATTATAACCGGCTAGCCCCTTATTTTGGCCAAAGTGATTAAAAATTCAAAACTGGAATTTCAGAACATGGTCATGAAAGTCACTTTTTGTAAATATGTAAATAGTAATTAGTTCTTATTTATGTAAATTTTATTATTATTGTTATTATTTATTTATTTATTTATTTATTTATTTGTTTATTTATTTTAAGTGTTTTCCTCTAACTCAAGGATTGCACTGCCCGGGGCGTGCAGTCTTTAAGGAGGGGGTAGTGTTACGAATTTTGTAAATAGTTAGTGTTTGTACTGTAAAATGATGTAAATAATCTTATTAAGCTCCATTTCTTTACTAATATTAGTTTTTGTTACATTGTCTCTGTTATCAAGCAAACTTGTCTATTATTTTCAGTGTATGTCTACGGCTGATTAACGAAATATTAGAGATATCGCCAAGTTGGCGTCACTTTTGGCGACTAATTTTGGTCGCGAAATTTGGCGATATATCGCCAAGTTGGCGACAAACTTGGCGATTGTTGGCGATGGTAACCCTTCCTCTCAATGGTAACCCCCCTTAGGTATACATATATATTGTTTGTTGTTCCGTGGATTTTTCGAGATGGTTCTAGAAATTTCTCGCACATGCTCCGAGCCTATATAAGAAGAGAAGCGATGCGAGCTGAGGTTATTATTTACCAGTCAGTCATTGAGTGAGCTACTAGAGATTGTCCAAGCAAGTTTGCCTGATGTATTGAGTTTTATCTACGTTGTTTTGAATGTGATATAGTGTTGAGACATTGTATAAAGAGTCTCTGCGACCTATATTTGTACTTGTTCGATAGATTTAAACAGTTATTTTGGAATATCTTGTAATATTTGTGAGTTTCGAAGATTATGTTGTTCCTAAGATCTGTAAATAAATTATTTTCTACTTTTCTAAGAGAAAAGAGTTTGAAGTTGTCTAACCATAAGATCGAAAGAACCCTATATACGCTGCAACAGTATGCTTCCGTTTAACGAATGCATATATTTCTGATATAAACTTTTCAAAGAAACTTATGCTAATTTTGGGATTTTTACCCTTACTACATGTTAACGCAGAAAAAATGCTATAATACAAGTCTTATAAGACTTCTGAAATTTGTATTTGACTTTTGCAGAAAATTAATAGATTTGTTACGAATTTTGTAAATAGTTAGTGTTTGTACTGTAAAATAATGTAAATAATCTTATTAAGCTCCATTCCTTTACTAATATTAGTTTTTGTAACATTGTCTCTGGTATCAAGCAAACTTGTCTATTATTTTCAGTGTATGTCTACGGCAGATTGGCGAAATATTAAAGATATCGCCAAGTTGGCGTCACTTTTGATGACTAATTTTGGTCGCCAAATTTGGCGCTATATCGCCAAGTTGGAGACAAACTTGGCGATTGTTGGCGATGGTAACCCTTCCCTCTCTATGGTAACCCCCTTTAGATGTGCTGATACATTGAATGTTATTCCGTGGTTTTCTGGAATATTCGAGATGCCTGTGGAAATTTCTAGCACATGCTGCGAGCCTATATAAGGAGAGCAATACGAGCTGTTGTGGTTATTATTTACCAGTCAGTCATTGAGTGAGCTGCGATTGTTTAAGCAAGTTTGCTTGAGTTTCATTTACGTTATTTTGAATGTGATTTTAGTGTTGAGACGTTGTATAAAGAGTCTCTGGGACCTATAACTGCACTTGTACGATAGATTTGAACAGTTATTTTTGAATATCTAGTAATATTTATGAGTTTCGAAGACTCTGTTGTTCTGCAGATCTGTAAATAAATTATTTTCTACTTTTCTAAGAGAAAAGAGTTTGAAGTTGTCTAACCATAAAATCGAAAGAACCCTATATACGCAACAATTTTTGGTGTCAGAATTCGGAATCTTATGGCGAAAACAAGAGCAATGGACGGACAACTGAAAGAACTATTAGATGCTATCAATGGCATAAAAACAGAATTGACGAATAAAATTGACAAAGGACAAAAAGAGTTGTTGGAAGAGTTGACAAACAAAATTGATAAAGGCCAAGAAGAGTTGGCGGAAAAGATGAAAAAAGGCAAAGAAGAGTTGGCGGAAAAAATGAATAAAGGCCAAGAAGAGTTGACTGAAGAAATGAGAAGAAGCCAAGAGAGAATGGAAGAATTAAAGGAGGAAGTTAATAAAAGCCAAGAAGAAATGAAGAAAACTTTGGAAGATAAGTTCAATTCGGTAGAGAGAAGAATAGATTCGGTAGAAGAGAAAATTCATAATGAAGTTAGGAATGTTGAAGAAAAAATGGAAAGAAAAATAGAGGAAGTAGAAGAGAAAATTCAGAATGAAGTTAGTAATATTGAAGAGAAAATAGTTCAAGTAGATGAAAAGCTAAATAAAAAAGTACAAGATCTTGAGAAGAAGCTTTCAGTTTCCAGTGGTAATTATGAAGAATTTAGGTATTCGCCTGCTTCTCCTGTGCAAGTTAAGCTGTCGACATACGACGGAAAGAGTTCCTGGGAAGTTTACAAGACTCAATTCACCATTGTAGCCGAAGCGAACAAATGGAGTGACGAGGTGAAAGCTTATCAACTGGCAATATCTTTGTGAGGAGAAGCCGCCGACGTGCTGCAAACATTGCCCGATATGAAGCAACTCAATTTTGAGACTCTAAGTTGTGCACTTGAAATGAGATTCGGCGAAAAATTCTTCAAAGATTATACGAGAATACAAATGAAGAGCCGCCATCAAAAATCGAGTGAAACCCTTCAAGAGTTTGCCTCAGAAATAGAACGGCTGGCAGATTTAGCATTCATCGACTGCCCAACAAATGTACGGGAAATGCTCTCACTGCAGTACTTTGTAGACGGAATAAAAGATCCCGAAGTGCAGAGAGCGGTACGAATGGCAGATGTGCAGGATTTAAAGGCTGCATTATTATATGCCTTAAAGTTGGAAGCAGCTACACAAACCAGCCGAAAAGATCGCCATTCAGTCCGCGGAGCAACGGTGAACAAAAGCTCAGACACTGAGATCGACTTCTTGAAAGAAATTAGGAAAACGAATCAAGAACTTGAAGCTTTAAAATACGGAAGAACAAGCTCAAAAAGACAGAATCTCACGTGCTGGGGATGAGGTGATACAGGACATCTCCGAAGAAATTGCCCCAAAATCCACGAACGTGAGATAAATTCAAACAGTTAGCAGGGAAACTAAATTTTGGCCATCTCGCGGGGCGGAGGTTGCCAGAGAATAAAAGGCGCCACCTGAAGATCCTCCAGATATCAAAAATGAGTGGCGGTGATAATGAATTATTATGTGATAGGCTTTATTAACGGAATTCAGTGCCTATGATTGTCGATACAGGAGCCAATGTGACAATAATAAGAGAAGATTTGGCTCGAAAATTGAAATCTAAACTCATCTGGACTCAACCCTGCGTTACCCTGCAAACTGTGACGGGCGACAAGATTGGCATATATGGAAAGGCCAATTTAACCATACACTTTGGAGGAATGAAATATTACCATACGGCATATGTGGCTGACATAACAGATTCTTATTTAATCGGGCTAGATTTTCTGAAGAAGTTTGGCTTCAAACTTGATTTCAAAAATAACAAAATGCTCTCAAAATTTGAAGAAATAAGTCTTTTTGGATTAAATAACGAAATTGAATGTAAACAAACAGTAATAGCCAAAGAAGACATCAATCTAGGTCCAAGAACAGAATTTTTAGTTCCAGCTGTAATTAAAAATGAAACTAATTATCGATTTGGCCATATAGATTATCCCGAAGACAATAGTAAACAAGCAGGAGTATTGGTGGCTTCATCTGTAGTGGACCTCTCGAAGAAGACCGTTCCAGTCAGAATTGCTAACATCAGTGATAAGACGAGGACTATCAAGAAAGGAGAGGTGATAGCGTCATGTGCTCCTGTGACGTGCATAAGTCAAAATTCCAGTCACTCTGAGAAATCTTCAGATAATTTAGTCAAGGATTTGTTACAAAATACAGACTTAGATCCAAAACAGATGGAAGCTGCGGAAAATTTAATTAGAGAATTCGAAAGTTTATTTTCCCAAACATCTGAAGACTTTGGACGAACTAAAATGGCACAACACCGAATTGACACGGGAGATCACTCTCCTATTAAACAGCACCCTAGACGATTACCTTTTGCCAAGCACGAAGAGATGCAGAATTTAATTAAGGATATGGAAGAAAATGACGTCATCGAACCATCGACAAGTCCATGGGCGTCTCTCATTGTATTAGTAAGAAAGAAGGATGGTTCTACAAGATTTTGTGTGGATTACCGCCGTCTGAATGACGTCACTAAAAAGGATAGTTAACCTCTACCAAGGATCGACGACACTCTCGACACACTTGCGGGCAACACTTGGTTCTCGACTCTGGATCTGAAGAGTGGTTACTGGCAGGGAGAGATCCATCCCGACGACCGCGAGAAGACTGCCTTCACTACGGGACAAGGATTATAGCAATTCAAAGTAATGCCTTTTGGTCTATGTAATGCACCAGCAACTTTTGAACGCCTTATGGAAAAGGTTCTTCGGGGGCTGTCATATGAGGCATGTCTTGTTTATTTAGACGATATCATAATCATAGGAAAATCTTTTGATGATCATCTGAACAACCTCTGGCGGGTGCTAAAAAAGTTAAAGGAAGCTAATTTGAAGTTAAGCCCTTCGAAGTGCAGTTTGTTTCGTAATGAAGGCGCCTACCTTGGACACATCATTTCGGCGGAAGGAGTTAGGACTGATCCGGAGAAGATATCGGCCGTGTAAAATTGGAATCGTCCAGCAGATGTTCACCAGCTTCCAAGTTTTCTAGGATTATGCACCTATTACAGAAAATTCGTCAAAGGCTTCTCGATGATATCAAGACCACTTCATAAATTAACAGAAGCCAATGAAAAATTTATGTGGACACAGGAATGTGACGCTGCTTTCGAAAAGCTTAAGGAGGCATTAACAACCACTCCAATTCTGTCATATCCTCAAATAGATAAACAGTTTATACTTGATACAGATGCAAGTAATGAAAGCATTGGCGCTGTACTGTCCCAGGAAATCGACGGTCAGGAGCGTGTTATTTCAGCAAGTGCTTGTCAAAAGCAGAGCGAAACTACTGCGTAACAAGAAAAGAGCTTTTTGCTGTAGTGAAAGCCATAGACCATTTTCATCACTATCTTTACGGTCGAAAATTCCTGATCCGAACTGATCATGCTTCTCTAACTTGGCTATTGAATTTTAAGAACCCTGAAGGCCAGACAGCCAGGTGGGTACAAAAGCTTCAAGAGTACGATATGGAGATACGCCATCGAAAAGGCTCATCACATGGAAATGCAGATGCTCTCTCAAGAAGACCCTGCTCAGAGAATTGTAGATACTGCGACCGGGTTGAGAAGAAATTTAATGTCAAAGGTCCAAAGAGGCGCACCCGTGGACGATTGCAGCGTTATAATGTAGGTGCTCCTTTCGAACGAATTGCTCTAGACATCCTGGGTCCTCGTTCTAGAAAATCTAATGACAATAAGTACATCCTCGTTGTCATGGACTACTTCACTAAGTGGCCTGAAGCTTACGCCATTCCTAATCAAGAGGCGGTAACCGTAGCAGACATACTGGTTCAACACTGGGTTTCCAGATATGGATTTCCTCTTCAAATCCATTCCGATCAAGGAACAAACTTCGATTCGACTGTGTTTAAGGAAATGTGTGGACTACTCGGCATGGACAAAACTTGAACTACACCTCTACATCCTCAATCGGACGGCATGGTGGAGCGTTTCAATCGTACCATCCTAAATAGCCTCTCTCTCCTGGTGTCTAGAGACCAACAGGACTGGGACAAGAAATTGCCTCTTTTCCTGCTTGCCTACAGGAGTGCCACTCATGAGGCCACTTGTTACTCCCCTTCTCAAATGCTCTTTGGTCGTGATCTTCGTCTGCCTGCGGATCTTTTGTTTGGCCGTCCTCCTGACGCTCCTTTGTCGCCTGAAGAATACGTGGATGAACTCCAAGCACGGATTGAGGAGATTCATCGTCTAGCGAGGAACCGAATCGGACTGGCAACGGAAAAGATGAAGACACGGTACGACACAAAGGCAACAGGACATGAGTTTAACGAAGGTGACAAAGTTTGGTTGTGGAATCCGATACGTCGTGAGAGATTGTCGCCAAAATTACAAAGAAACTGGGACGGTCCTTACACAGTCGTCAACAGGCTGAATGACGTCGTTGTACGCATACAAAAATCACCACAGCCAAACCCAAGGTTGTACACTATAACCGGCTAGCCCCTTATTTTGGCCAAAGTGAATAGAAAACCAAAACTGGAATTCCAGACCATGGTCATGAAAGTCACTTTTTTGTAAATATGTAAATAGTAATTAGTTCTTATTTATGTAAATCTTATTATTATTATTATTATATATTTATTTATTTACTTATTTATTTATTCGTTTATTTATTTTAAGTGTTTTCCTCTAACTCGAGGAATGCACTGCTCGGGACGTGCAGTCTTTGAGGAGGGGGTAGTGTTACGAATTTTGTAAATAGTTAGTGTTTGTGCTGTAAAATAATGTAAATAATCTTATTAAGCTCCATTCCTTTACTAATATTAGTTTTTGTTACATTGTCTCTGTAATCAAGCAAACTTGTCTAATATTTTTCAGTATATGTCTACGGCAGATTGGCGAAATAATAAAGATATCGCCAAGTTGGCGTCACTTTTGGCGACTAATTTTGGTCGCCAAATTTGGCGATATATCGCCAAGTTGGCGACAAATTTGGCTATTGTTGGCGATGGTAAACCTTCCCTCTCTATGGTAACCCCCCTTTAGATATGCTGATACATTGAATGTTGTACAGTGGTTTTCCGGATTTTTCGAGAAGATTGTAGAAATTTCCACCGCATGCTGCGAGCCTATATAAGGAGAGCGATACGAGCTGTTGTTGTTTATTATTTACCAGTCAGTCATTGAGTGAACTAGGCGTTTGTTAAGGAAGTTTGCTTGAGTTTCATTTACGTTATTTTGAATGTGATTTTAGTGTTGAGACGTTGTATAAAGAATCTCTGGGACCTATATCTGCACTTGTACGATAGATTTGAACAGTTATTTTTGAATATCTAGTAATATTTGTGAGTTTCGAAGACTCTGTTTTTCTGAAGATCTGTAAATAAATTATTTTCTACTTTTCTAAGAGAAAAGAGTTTGAAGTTGTCTAACCATAAGATCGGAAGTACCCTATATACGCAACAATAATAACTATACTATCACAGGCAAAATAACACCATTTTAATGCCAGTTGGATATGCTTGTACGTATATGACATCTGCATCAATTTTTCAACCATTTCCTTTTGACATAGAGCTTTAAAATTAGGAATATGTATGTATTCCTGGGAACAATACAAGAATTGGACATTATTCCTTTTAAAAAATCAATCCCTAAATGGTTAAACGGAGGAAATTTACAGTAAACCTTTGGACGTGTGTTCTTTGCTTAGCGCTTAGTTCTTTTACTGCTAGTTTTTCAAAAAAAAAAAAAGTCAGTAAATGAATCACGAAAATGTTTTGATTAAATAAGGTTAGTTTTACGATAAAAAGTAATTGGTAGGAAAAGTTATGCATTCTGGGTACCTCAAATGAAATATATACTGGTCGCTTGTCACCAAGGGCTTAGTGATTACGATTTATTGTCAGTGGAGAAATCAGCATTAGGTTCAACACTAAGTATTTGTTGAAAAATACTCATGAATTACTTACTACAATAGCACCAAATTTAAGCCACTTTGCGAAATAGTGACAAGTTTGGCATCAAACAAAAGTTACCGGCTATGAAGCCAACTTGGTGACAACTACTTAATTTGGCAAAATTCACATTAAAATCTTATGGGTCATTCCATGTCAGATCACCCAGACCATGGCACCCACCATCACCAATTTTGATAAAATTCAGTGAATTTGTAGAATTTCTAATGCTGATTCGAAAAACATCAATTATATTGAAATTGATCAAAGGATTTGTGAGTTATGAGCTTTTAAATAGCTCCCAAGATGGCCGATTTGCCGCCATTTTGAACAGCACATGTGACAACAAAAAAGTCCATAACTTCTTTCAGGTTTAAGCTAGAGCTTTCAAAATTTTTTTGTTTTGTTCAGAATAAAGTGAACTTTCATTTAAACAGATTTTTTTGAACCTCATTTTATAAAAATGCTGTCAAAAATGACCTTTTGTCATTTTTTAAGTAAAAAAAGGGGCAACTTCAATGGCTGATTTCCCCCAATGTACCCCTTCAATTTTCATCTAATTGCATAAATAAACAAGTCAAAGAGTGTTTTGATGACTAATAAAAAAAACTTAATGGGCAGTTCACAGGTTTTTATTTAAAAAAATTAATTCAATTTTACTAACTTTCCCCAATAACAGAAAACGCAAAATAATGAGTTCATATTTCTTTAATTACCAGAAATATTTATATATATTTACATCCAAAAGTTTGATAATGTTTTATGTTACTTAAATATGTATGTTTAATGTGGCTAAAAAAGTGGAATCCCCTATAAAAAATGGAATTAATAGAAATGCCAATAATGGATTTTTGCAAGACATAAAAGTACTTTCCTGACAAATTGAAATCTATATCAGAGTTTCAATAAATTATAAGTAAAAAAGAAATGATAGAAAAAACTCTACAAATAGGTACATTATATAACAAAATCATACTTGTATATAATAAAAAATGTGATAAAATTAAAACTCTTAAATAAAAAATACAATAAGTGAAAGTTACACTAGTCTACATATCAGAAGATTAAGAACCAATACACCAATTTAATCTATTTTTCTATGCTAATTACACAACTGTTCTTAGTTTTCTTCTATCACGTATAGTTTGTTTGCGATCAACCAGAGGTGATTTCTAAGATTCATTGCCGAGAACAAGCATCATGTAATAGTCACAGATAATGTAAATGTATACTTGTGGATGCTTGCGAACTTATCTAACGACTTTTAGAATACAATCTGATTGTATTCAGCATGAGTTAGACAAATGGTTTATCTGCAGTGATTTCAAATGTACATTAATATTACTGGCACAAAAAGCTGTGTATACAAAAATGCCTTGCTTTCTATGTGAACGGGACAGTTCGGCAAAGCAAAATCATTGGATTTTCTGATTTGTTTTTAAATCCATTTTTGCTCACAAACGCATTCAATTGGCAGGTTCTATATATATATATATAAGGCATACTATATTAAAAAATGCTGTCAAAGTGGGCATTTTGAATTGAATTTAAGCGATAGTACTGAAAACGGAAAAAATGATCATACTGAGAAAATAATTGTTGTAAATTAAGATCTAATTCATTGAACAAAAAATAAAAACACAGGTTGCAAGGCTGCTACATGCGACTCTTTTTTAATTCTAACTGGCACCAACCATTTCCTTAAAAATGAAATCCTTAATAGATGCTTTGATAACGTTTGCAAATAAAATATACTTCAAATTTTATATTAGAAAAATACTGGTGCACACAGAATATAAAAATAGTTGCCTGTAGCAGCCCTGAGGTCGCTTATAAATCTCTGAAAAAAAAATCACATCAACAAGTATCATGCTTTTTTACTTTAAAAATGAATCTGAAAATGTGTTAGAAAATTTTGAGTTGTTGAGGGTACAAAAATATTTTTTTATATACACTGCCTTAACATAATTGTGATAAAACCAGTTCTTACAGAAAAATAAATTTGAAAAAGAACCAGATAAAATTGTTGAACTAGGTTTAAATCTAAATTTGATTTAGTTTTTGTTACTGAAACAAGTACAGTAAACTATCTCAAATCCGAAACCCTAAAATCCACAACTCTAAAAATCCTGCAAATAATTCACGGATGTAAATAATGAAACATTCAATTCAGATATAGGGACAAAATTTGACTTTTATAATTTTATATCAATTCCATTTTATCTTAATTTGTAACTTTTGTTTATAGTACTGAATTCATGTTTTTTTCCCACGAAGGAAAAGAAATATATTCTGAAAAAAATTCAGATTTTTCTTATATCATTGGTAATCACAAACTTCTTATCAAATATATTTATGTATCAATCAAGCTTTTTTGGTTATTAAATCTAAATCTGGCTAAACCTGAAAAAAACTTCTTTATTTTACGATTTTGTTGAGAATTAGTAATGTATCTTTATGAGGTACATTAGTAACTACATTGAATAATTTAGGAAAGATATATGTCATGTTTATAATGAATATTTAATTATATATTATTGATTATTAACTTGATCCTTACTTTTAATATTTTAATCAGTTTGAAAATTATCTAAATTTTTATTATTTTAATTTATTACTTATTACTAATTTTAATATTTTATTATATTGTAAAGCATTCATTTTAGTTTTGATTGCATTATTAATTGCATTCAAATTCCTCTTTAAAAAAAGGTTAACAAAGCAATGATCGGAAATCGGCAAAATTCTAAAATCCACAAAACTTCTGGTTCCAAGCAGTGCGGATTTGAGGGAGTCTACTGTATTTAACTTCAAAATTTACATCTGCCTGTTCGCAGGGATTTTAAAAATAGTAATTACCTTTACTTTAAATTATTATTGATGTAGATATACTTTTAATAGCATGTTTATTGTGTATGTGATATGTTATTTTGTATTAATTTAAAGTACCGTAATTTTTATTTAAGAGTTGCAATTTTATTGTATTTTGTATAACAAAAGTATGATTTTGTCATAAAATTCAACTATTTGTAGAACTTTTTTCATCATTTCCTTGTTATTCATAATTTACTGAGACTGCAATAGATTTCAATTTGTCCGATTGCAAGAATCCATTATTGGTATTCCTATTTAATTCTATGGGATTCCCCTTTTTTAGGCACATTAAATATATATATTTATGTAACATTAAACCTTATCAAACTTTTAGATGTAAATATGTGTGATATTTCTGGTAATAAAAGAAATATCAATATTATCTTGTGTTTTCTGCTATTGTGGAAAGTCAGTAAAATTGAATTTATTTTTTTAAATAAAAACCTGTGAACTGCCCACTAAGTTTTTTTTATTAGTCATCAAAACACTCTTTGACTTGTTTATTTATGCAATTAGATGAAAATTGAAGGGGTACATTGGGGGAAATCAGCCATTGAAGTTGCTCTTTTTTTTTACTTAAAAAATTACAAATAGTCATTTTTTGACAGCATTTTTATAAAATGAGGTTCACAAAAATCTGTTTAAATGAAAGTTTACTTTATTCTGAACAAAACAAAAAAAAATTGAAAGCTCTAGCTTAAACCTGAAAAAAGTTAAGGACTTTTTAGTTGTCACATGTGCTATTCAAAATGGCGGCAAATCGGCCATCTTGGGAGCTATTTAAAAGCTCATAACTCACAAACCATTTGATCAATTTCAATATAATTGATATTTTTGGAATCAGCATTAGAAATTCTACAAATCCACTGAATTTTATCAAAATTGGTGATGATGGGTGTCATTTTTGGAAAAATCTGTGTGATTTGACATGGAATGACCCGTATGGTAAATTATAGGGAAATGAAATTTGCCATGAATTCAATGGTGTTTCATAGCATGATGTATGGTAATCGTACGATAATTGTTTGTACCATGTATTGTATGGTATTTCATAGCATGGTGCATAGTAAAGTTTTAAAATGTCAGGGTTGCAAAAAACCCACCTGCCCAAAAAAACCCGGGTGGGTTTTATTGGGTAAAACCCACTCTAAAAAACTAATAAAATCCACATTAAAGCGGGATTTATTGGGTTTTTTAATATCTGTGGTCAAAGTGTTTAATATTCAGCAGGTTTTATATTAGTTTTTTAACTTTTGTGTTTAAAAAATTACATTATCCTATCAAAATAGATTGTGAGTGTACTGCTAAAAATGACAAAGCCAAAATTGTCAAAATAAAATATTGCGCTTAATTCTTAAAATATTTTTTAACATTATGAACAAAAAATCAGCCAAAATCAATGTATGTGACTAATTATAACATTTTCACATCGATGAAAAATGACAAGATCTTTTATTTAAAGATTTAACAATGTAAAATTTCATAATGTCCCAACCAGATACAAATTTGACTATTTCCCTTTTGGCCAGTATTGATTAAAGGAAAAAAAAAATAGGGAAAGGAGGGGACTTTTTTCAAAACACTCGAATATATATATATATTGTTTATTTAAATCAGGACTTTTACCCAATATTTTATTTTCTAATAGATATTGTACCATCCATTCTTGTTTATAAAAATAAACATAATTGTTTATTATATAAGTATTATAAATTCATTTCAAAATATTCAAATTAAATAATTATAATCAGTTATGCAGATAATTGAAATTCATTTGTAAAACATTTTTAGTAATAGCTCTGTATTATGTTTAGAGTGTGACGGAGTGACCTTTGTAAAAGCACTTTAGTATTTCTGAGATCGTGACGTCAATAATTTAACATGTGTAAGCGTAAAAGCGATATCTATCCTCTCTTTTACTTTAACTTTCTAGAGTGTGTGTGTCTCTTTCGGATTCTGCAGTTAGGCTCGCGGTTAGTAGTATTATGTAAATTTGAAGTATCTCAGTTTGCAGCATATAAAAGCTTGGAGTTTGAGTCTGTGAGGGGTGTCTCTGGCATTAGCCAGCTAGCAGTGGTGTCTCTGGCGATAGCCAGCAAAGTGTTCTAGAGATATTAGTTAGCGAAGTGTGTTTCTTGCTGGTATCTAGCAGATTGAAAGTAGCATCGAGCCTCCAGTGAGTTGTGAAGGAGTTTCGGTATTGAATTTGAGAAGTTGGCCGTGGTAAGACATTTAATAGTAATTGCATTTGATTATCTCAAGTGAATAAAGGATATCTACAGCCATGGGCTGTCTAATTAAATTTTATTTAGCAGTTTAGCTGAAAGATAGTGAGAAGTAATCAGAGTTGCCCCGATTGAGCTAGTTTCCGGAGCTGTGAGTATGCGTTTATTATTTTCGTAGTATTCTCAATTGTGAAAATTTAGACTTGCTCCACTTCCCTTGAGCCCTTATAGTTTTAATAAACTGTGTTTTTTTATCTTAATTTCTGAGTATGTCTGCATTTAACTCCCAGCACGAGCACCCAACCGTTACAAGAGAATAAACTGCTCTATACAATGAACCATACATATATTGAAAATATTATCAAGCATCCTTTGATTGATAAAAAATAAAATATTTGTTTAAAAAATGTGTTCTTAGTAGGGAATATTGATAAAAAGTAATTTATTAAAATAGCTTTCAAATATGCGCTATGTGGTTATTATATTATATCACATCATATCGGAAGTAAAAACATTTTTTTACAACTTTTGACATTGATTTGTGTTATTTTGATAAAAATTTATTGTATATTAAATTAATTAGTAAAAATATCAAAAGATTTTAAAATATAATACATACTTTCTAGAAATAAGAGACTTCCCCTGCCATCACCTCTTAAAAAAACAAAAAACCCAATAAAACCCGAAAAAACCCAATAAAGCCCAATAAAACCCACTTGGGTTGTGTTTTTTATAAAAAACCCGGGTTTTTTTTGCAGCCCTGTAAAATGTACAATACCTTTTCAAAGTTTATAATACATTGATTTTTGTATCTATAAACTATTCTATTTGTATCTATATCATAGCATGAAGCATGGTAAAATCATATAATATCTTGTACCATTTATTACCAAATCGTATGGTATTATAATTTTTCTGAATAATCATCTGTTATGTGAGAACTTATTTAAAAAGTATTCGAAACAATTTCGCGATTTCATTTAAAAAAGTTTCTAGAATACTTTTAAATTTGCAGATTTTAATGGTTACATGAAAAGTGTATGGTTAAGTGAAGTTTATTCATAAAGGCATATTGTTTGCTTTATAATTTACACTGACAACTTGAGTCAGTCTTGACTGATTAATAACTGTCATAAGTAACTATCACTGTGTAATAATTGTCATTGTAATTCAATCATAATCTTGACTGATTTAAGACTGAATTATAGTATGTGTTATTAATAAAAAATTTTATGAGATAAATAAACAAAGATATGTTTTTGTCATATTCCCTATAAAATTCTAACAGCGGCTAAGAAAGTTTATAACACATTCTAAAAAAAAATACATTAAAATGTTTTTGTTTTATTATACTTATAATAACGTTTAAATCGTGTTTCTATATTAGAAGAGGAAATAATTTATTTTTTGTTTTGTTTTATTTTCAAAACCTAGTTTTTAAGCAATTATTATCATGGACTTTTATTATAATGCGTTTTTCTTCATGAGGATTTTTTTTTATATTTCTCAGATTTAAATTGTTATTAACACAAGAGCCGTTAAAGATAAATGCTTTAAACTTGGAATATGTCTTTCTTGATTATTTTATTTAAACTTTGATTCAGGAAATTGGAAAAAAAAAATATTTACTTTTGAAATAAGTTACATTTATTTTTAGAAATAAGTTACTCCATTTTTTTTTAAACTTTTACTTTAAATATTTTTAATTTTTTTAAATAATATTTTTTAAAAGGTTGACTCAAAATTAAAATTTTGTTGCTTGTGTATATTTAACTGAAAAAAACTGAAATTCTACATATAATATTTTCAGTTATAATAATTTTAAATTACCCCACTTTTTAAATGAAGTTTAAATTTTAAATTTAAAAATAGTTCTGAGAATTTTTATCATGTGATTTTGATTGCAAATGACATGTTTAATCATCCCAAATAAATTCGAAATTTTTATTCAATAAATGATTTTTAATATATCCCAGACATATCCTTAAAATAAGAAAAATATCAAAACTAGTCTAAATTTATTTTAAAAAATATTTTTGAATATATGTTTAAAAGGACCTACAAATATTTGAATCATCGAAATAATTTATGAAATAGTTCATTAAAAATATATTTCATTATGGACCTAATCGTAGAAAGAAAAAAAAATACATTTCAAACGTTGATTCAACTTATTTTTAAATTTTATATTCATTTTATATGCAACATCAAAGTTTCTTATTTTATTTAACCGTAATAATTATTGAAAAGTATAAAAATATTTTACAATCTATAAAAAATATAAAAAAATCCACCAATCTTTTCAGCATTAAAATTTTAAAGAAAGATTTAAAATTTCCGTAAAATAATTAACTAAAAAAATAGTAATATATATATATATTTTATTTTAAAATTAAAAATTGCCCATAAGTAATGAATTAATATGCTATACTAATAAAATCATTAAAAATATATTGTATATTAAATTATCAAATCATTTTTAATTAAATGTTATTTACTACCGACTTTCTAATTATAAAAGTTAATTTTAATAAATAAAAATTAGTTTTTCCTTTAATTATTTGGCTTTATAATTAAATAGTATTCGCTAAAACATTTTTCCTTTCATCAAAATAACAAATTAACTTTTAAATACATGTTTATAAAACAATAAAAAAAACTTTACAACTCCCATTTTTTCATGAACCAACGACAAATGATGATGGTTTACCGAAACGCTTTTTTTATATCATCTCTTATAAGCTTATTTCAACATTTTCACATAGCCGGTTGGTTAAGAAACCTTCCTACAAATCTGGAGTCCCTAGATCTAAATCCAGCAGTTCCCAAGGTCTAAAAACTGGTAGGCAGCTGGTGCTGGGTTCGAACCCAATCGCGGCCGTCGGCCTAACCTTTCGTGGTTTTCTTCGAACCTTACGTAAATGCGGCTTAGATTCCCTTAGAAAGACCCCCACAAAGGACACTCCCCCAGGGCCTATATCCCTAATGTAGATAATTGGCCGACACCAAATAAACCAAACCATACTAAACCCAGCCATTCCCAAGCTCTAAATACACTAGTAAGCTATCTTTCCCATATTTTTTGAAGATGGCGCCACCAAAATTAGTATTCTTATTATTATTATTTAACATACAGTGCCATAAAGAATTATTATACACTTAATATTTATATGGTTTTTCATAGAATGACTTTTACCGTAGGCAAAAAACCATACAATTTCACTTTTGATTTTTTTGTTGGAATTCTATGCCATTTTTTGCTAAGGATGGACCTCTTTCAATAGCATTAAGCTGTAAAAAGATAGTTCTGTCTGTTTGTTTTCATTTCTCTCTCTCTCTGTTTTATTTCCTAGACTATCACCAGTGTTCATTAATTTGTGATTTGTAATTTATAACCAAGCTAATAATTAAAAATTTGAAATTCTAAGTCTCAGGTGCATTACAAGAGGCCTTCAACTATCTTCATAAAAATTTCCAGCCTCATACGTGCTGCAGATTTCGCTAGCAATCGCAGATACACACACAGCGAAAGTATTTTTTTTCATTAGTATATATATATATATATATATATATATATATATGTATATTCCTGGAATTATTCTATAAACTTATGATTGAGGGCCCCACTGGCTTTGTTAGTGTATTTCTCTACATTCTGTCCGTCGTTGCATGAGCCTCTATTGAATTTTGCTGATTTTAACACTTTAAAAGAAAAGCTTTAAAAATGAACCTTACTGTTATTATTATTATATAGGAGTTGTTTTTACTATTTGGAAAATAGTTTTATCCTCAATAGAGAATTGGGAAGTATGAAGTATATCTGAATGTTTTCATTGGTTGAATTCCGCAACTTATTTCATTTTATTCGTTTTTTGATTGGTCTGTGTTTAATGTCCAAAAATGGAATACGTCTTTTTTTTATTTTATTCGCTTTCTGATTGGTCTATGCTTAATGTCTTGAAATGAAATGCTTTTTTTGCCACGATGACAAAAACTACAAAAAAATTAATAACTCAATGAGAAAATTAGATACAAGTTTCAAACAAGCTGCATTTAAAAGTAAATTTTTTCTGTATATGACTGTGTAAAAATTAAAAATGTGCAATGATTAGAAATTTAAAAATTTGCATTGCCGAAAATTGTTAAACTGAAATTTCATTTAATATATGTTTATAACTTACTCACACTACATGTCCAGGTATATTAATATGACTCTGTTATTACGTAAACCATGTTGTGATCATCGTAAAAATGATGCTATTATTGTTTTTTAAAACATAGAAATCATTCATAAGTCTAAAATATAGTCTTTGAAAATATTATTTTCCAAATAGTTATTGTAATTTGTTAAATCACGATTTTTTTTAAATGGAAAGGAGGGATTTTTTTAAACTTTTTTTATTTTCAAAAATTTCAGTTTTAAACAACTTTTATTATTTTTTGCTCATTATAATAATTTATCCCCTTAATCGCCTTCCCACCCTTTTTATAAACATTTGAAATAAAAAGATTGTATGCAACCCTCAAGTACCTTTTAAACATATTAATTTTCAATATTTCTTTTTACTTTAAATTGTGCCTTATTTTCAATCAATGATATTGGTAGCAAAAAAAGAATTGATCTATGAACAAAAAATATATTATGTTAGTCTGAAATTCTTCTGAAAACTGGTCTTATTTATTAATTCTTGTTGCTGTTTTTTTTCTTTTTTTTACAGTTTGGTTGTACTTTTTGCTATAGTATATGATTGGTTAAATTCAGCATTGAATGTATTGCTAGGGTCAGATGGGATAAAATAGTTTTTAAAACAGCACTTAGAGGGTTCAAGTACTGCCCAACAAGACATCAAGATTATTCTAAAATATCATCAACAGTCAAACTGTCTTGACGTTTTGACAGCATACCAGCTAAAAAAAAGAACCATTGAAATCATTGAAGATATATAGTCATTTATTTCTTGTATTAAAAAAAAAATCTAAATCACAATTTCACGTATGTGCCTAGTATCTTTTTTAAAAATTAGAAATTTATTGTTAGTTTGAATTTTTCTACATCATTTGCATCTTTGGTACAGCCTATACAACATATATATTCGGGATGGAGGCAGGGAAAATCGCTAGCTTCAGAGCTCCGCCCGCCCGCTAATCGTCTTTCAATATCTTTAATTTGCCTTATTTTTTTATTACATTTCTCCGGTTTCAAATTCTCTAATTTTTTCCCATTTTCTATTTAGAGTCCAAGGCTATTCGGGTAGTAAGTAAAGGATTTTGGCGGGTCGTGGGTAGGGGTTGCCGACGAAAATTGGGCGTTCACCGCGGCGATTGACCCACCCCCAACCGCCGTCCGAGACATATATATTAGGGAGGGTCGAAAAAGTCGATTTTTTTTCAAATCAACTATTAATAGTGCGGTAAAGTTGCCTTTTGTAATTACAAGAATAACGCAAAAAGAATTTTTCAAATCGGTTAATATCTTTAGGTCGCGCATCGCACTTGAAGTTCGGAAAAATTGACCAAAATTTGCCTTTTTAAAAAATAATGATGAAAATTAAAAAAATTCGAACCTACTTCTAATAGTGCGGAAAAGTTTCATTTTATGATTTAAAAGATAAGGCAAAAATTTTTTTGAAACCAATTAATATCTTTAGGTCGCCCGTCACTCTTGAAGTTCGGAAAATTTTATCAACAATGACATTTTTTGGAATTAATGATGAAAATTAAAGAAATTCCGCACTTCCTTGTAGTAGTATGCTAAAGACACCTTTTACAGTTAAATTATATATATATATTTACTTTTTAAAATCTGTTAATGCTTTTAAGTCGCGCATCGTACCTGAAATTTGAAAAATGTGATCAAAATTGACATATGCTGATTACAAAAACAACAGATAAACCGATCTGTTTCTATTCCACTTGCTCAGTGTGCAGATGGGCTGTGAACGCATGTGGTTTTCAGTCTTGTTACGTCATTACCACAAACAGTAATGTTTCATTTGTAGGTATGTTTCTATTGAATGATAAAGCCATTTCGACTTCTTTTCTTGCTCATCTTCTTTAAATTTATCGAAATTATTTAGCGATTTTGATATACGTTAGTTTTTTACTCTTTGTTCAAATATAGTATGTATAATGATAAACCTAAGTTAATTACAAGGCAAGATTTGGATTGACCAATATTTGGCCCTACAAAAGACTTTAACACGAATGAACTGCCTTCACACGAAGATGTTTTATGCTGCTATTTTGAAGTAAGATATAGTTGCTCCACAATCGAAAAAGTCAGTTTGTTTTTCTGATGTCACAAAAATAATAGTGAGAAAAAAAAATACATTTATGAAAAGTCTTCAATACCAACAGAGTCTGGGGCTAGAATCATGCAACTGATAAAAGCCTATCATGAAAAGTACTGTAAAATTAGAAAATCATTTAAGCGAGATAAGAATAAATTGATTTTTAACAGAAATTACAAGAATTCAAGAAATATTTAAAAGATTCATTAAAGATTTTTGATCTGGCGTCATACAAATGCACAATGAATCTAAAAGGCACTTGTATTTCACTAGATCGTTGTAAATGTCTCATACTAATTAACTGCAACTGTGATAAGGAGAGAAAGATTCCACATATTGGACAAAAATTTATCTTCGACCAAAGAAACACTAGGGTAGGTAAAATTGCCAACATTGATCTCAAAGTAACGGCTAAGATTAGAAAAAGGAACAACAGAAATGAGAAAGCTAATAAATAAGTTACAAACCAAAGTTATATCAACTCAGAAGCTAGTTTTTCTTATATTAATGTTAAAGTTGAGACTACTGATGTAGAAATTGCTTCACCCCTTTCTGACGAAAAAATTCGAAAGCTCAAATCCGCAAATTATTTTGATACGTTCGCCACAGCTGACTTAGTTTATTATACATACTATATTTGAACGAAGAGTAAAAAAATAACGTATATCAAAATCGTTAAATAATTTCGATAAATTCAAAGAAGATGAGCAAGAAAAGAAATCGAAATGGCTTTATCATTCAATGGAAACATACCTACGAATGAAACATTACTGTTTGTGGTAATGACGTGACCAGACTGAAAACCACATGCCTTCGCAGCCCATCTACACACTGAGCAAGTGGAATAGGAAAAGATAGATTTATCAGTTGTTTTTGTAATCAGCATATGTCAATTTTGATCATATTTTTCAAATTTCAGGTACGATGCGCGACTTAAAAGCATTAACAGATTTTAAAAAGAAATATATATATATATATATATATATATATATATATATATATATTATTTAATTCTAAAAGGTGACTTTAGCGTACCATTACAAGGAAGTTCGAAATTTCTTTAATTTTCATCATTAATTCTAAAAAATGTCATTTTTGATCAAATTTTACAAACTTCAAGAGCGATGGGCGACTTAAAAATATTAATCGATTTCAAAAAAAAAAAAGCGTTATCTTTTAAATTATAAAATGAAACTTTTCCGCACTATTTGAAGAAGGTTAGAATTTTTTTAATTTTCATCATTAATTTTAAAAAAATGTCATTTTTGGTCAACTTTTCCGAACTTCAAGTGCGATGCGCGAACTAAAGATATTAACCGATTTGAAAAATTCTTTTTGCGTTATCATTCTAATTACAAAAGGCAACTTTTCCTCACTATTAATAGTTGATTTGAAAAAATTCGATTTTTTCGACCCACTCTAATATATATTCGTGTTGGAGACAGGGAAAATCGCTATCTTCAGAGCCCCGCCCGCCCGCTAACCGTCTTTCAATATCTTTAATTTGTCTAACTTTTCTTCTTTTTTAATACATGTCAATAACAAACCATGTAACTCATAAATTCTCTTAAAATTATCTCTTTAAGCTTATCCAGTTTACATATCCTAATACCATGAATATTTCCCTCTTTCATACTTGCACTTCTGGTATGTCTTTGCTTCTAGATGTGACAGTAAAGGACATTTAACAGAAAGCTTAATCTAAACCAACATTTATTTTTAAGAATCCTTACAAGATCGAATAAGGAAAAATATTTATTAAGCCACATTTGTAATTTTTATGTATAAAAAAAGGAAAAAACTGTTAAACATAAAAGTTTTGAAGTAGTTTATTCTTAGTCCCCTTCTAATATTTATCAAAAGATATTTTCATGTAAAACATTCAAATTCAATTATTAGCAATCGAAATAAAATGTACTAAATATTTATCACTTATTTATTATTTTTAATTTGATGTTTTATTTATATTGCAGATGCAGTTGTTTGAGAAGTTCAGGCTTGCCATACCGTGAAGACACTTCAAAACACAAATTGCGTTTGAAGATTATGGACTCCTTTTTCCGCATTTTCTATGTACTGGCATAATAAACTGGTTCTGTGAGGATTTTCTAAATTTTGAGGATTTTCTGGATTAGTTTGAAGCAGTGGAACTGTGTTTATTTTCTTCCGCTGACTGTCAGATTGGATTAGATTAGGATTATTAGACAACAATTTTTACAACACTATCAAGTGCTTGGAATCAATTTAATGTTAAAAAAATGTCAACTTTGTTACGGTGGTGAAATTTTAATAAAATGTTTAGAATTTTTTTGCATTCCTGAAGGATTATATTTTTAATGCAACCATGAAAGAATTGAAAATTTTCTAATAATTAATCCAACTTTTTTTATGTATTGTTAATACTCTATATGGAAGAGTAGTGCCTTTTGAATTTCATCTAAATACCCTTTTGTAGGAAGTTCTCAATTGAAATTGTATCAATTTTTATAAAATTGACTATATTTCAGGAGGAAAGAAAAACAGTTTAAGTATAAATAGACATAACTAACTCATTCTCGTTCATTCCTGGGTTAATCCACAGAAAACCTCCATTATCTCGACATTTGTTTTATTTCAGTGTAAGAAGAAAGACACTTATTTATAATGGTAAAAAACTTTTTTTACTTGTGTAATGTAAATAAAATGTTCTTCAGAAACTTCATTTAACTTTTCAACTTAGTCTTTCTTTAAAGAAATTCATAAGTAATTTTTTAGTAAAACATTTGAAAAAAAATCTAGTTTATAATTAAACCTTCGTATTGGAAGTAAGGAAAAACTATTCCATTCGTGAGATACGCAGTAGAAGACCTTATAACAGATCCAATTTAAACAGACATATTCATTTTCATAGACGTAAAAAGTGTTTTGTTTGTTAGGTGTAAAAAAACGATTTTTTGGGATGTCTAATTTAGAGAAGTGTCGTGTTCACTCAAAAGAAAAGTTATTCATGTGTGAACTGTGCAACAAACTGTTTTCTCGGGAATGTAATTTGGATGTCCACCTGAGAATCCATACTAATGAGAGACCTTACTATTGTGAAGTATGCAAGAAAACGTTTTCGCGTAAATCTTCTTTAGATAAGCACTTGCGGACACATACTAAAGAGAAACCTTTCTCTTGTGAGGTGTGCCAGAAAGTCTTTTCTGTGAAATCTAATTTAAATGTCCACATGCGAATTCATACTCAAGAGAAACTTTTCTCCTGTGAGATTTGCAAGGGAAAGTTTGCTCGAAAAGATTGTTTAAATACGCACTTGCGGACCCATACTAAAGAGAAACCTTACTCTTGTGAAGTATGCAAGAAAACGTTTTCGCGTAAATCTTCTTTAGATAAGCACTTGCGGACACATACTAAAGAGAAACCTTTCTCTTGTGAGGTGTGCCAGAAAGGCTTTTCTGTGAAATCTAATTTAAATGTCCACATGCGAATTCATACTCAAGAGAAACTTTTCTCCTGTGAGATTTGCAAGGGAAAGTTTGCTCGAAAAGATTGTTTAAATACGCACTTGCGGACCCATACTAAAGAGAAACCTTACTCTTGTGAAGTATGCATGAAAATGTTTTCATGTAAATCTTCTTTAGATAAGCACTTGCGGACACATACTAAAGAGAAACCTTTCTCTTGTGAGGTGTGCCAGAAAGGCTTTTCTGATAAATCTAATTTAAATGTCCACATGCGAATTCATACTCAAGAGAAACTTTTCTCCTGTGAGATTTGCAAGGGAAAGTTTGCTCGAAAAGATTGTTTAAATACGCACCTGCGGACCCATACTAAAGAGAAACCTTACTCTTGTGAAGTATGCAAGAAAACATTTGCGCACAAATCTTCTTTAGATAAGCATTTGCGGACACATACAAAAGAGAAACCTTCCTCTTATGAAATATGCAAAAAAAATCTCTCTAAAAGCTAATTTAAATACGCACTTGCGAGTACGTACTAAAGAGAAACTATTCTCTTGTGAGGTGTGCAACAAAGGGTTTTCTCGAAAAGCTCATTTGAATAAACACCTATTGTGTCATACTAAGAGAAACCTTTTTTTTGATTGAGGTGTAGAATAAAGTATTTGGAGATAAATATGATTTGAATGTCCATGTGTGAGTTTATAGTAAAAAGAAACCTTTTTCGTGTGTTTTGAGCAAACAAAGCGTTTTGTGTGAAATTTGCGTTGAATTTTCACCTGCGAATCAATACTAAAGGGAACATTTCGCCTGTGAGGTATGTAACAAACAGTTTTCTTCGAAATCCCAGTTAGCGGATTTATACTAAAGCCAAAAATTTCCTTTGTGAAGTGTGCAAGAAAGGCTTTTCTCAAAAATGTCGTTTGAATACCGATCTTACCGTTTGAATACTGACATTAAAGAAAAACATTTTTTTTCATCTGATATGTGCAATTAGTTTCTCAATAATCTCATTTACATAACCAATTTGAAACACTTTGTTAAAGAGAGGATTTTCTGTTGTGAGGTGAAGTGCAATTGATTTTCTCACAAATTCCATTTGAATATTCACCTGTGGTTTCGCAAGAAATAGAAACATTGTTGTCTAGAAATGTTCAAGAAGAGGTTTTCTCAAAGATTAGTTCGTATGACCAAATGCAAATTCACATTGAAAACAACTCTCTGTAAAATGTGCGAATTATTCCCGAGAAATTCATATCAGATCTATCTGCATGTTCACACTAAACAGAAGCCTTTCGTTTGTGAGGTATGTAACAAAAAGTTACTTTATGAATCTGTTTTAAATTAGCATTATCATATCATTCCTATCATATATTCATATCATCATTCCTAGACTTATGTAACAGACTTGGCATGCAGTTCGTTTTAGTCATTATTCTTTATTGTGTTCGCAGTGAAGATTTTTTCACTCAAATTTGAATTTAAATGTACATAGTCATATCAAAAGAAATTCCTCGTTTGTGAAATGAAAAATTCTCTTTAACAATGTAACAAGATATTTTCTTTCTTTATTACAATTGTAAATATTCTGTTCATGCTACTTTTTTTCATGCCACTGGTGTTTAATAAAGTATTTTGCTGTTATATACATTGAAATTTTGTCGTTATTTCCTTTAAATTGAGCAAAACAAAACATTTTGTTTATAAACTATTGTAATATGCGAATTGTTAACGCGTTCTTTTTTTTTTTTTAAAGATTTTAATTTTGACCAAAAGTCTGACCAAAAAATAAGTAAACTCAGGTTCTAAAATAAATTAGCTGAGTTTGTCCGTAAAATACTTTTGTGAATGCTTAGAAATTTGCGTCAGATAATTGAGTACTACTTGGTTATCCTGTCGACCAATTTCGCCAAATTATGTAAATCGATAATTAATAGCCAAATTAAACATATTGACATGAATTTTATTTTTAATAACGAAAAAACAAAAGAATTAATAGAATTTTAGTAAAAATACAAATAAAAAGTCGAAATAAAAATCACTTAATGACTTTTTAAACATGTGTATCGTACTTAATATCATTAAATGTGACATTCAAGATCATCCATTATTGATATATTGATTCATTTGGTGATAGTTTTATGGTGGACGGGATAACCAAGTAGTACCGATAATTGTTAACAAAATGAAACATAACAAGGTGTGAATATTATCTGAAAAATAAATGCTGATATCCCATCGCACACAGGATGACATTAAGAACCGAAAAATTACCTTCATCTAATATATATATATATGTGTGTGTGTGTGTGCGTGTGTGTATACTAAATTTTGCCTGCATGATAAAAGTCGTAATTGTGCACGAATTGTCTTCAAACTCGTCCCATACACTGAGATGCTTAAGATTTCGGCGGAGGTTACAAATGAGAAAAATCGATCCAAATTTGAGACGGTTCAAAATTTTGAATACTACCTTAACATGGCTTTCACTAAAACCAGCTTTTACTCAACGACAGGAAAAAATTTTTTGTTATAGCAATTGCCAACAATAAAAAATGAAACAATAAAATTCTTTACAAGAATTACGTTACTATTGTAAGATTTTGAACGTGAAAAATGAATAAAAAATTAAGAAAAATTGAAAATTACATCATAACTTTTCTACATCAAGATCTCCTCATGAAAACGGAAAAAGAAATAGATAGTTTGACGCATTTTAAAGAAAATAAACAAATATTACGTCATATTGGAAATATAATGGACCAAAAACAGGTGAATGTATAACGTAATGTGAATTTGTAAATATGTATTGAAACATAATAGAAACCAGACAATGGAAATATTGATATATATTAATGTTTTGGAGTTCTGTGATTTTGTTTTTGCCATTTTTTAATCTATTCAATACATATATGTAATGAAATGTCGGGATCGTGGTCTGCGTTTTCACTGCATCTTATTTATTCCGAGGCGGTGCCAGGGCCGTAGCTAAGGGGGTGCTATGGGCAGCTAAGCCCCCCGCCCTAAATATTTTGAGCACCCTCTGGAAAAAATTCGAAGGTCACTCAATGAATTTTTGTTCCGAAAATGCTAATGAAATTCTATTCAAAAATCTAATTCAGATTTGATATCCTTTCACAGTTTTGTAGAATTACTCAATTGTATCTAAAATAAGTGTTTCAACACTCCCTCATCGTATTTGTGCATAGCTTAACAGTTAGAAGTTTATTGGGTAAATTACCGGTATCACGTGACATTTTGCAGCCTCGAACGCAGATTTGCAGGCCTCGGAGCGAGTCGCTAAATTCGCTTTTCTCGCTATTTTTTTGCATTTGTCTCTTTTAGTCTATATTTTTCAGATTTAGTCTCTTTTTTCACTTTTTTTTAAAAATGTTCCTTACCCATCGATAGATCGCAGGAAAAAGATCGTAACTTTCCTTATTTGATAGCGGGAAAAACATCGCGAAATTCAACAATTTGTCGTGAGGAAATATCGGAAAACTTGTCAGTTTGTCGCAGGAAAATCTCGAAATTTGTTAACTGTTCGCGGGTAAAAATCGCAAAATTTTTTAGTCGGAATACGGCGGAAAATCATGGATTACGTTAATCTGTCTTAAGGATGAAACCATGAAATTCCGTGGAACTATAGTGAAACTTAGTCGCAGAAAAAAGTATACCAAATTTCCCGGGAGCAGAATCGGCGCAACGCTGCGACGCACGTCGCAGACTCTTGGGAAGGTCCACAGGCTATTTTTCAACTGTTAAAAATTTAGCAAAAATTAAAAAATTTCGGTCCTAAATCCAAAAATTCAGACAAAATGTATCGCGAATTTCGACAAACAGTCTTCGAAAAGAGATCTATTTCGTCATAGATCGCGAAAAACACGCGAATTACACCAAAAGATAGCGAAAAAACGACAAATTTTCTCAAAAAAATCATTCAAAACATCGTGAAAAAACCGGCAAGTTTCTTCAAAACATCGCAAAAAATGGCAAATGTCTTCAAAAAATCACGAAAAAACGGCAGTTTTCGACAAAAAAATCACGAAAAAATGGCAAAATTTCTCAATAAATTGCGAAAAACAGTAAATTTCGTTAAAAAAACCCCGAAAAAACGGCAAATTTCTTCAAAAGATCACGAAAAAAACGTCAGTTTTCGTCAAAGAATCACGGAAAAAATAGCAAATTTCTTCAAAAGATAGTGAAAAAAAGTAAATTTCTTCAAAAGAATGCGAAAAAAACGGCAGTTTCGTAAAATGATCACGAAACAACAGCGAATTTCTCCGAAAAATCGCGAAAAAACGGCAAATTTCATCAAAAAATCACGAAAAAACGTAACATTTCTTCCTAAAGTTAGCAAAAAAGGCAAACGTCTTCAAAAAATCGCGAAAAAACGACAATTTTCGTTAAAAAAATCACGAAAAAACTGCAAATTTCTTCAAGAGATCGCGAAAAAACAGCAAATTTCTTCAAGAGATCGCGAAAAAACGGCAAATTTCTTCAAGAGATCGCAAGAAAACGGAAAATTTCTTCAAGAGATCGCAAGAAAACGGCAAATTTCATCAAGAGATCGCAAGAAAACGGCAGTTTTCGTCAATAGATCGCGAAAAAAGGCAAATTTCGTCAAAAGATTGTGAAAAAAACCGCAAATTTTGTCAAAGAGGAGCCCCCCCCCCCCTCTTTAGGACAATGTATGCGGCATTAAAAATTCTGAGAACAAAGGCAACTTCTTTTTTAAAGTATATTTTTCTTTTATGTCTATCACAAATACTTGAAGGTTTGAGTGCAAATAATGTAATGTGAGGGGTTGGTCGGCAGACTGTTTAAGTTTTTATGTGTATTGCAGACTGCAGAAAAAATTCTGCTGCATGGCCATATTTGTCGCTCTTTTGCAGGGGAAAAATTCTAAGTTACATCACTCTATCGTGGAAAAATGGTTACGAAATTGGTATATTGTTCGCGGGCAAGAATCGCAAAACTTTTCTGTCGGACACTGAAAAGAAAGTGAATTTGGTCAATCTGTGGCAAGATAAAAACACAAAATTCAATAATCATTCGAGGGGTAAAAATCATAAACTTCGTCATTCGGTCGCAGGAAGAATATCACGATTTTGTCATTTTTGCGAGAAAAAATCCATCAATCAGTGGCAAAATTTTTCAGTCGATCTTGTGAAAAACAATTGAGAAATTCGTCAGAGCATTGCAGGATGGAATCTCAAAATTCTTATTTCGGTCTTTACATATACAGGGATAACTTTTTCGACAAACGGCAGAATTTCACGTTTTTTAATTTTTAAGAATCTGCGATTTTCATAAAATGATCACTGGCAAAACTGCGATTCGAATTAATTGATCGCCGGAAAAAAGACGATTTTCATTAAACAATCGCGAAATCAAGCCGTGATTTTCACCAGACGATCCCGAAATAAAATCGTTGTTATTTCCAAACAATCCCGAAATAAACTTGTGATTTCCGCTATACGATTGCGGAAGAAAAAAAAAACTCCCGAGATTTACGTCAAACGATCCCGAAATAAGACCGAGCTTTCGTCAAATGATCGTAAAATCGAAAAAGATATTCATAGATGCCAACTTGTACGGTATGGCCAGTAGTACAATGTACAGAAGAGTACAATGTATGGATTTTGTTCGAAGTGCATGGTTATACTAAGGAACAATACGATTGTACGATTTTGCGCGCGGAAAAAATAATCGCCGAGAAATGCAAATTTCGTGAAAGGATCGGCGAAAAAATTTGCGATTTCTTTACGCGATCGGTAGTCAAAATTTGCGATTTTTTTCTGCGATCATTTACCAAAATACAGTAAATGATAATTTTTGGGCCGTTGTTTTAGAAATTTGCTTTTTTTGCGTTTATATGAGAAAATTCGTCGTATTTTCTACGATTTTTTGGCGATCGATTGGCAAAATTCAAAATTATTTCGCATTTATTTACTGAAATTCATCTTTTCTACGATCGGAGAAAAAAATCGCGAATTTTGACAATCGATCATTTTTCAAAATTCGTGGGTTTTTTTTCCTTTGCAATCATGATTTTTTTCTGTGCGATTTTGCAAATGATCGCAGGAAAAAAAAATCACGAATTTTGTTAAATAAACACAGAAAAATAATAAATTTCTGCAAACAATGGCAAAAAAAGTGCGAATTTTGGCAAATGAAAGCCAAAAAAAAAAAAAAAAAAAATCACAAATTTTACTGAAAAAAAAATTTGTAAATGTCAGCGAACAATTGTGGAAGAAAAATTGTGTACTTCCGTAAGCAATAGTGTGGAAAAATCACAATTTTCATATTAATTTGCGGCAATTGGTCGTGGAAGGAAATGTAGTATGCCAGTTAAATGTGTCCTAAAATATCCAAAAAAGTTTCTGTGAAACATTATTTGACACCAATACAACCCCTGATTTTACTTTTTACACCAACACCATTTGATAAATTTTGCCATTCTTTTCCTGAGATAATGTGACAAACTTCACGGTTTTATACTGTAACTGATTTTCGCACATTTTAATGTAACCCATTGACAGGCATCCTTGATTATTTTTATGGCTTCATTGTACGAAATTTGATATTTTACTGGCGACTAGTTGATAAGTTTCCCTATTTATTTCTGTACCTTCGACAAAATTAGCAATTATTTGTATGATCGCTCTTGGAATTTCGCAATCATTTAATGAATTTTGTGATTCATCCTTCTCTTCAAGACTGATGAATTTTACGATGTTTTAACACAAGATCCATTTGACTAATATCGTGATTTTTTTTCAAGGCCATCTGATAATTTTCGTGATTTTTTTATCCTAAAAATATTTACTAATTTCGAGATTTTTTTCCCGAGATCGTGCGATAAATTTTGAGAATTGTTTTTGAGACAATTCGATGAATTTCACTATATTTCCTGGAATTTCATAATTTTGTTCCCTGTGGTCATTTGGTGAATTTCTGATTTTCTTTCATGATGAATTGTTGCAATTTGAGATATTTTTCTGCAACCAATCAACAATATTTGCAATTATTTCAAAACTGACTGAAATGCATTGAAAATGTATTCCGCAGATTGTGTTAAATCTTATAGTGCTTGTCTGTATACCAAAAACATTTAAGTGAAGAGAAAAAAATGTTTTTTAATTGGTCTCCTTTTAGTCTCTTTTTTTAAATTTTGGTCTCTTTTTCTTGCGATTTAGTCTCTTTTCTCTCTTTTTTAAGAGTGACTCAGCGGTCCTAGGCCTGGATTTGGAATAGCCTCCATAATCCGGAGTGGTGAAACTGTGTCTTTTGGACCCCCAGCCTTCAGAACAGTCATACGGTCCAAACACTGACTTATATAGAATCCCTAAGTCAATTCAAGGTGGGCCTGGTTTTTCAAAAGGACATGTACAGGGATGTAGTGGAAGGTGTGCGCCGCATGTCCTCTTTATTTTTTAAGGAATACCGTATATCCTCTGTTTTCCAAGGAAGCTATAGCATGTATACTCTAGAGTATACCCTCCGCCTTTGAGCGAATATCTTCTGCTTCGAGCGAATACTGTGTGTTGTTTTTACTACTACACCACTGAACATGTATGAGAAGGATTAATAAACCAGGTCCCATTAATAGACTGTTTATTTGTCTGCCAACACCTACATGAATTATGTGGTTGCGGGGTACAAAATTCGACCTGCCGAATCCTGTTCTGTGAACGATGTCCGCCCTATAGGATATAGAAATTTGCCCTATAGAATACAGGGAAACAGCGAACGATTGCTGAATCGCGCGCTCTGATAGCCAACAGTGGATACCGAATCCCGTTCGATGGTCAATTTCCGCTCTGGGCACCACAAAGGGCCGTAGCTAGAAGTTAAATGTAGGGGGGGCTCATAATTTTTTTCTCGCTGTTTCTGACACAGAAAGATAAATGAGTGCATATTCACATTGTAGGTACTATGTTTCTTATTAAACTGTTGTAATAACTTCATTTTATACTAAAAAAATGTATGATAGTGAAAGTTTTGAGTGTATAACTTGTGCATAATTAAACATCATGTTAGCTTCATCTTAAACAGGGAGACTGCCACTGCTTTCCCTATGAACTGTTTCATTGGCTGGTGGGGATTTACATTGCATCTAACAAAGCTTTTTCTTCTTTACGCTGGAATTTTTTGTCTTAACAACGTGATCATAACGTAGATGGAATATCCTCCATTTAAATGACGTAACTCACATTATTTCCTTCCAGATTGTGACACTAGAAGAATGGGAGGTGATTTAATTTAATTGGATAAAAAGGATCTGGGCATTGTGATGCTTGCAAGAAGCTGCGATCCAGGCTCGTCAGTTATAACCACAAGACATGACGATTGTGTTTAGGTCAGCACTTATATTTTAAAGAGCGTTCAAAAATGATATATGGAAGCAATAAAGTGCATTGCTGGAAAATAAAGTTATCAGGGGCAACTTGCTTTTAAGCATTAGATTTAAGATTTAAAGAAAATTAGATGGGAGTTTAAATTTAAAACTTTTAATTTTATATTAAAGTCTTTTAAAAGAAGTTAACTTTATCTTTTCATGTCCTCCCCCCCCCCAGTAAAATAAGAGCCACATATCTCGCTTGCAAGATTAGTGGGTCTAAGCTCCCTAAATAGTTTAACCCGACTTTAATATATATTGTTTTCTCTGTTTTAAAACGTCAAGCAAGCTGGACATAGTTTTTATATTATTTACATTGAAGGTTATATGGAAATATTATTCTTCGAATAAAAATACTATATTACTGCAAAGTAGATGTAATTTTCTTGGGGTTCACTAAGAACAAATCTTAATATTAATGTAAACGCTAATGCCCTTGGGGACGAGTGACACGTATGCGTGCCGCAAAAAGGCATAAGAATCCTTGTTTATCCCCATCAGTAAAATTATACAATAAGATTTGCCTTACACAATTGGAGCATTTTTCCAATTTAATGCAGAACAAATTTCTGTTTTTAAAAACCGGTGACAGAACATTAAAAATTTCGCAAAAGGCTCCCGTCGCGAAGGGGTTAAATAAAACATTCTTACTTGAAACAATCCATTACAC
The DNA here is from genome assembly GCA_964019185.1 of Maratus speculifer. Classification (NCBI taxonomy): domain Eukaryota; kingdom Metazoa; phylum Arthropoda; class Arachnida; order Araneae; family Salticidae; genus Maratus; species Maratus speculifer. The sequence goes on from CAXHSM010001189.1 coordinate 1,771,211, forward strand.
CTTGAGTACGAATCATAGAGAAGAAAATGGAGAAAAGAAAAAAATAAATAAAAACACACACACACTGGCTTCAAATCGAAACTGCTAGTGAAAGACAACCTCGAAAACCGCCCTTATCACGTAACTCTGTTAAACTAGACCCAGAAAACAGTTGTTTCAACTTAGTTTCGTTTCTGCTGTGAGTAGAGTAAAAATATTCTTATTTTTATCGCTTGAAAATGTCTGTTCTTGCTTCGTTTGTGCATGCATTAACTGGTAGGATTGAAATTGTCCATCCAGGGGCCTCGCTAAGGAGGGAGCCTCCCCCCAGACATATGCACATGGTATTACAGTTGCCAAATTTACAAACTGAAAGGGCAAATTAGTTCAAAGCTATAATACACTTTCTATTATTTGACGAAAGTTATCAATATAATTAGAAATATTTTAAGTATTTTACAAATAAAAACTAAATTGCATTTTCCATCTGTGATAACTTGGTAAAATTAAACAACTAGTTGGCAAACGCCGAGAATTATTTATGTTAGCTTTTCATTGAGTTGGCAATCACTGAATTTTGACTTGGCAATTTAAGGCTCTCTCCCCCACCAATAAGACGTCTTCGAGAGGACTCTGTGTTCATCACGACTTTTGGCCTCGAGAAATCTGCGTTTCTCTTTCTGTTGAGTAGGGTAAAAATGTCCAAATGAATATTCGCAGCGTTTTGTGGAAAGGCACAGGGATTTAACTCTTTGCGGCGCAGCAGATATTCATTGCTTAAATGTTGAAATTAATGACTGACACCGGAATTTGAAAACAACTTAATTTATAAATAAGAAATATCTATATTTCACGAATTTAATAAACTGCATATTTTTTTAACAAAATTCCGATGCTACTGTGGCGTTTGGGAATTAATATTTAGTGGTTCCATAGCTATACCACCGGGTCTCAACTTCACGGTAGCTGACTAATACTTGCGACTTTTTGTAAGATATCGAGGTCGTTGCTTGTGAGAGCGCATTCCGTCAAGTCGTTGGTTTATCAACATCATATTCCGATTACTCCGATGCAGCGCACAAAGCGGAAATTGTCCATCGAAAGGGATTCAGCACTCCGGTGTCGGTCTTTAACCGTAGTTCTCAATGTTCATGTAAGTTGTGACAATCATGTAGATATTGGCAGGCAACACAGAGACTTCATGCCCGCCCTTAGGCCCTGTCAGGCCCATATGACTCGACCAGGACTTCGACTCGGTTCCCAGATCACAAACCGCTAGGCGGTTCCGCACCGATCCGTCCACCCCCCGCGCTTTCCTATGTCTACAGTGATGGTCGACTCCCGTGAAGAGTCAACCATCGTTCCCAAAAAATGGATGAACGGCCGACAACGACAGCTCACCTGCCTATCGGAGGAACTGATGGTCCCTCTTTGAACTTGGAACCCAAGAACCAAGTTCTTGGAACTTCAGTAGGCCTCGGAGGAACCGATAGCCTACGCTTGGAATCTCCCCCCCCCCAAAGTACCCATAACGAGCCTCCTGACGACAATGCCCCTAGGGACACTGAAGCCGATGACCTATGTGCCATGGATCCACGGAAGAAATTTGCTTTTCGACTAACCCCTAAGATCAAATCCTATCATAGGAAAGAAAAAATAGTCTATTTTATAAGACCTGGTTTATTAATCCTTTTCATACATGTCCGTTGAAAACCAGGCCCGCATTGGTTTGACTTAGAACTCCTAAATCGACCAGTGCTTGGACAGCACGTTTGGTGGCGAGTCTTGGGGTACAAAGATACGGAGTTTCGCTGCTCCGGACTATTTAAATACATTACTCAAATTATTTCCGCCAGATTGCGACACTATAAGAATGGGAGGAGATATAATTTAATTGATTAAAAAAGATCAGAGCACTGAGACGTTAGAAAAGAGTGGCTTTCTAGGTTCGTTAACTAAAACTACAAAAAGAAGAATTGTGCTTAGGTCAGCTTTTCGATCTTGAGGAGCGTCCAAAAGTGATCTCTGAAAGTAATAAGGTGTATTGCTGTAAAATAAAGTTATCAGAGGGAAACTGCTTATGAGCTTTGGAATTAAGGTTAAAAGAAAATTCAATGGAATTTTAAGTTTTAAACTTTTTTATTTTAATGTTGTTTAAAAGGGATTAGTTTTATCCTTTCATATATACATATGTATATTGATGTTCTGTAAATAAAATTTAAAGAATTTTTTTCGAATCATAATTATTTGATCTCAGCGATAAAAAAGTGAACACATTAAGTTATGTAGAAATTTTTCCACTCAATTTTTCAATTTAGTGGTCCGTTTAAAAATATTATGTGTTCTCTGAGCAGCGGACCATCAAGGACTTGACTGTTGGACAGAGTTCAAGAACGATAAATTCTTTGTTCGCTCTATTCCATTCCATAGAAAACATGTTCAACAGAGCTTCAAAAATTCATGCTAATTTTTTTATGAAATAGTTTTAAATAATTCCTAAAAGATTTTCCTTACAGACGATAACATAAAATGAAATTATTTTTACTGTATCTCTGATCGAACTATAAATACTACGAAATTTATATTCAAGAGGGAATGTAAGATAGTAATCTTAAGTTTATTGTAATCAATAAGTTTAGAGGGAGACTGAATTGGAAAAAGAAAGGAAAAAAGTCAAATACTTTTTATCGACATTTATTGACATTTAAAAATCACATCAAATATTTATACTTTTATGAAAAAACAATCAGAATTCAAAAGAGCTTGAAACTAAGTAATTTAATAGCTGCAGGTGTCAGTAATGACATTTTGATCAAATTAGGATACCTTCTTTAAATAGATTTCTGATGAGAACAACATAATTCTGAAACATTTTTTAACAACCCTTATTTAAATTTTGGAACGTCGCTAGACTACCTCTTAAAATAACAATCAATGTATCAAATACAGTTAATTATATCTTATTTTCAAAATTATGGGGAATTCGGAGCAGTACGACAGTAAAGCAGTATTTTTAGCATAACCTCCTCAGTCCTGATAATGCCTGTGAGCGACACTAAAGAACATTCTTTAAACCAGTTTAAATGCTTCCAGAATTGTTAAAATAACTTTTAGATATTTTTAATAAATGTGTGCAGCTCCCGACATAGACAGTGGGGGGGGGGGGGGGCTGAAGTCAAACATTGATCAGGGGGCCCTCTTCTATCTTTTGACATTTTTTGTGAATTACGCGGGAAATATCTAAAACTTAACATGATACTTATTGTAGGTTTACATAAATTTCATACCAAGTGTTATTTACATTTATATATTAATCATACAGAATAGTGTAAGAAACATAAGTTTAAGAACTGAAGAATAAAAAATTTTTTCGGTATGGGTGATTCTCAAAATAGGGGACAATTTCAAAAGTGAAATCTTAAAAAAATTACTGTTAGCAAAATTTCTGAAAAAATAGGTGTTGTTAATATAGTATTAGGTATCCTTTACATGTAGTCAGCAGAGCTAAATATTTAAAAATTAACTTTAAAAAAATAATTAGTATTTTTTGAGCCATGCTAATGACAAAACAAATTGCATGGAATAAATACATTAAGAAATTTTTATTTTCTTCCTGTATAAAAATTTTTTTCTATATTTATTAGCCTTTCTTTTCAGCAAATGGTTTCCATTTTTACATATATACATATAAGGAGAATAAAAACATTACCAAAGAGCAAGCTTTGTTTACATGAGCAACATTCTGACACTACAATGTAAGAAGCTGTCTTAGTGATTTTCTGACAGATTTAATAGATATTTTAGGGATAATAAATGTAATACCTAAATTTATATGTAAAATTAAACTTTATAAAAGATACAACATAAGCAATGGTTACATTTATGCACATAGGAGTCTTTAGCATGGACAGAAAAACCATACTAATGACACTGATATTTGTCCATGCTAATGACAAATTTTAATTTAAATAAGATTATGAGCCATAATATAATCACAATGCAATACTCCTTTCTGGGGCTTTTTAAAACACAAATGTCCTATGCAAATAAGTAAAATAAAAATTTTAATTATAAAATAAACGTGAAAATTATTATCCATTCTAATGACATACAATTGATGTACGCCCCTAATATTCAACTTAAATTCTTAAAATACAATACATGCTTCTATTTTCAGGCTGGGATAAAATGGCTACTTGTTGCCAAGGAGAAAGTTTATATTTTCAAACTATTGTCGTATGTGAAAATGAAATTTTGATTAATAACCAGCTGTTATAGTATGGCCTTGTTTTGAAAATAGAATATGGAGGACGAACTTTAATTCTTTTTTTATATACTATAATTTTATTTTTTAAAAGAAATTTATTGGATATATCCTCTCCTTGATTAATTTAAAGAAAGAATAACATTTGTTTTATTTTATAAACATGATATTAATTCTTGAAAAAGCTAGTATATACAAGGCACAGCTGCTGTGGACATCCATGCTAATGACATTTTGAACATTTATTCTGTTATTTTAAGATGTTTTTAACTAAAAAGTGAGTAATTCTTGAGTACAAGTAATGAATAATATTAAGACAAACATATCTAAATATAAAAACATGACAGAAAACCTCTCAATTTTTTTTGTATGCCGAAAGACATAAATTGTCCCCTATTTTGAGAATCACCCATATAGGAATTTTAAAGATAAACGTAAGCTGTTAAAACATGCTGTTATTTCAAGCATAATAATGCTTCATCGTAATCAAACATAAGAATGTATTTGGGCTTTCATCATATGGATAAGCAAGCGAAGCTATATTAATAAAAATAATTTTTAATAATAATAGCAAACATTTTTAACACTTGCTATGTTGTTATTACATTCCTCATGGTGTATTAAAGTACTTCGTTATAAAATTTCCTGTTTTGACAGTCTTTTATGCAGAAAGCAACAGATGAGAAATGCGTGAGATACAGTGATATTATAATGAAATTTAATTATTAAGGAAAAAAACTTTATGAAATCGGTAAGAATGAGATCAAATATCACAAAATAAAAGGCTCTTTAAATTAAAATCCGTTCACTTTTTTATTAATCATTCGGCTCTCTTTTATGTGTACATATCATAAGTATCAATATACAGGTTGATACATTTTTGGAAATGCTTTATAGAAATTTTAAACTGACTTTTGTAGTCCCATGACACATTTGTCTAATGACTAAAGAGAATAAATTTTTAAAAGAAAGACAGTTTTAAAATCAAAGAGATTCACTTTGAAAAATTACTTTTCACAAAACTTCTAACTGAAATATTCTCAATATCTAACAGGCTCAATCTTACAGACTTATAAATCTATGTTAAGGCAAAAGAAAAAAGGATATAAATATTTTTGTGATCATATAAAAGATAAAGCCTGGCAAATAAAAAAAAGGGAGGGTTGCCAGAAATTATTTTGAAGTTCCCCATTTGCTGATTTGCTAGTTTAAATTGGCCAAATTTTTGTTGGTTGACATTTCATTTTAGTTTGTATAATATTTGAAATGAAATGCTATTTCAATAAAAGAATATGCCAAAGTTCTTTTAGAAAAGACGTATACAAAATAGTTAATTGCAGTTAGGAAATTAACTAAGCAAAGATTAACAGATTGCTCTTTTGAGATATTTTTCTTAGTACGAATTCCACACACGCTTTCTCAGAGCTTTCTGTTGCTTTCTTAAAACACTTTTTAAGAGAACTTACTGTTGCATATCTCACACTAAGCTTTTCTCCCTAATATACATTAAAAAAGTTTGCTTGACATATAATTCCATCAGAATTTTTTGTTGAATATCTCACACACAAAACCTTACACACCCGTGTGAATTAACAGATGCTTGCTTAAACTACACTTTACAGAGAATTTCTTGTTGCATATTTCACAGACAAAAGGTTTTTCTCTAGTATGTATTAACATATGTCTGCTTAAAGCACTCTTTTGTGAGAATTTCTTGTTGCATGTCTCACACACAAAAGGTTTCTCACCAGTATGAATTAACAGATGTCTTCTTAAGTTTCTCTTTTCAGGAAATTTCTTGTTGCATATTTCACACACAAAAGATTTCTCACCAGTATGAATTATCAGATGTCTGCTCAAATTACCCTTTTCAGAAAATTTCTTGTTGCATATTTCACAGACAAAAGGTTTCTCACCAGTGTGAATTAACAGATGCTTTTTTAAATCAGCCTTTTTTGAGAATTTCTTGTTGCATACCTCACACATAAAAGGTTTGTCACCAGTATGAATCAAGAGGTGTGTGCTTAAATTACCCTTTTGGGACAATTTCTTGTTGCATATCTCACAGACAAAAGGTTTCTCACCAGTATGAATTAAGAGATGTCTACTTAAATCCTGTTTTCTCGAAAATTCTTTGCTACATACCTCACAAACAAACAGTTTTCCTTGCTGTGGGTCAGAACGAACTTTTCCTAAAGCTTCCTGCAACGAAATAGTTTGTTGCATATTTCGCACTTTAAAGCTAGTCTTGAGTGATGTGAAGTTCATCTACATTCATGTCTTTTTGTATCTGCAAATTCATGTCTTTTTGTATCTGCAATAAATAAAAATAACACAATCAATCACGTTTTAAGATTTATGAAAAATAAATTTACAAAAATAAATTTATTATAAAACATGAAAATTAGGTAGAAAACTGAACTAAAATAGACTCCCAAATAACCTGATGCTCCCAGAAACCAACGGTGTGGATTTAAACTATAGCCAACTTTAGAATAAATAAAATAAAAAATTGTCACCATAAAAAAAATCACAAAGAAAATTTAATTGAAAAAAATTAGAAATAATTGTTATAAATGAAGAGTAAATCAAATATTTAGGAATAAAGCATTTATAAATAGAAGTATTTTTAAAATATTTATAGACAAAAAATAAACCAAACTTATGCAGAAAATTTTATAATTTCATACCACCTATAAAAGCAATGATACATTGTTTAAGCAATGAAGATAAAATAATTTATTTTTACGAGGGGAATTAAAATATATTTAGAAACATTCAGCCAAGATTACTCTAAATTTAAGAATACTTTTAACTAACATAAATGATTATTAACGAAAGTATTTTGCATAAATAACTTAATTTACATTGTAGTGCAATAATTTAACCATTTATTAGTATGTTAATCTTGTTTAAAACCGTATAAAATACATTATAAATAAAACAACATACATTTTTAAAGTTCTAAAATAGTTTTGGAATGCACTTATAGATCTGTCTATGCAAATTGGATTGTAAACTGTGTTAAGTGCGCATGCGTGATAAAATTCAGATTTTTTTCAAAATGTCAGCAACCCTAGAAATTCAAACTGCTATATCTGAGCCATTTTTTAAGATAATGACAAAACAAAATATGCTGTGGAATCTTTGTGGAAAGGTAAAATTCACAAGAAAAAGAATCTTTTTCTGTTTTTAATTTATTTGCAATATTTTTTAATAAAAAAATAAATAGTCGCTATTTTGAAACAAAATGGCAGATGAAGCAGGCCAATCATCTCCGTTGAAACATAGTTAGTCCAGTCATTATAGTAAGTTCACCTCGGAATTCGAGATACCAAGCTGTAAGTCTGTAAATACTTGTATATTGACACCCTAAAAGTTGTCTCAAAACCTACATATAGTAGGATGTACGCAACTATTAAATTCCAAGGTCAAAGGTCACAAAAATCGGTTTTTTGCGCTTTTTTTGTAAATATCTCATTTTCTATAGGTTTTTTGCTATTTGTTTTTATTATTAACATTGTAGAATACAAAATTCTCTACAAATTTTGTTTGAAAACATTTTTCATACGTCGAACCGTTTTTGAGATAGAGGGCTGAGAACGCGCGGTCACAGCATCACTTCAGGTCAAACGGTGCCTCCGGTCGAAAACGCGCCATATATCATTTTTTTCCTAACCTATCCACTTTTTATTCAGTATTAATTTATTTAACAACACTTACCTGTCCATGTAATTGCAGAATTGTTAATGAAAATATAGGAATTATATTTGAATTTTAACCTAATTAATATAATATTAATAACTTCTTACATGATGAAAAAAAACAAATAAATTATGAATTAATCGTTTTATTAAAAAATGCTATTCAATACATTTATTTTTATTAAAAGTAAAAAAATGGAATAAAGGGTACAAAAACTATAATTTATGTTTTTAATCATCTTCTTCCTCTTCATGGTCGTCTTTCGGCTGCTGGTAAATTTCAAACTGGTCTTCATTATCGTCTTCAACGACATTTGTCCCAAGTTGTTCCATGATTTCGGGGTCAAAGTTTTCATCTTCGTTAATGTCGCTCTGATATGGTTCTGCATTGAGACAAGCTTGCCCATTACATTGGCCACAAGCTAAAGAGCATTGCAAGCCCACTTTCCTGCATGCGCATCGCAAGCCGCAACCACTCTTGCAGTTGCAGAAAATTGTATTTAGCAAATCTTCTGGAGCAGGTGGTAAAATTGTCATGATAGGCTCCAGAAAATCGCTTTGCATTGCCCAACTCCATACCTGGGGTTCCAAATCATGCTCTAACCATGTTTGAACTTGATAATATACACGTTTGAAAAGTTGATGAGAAGCTGCACTTGTTGGTGGAAGAATTGAAAGCTGCACAGGTTTATTAAGTTTTGTAGACTTGACGTAATGCATATAACAAAGATGATCGAGACTTTTCACAGATTTCGGAGCATTATAGACTGCCAGTAAGATTTGAGTTCCACTCTCTAATAATCTTGGGCCGAACTATTTTCTTCCTCAAATGCTACAGCTAGTTCATCCAAATTCGTCAGTTTCTCAAAAACTTTAAAAATGATTTTTTTCCCTTTTTAAAAAGCGCAGAAGTTGTGTCACAGCCACTTAATGCATGTAGAAATAAAATATGTGTTTTGGAATGAGCATAATTATCAAAACTTTTAGTCGAGTATATCTCCATTTTTACATTTCCTTTCCCAACTTTTTTAAAGAAAATTTCTTGTTCGTAAGACAGTGTACGCCCAATTAAAATGACAAGTAAAACCATATCTTGTCCTATTATAACTGCAGTTTTTTGCGACTTTGATTCTTCAATTGCAGTTTCAACAATAAGAACATCCGCATCATCTCTGGCTTGTTTAGTAGTAATATTCGCAGCTTGTAATTTTTCAGTTAAGGTATTAATGAGCATATCTTTATTATTTCGATTTGATAAGAATTTTTCTTGAGTAACTGGTACAACCATTGTTTCATCTAAACAGACTTTATACGTTTTTGAAAGTGCAGCAGTTCTTCTCTGCTGCTCCATAGCTTTTACGTTCTTACTGTAGTCTGAATATCCGTTAAATACAACAATTATTTTGGAACTGTAATGCCTTTTTAAATAATTAATGTATTTATCAAAAATAATAGATAAAGTAGCTTCTCTGCTCCATACAACATGATGAAAAAGAAATCCGCCATCAATAATGAACGTCACATTATTTTCATTGAGAAAAAAATCAATTGGGCTCATGTTGTCATACAATGACGATTTTGTGGTTTTTCTCATGCCATCATTATCAAATAGAGCTGTTGGATACGGACTCAATTCATATTGAAGATATTCCTCAAGATTACTTTCAAATTGTTTGCTGACAGTAATTCTTTGGAAGAGTAATAATGGAGCCACTGCAACTTTACAATCATTTATTTTTACAGATTTGTTAACACAGGAAAGCGGCATTACTTTTTCGGAACGTTTCAACTTTATTTCATTAAATGATAAGCCGGTGATCTTCTTCATAGACTCTAATCCAATTTCGTAAGCTCTGTGGCAGTGAATTTGCTCATTTCCAACAATTCCAGAAGCTATCGATATTAACTGCGTAGTATTTGGAAAAGGATCATGGAGTTTAAACCAATCAAATAGTATATATACGTCAGCACTGTCTTTTGTCGGTCGTAACTATACTATACAATGCATAAAGAAAAAGATAAAATATAATATAATAGTTAATAAAAATTGATAAATATTTATAATCATTGATTTATCGATAGTTCATCAACTATATATGGCGCGTTTTCGACCGGAGGCACCGTTTGACCTGAAGTGATGCTGTGACCGCGCGGTCTCCGCCCTCTATCTCGAAAACGGTTCGACGTATGAAAAATGTTTTCAAACAAAATTTGTAGAGAATTTTGTATTCTACAATATTGATAATAAATACAAATAGCAAAAAACCTATAGGAAATGAGATATTTACAAAAAAAGCGCAAAAAAACGATTTTTGTGACCTTTGACCTTGGAATTTAATAGTTGCGTACACCCTACCATATGTAGGTTTTGAGACAACTTTTAGGGTGTCAATATACAAGTATTTTCAGACTTACAGCTGGGTATCTCGAATTCCGAGATTCTTACCTAATTTAAGCTTAAATGACTGGACTAAGTATGTAGTATGGATACAATTAATCTCATTCAAATCGGTTAATAAATATGAGAGCTGTCACACGATATGTATATATATATATATAATGGTTATATACATAAGTCAATATTCAGATGGAGAATTATTTTGGGTCTGAGGGGTAAAAAATGATAGGTAAAAAAATTCACAAATAAATTATTTTACACACGGGATTGTGAACAATTTTCATTTTGTCATACCTTTAATTTAACCTGCATTTTCATTAAAACGAAAAATTTTGTTTATTTTTTTTTAAAGAAAACTCAAAATAAAATAGTAAATTGTTTAATTTGTATTGCACTTCCATAGACATAATACGTAGTCAGGAAGCACGTATGTAAACAGCTAAAAAATGATGTTTTAATGTAAACAGCTAAAAAATTGTCGTAAATAAAAACAATTCTGGGCATAATAGGTCGGGAATAAGATTTCATCAGATACTATCTCAATATTTAGATTTCGTACTTACTTTTGGGGATGCTTTATTAATTTTTTAATATTTCTAATCCCATGTTTACAGTTGATTTTTGACGCCGCGCGTAGCTTTAGCTTACCGCCAGTTCCGATTCAAAACAAAACTATCCAAACGCGCATGAATACATAAATATCTAATAGCAAATAATTTAAAATAATTTTTGTTTGAAAACTTTAAAAAAAAATCATGTCGAAAGTATAATGAATATGCATAATTAAAAAATATTTTCCTGTTTTAAAAAAGGATTCAAAATATTTTTTTTACAAAATGCAAAAATATCCAATGTAAGAAACGTAATATTTTCTTCTTTACGAAAAATAAAGGCGATATGAATAGGAATTTGATTTAGTATATATTTATTGAATGTTTTAAAGCACATGATAAACAGTCTCTAAACAAGGGGAACTTTAGGTGTTGCCGACCCGGCAACATTGCGCGTTAAGGGGTTAAAGAGATTCGTATTATATATAAGTTTTCATAAAATAGCCCGGGCCGTTTTCTAGATTTCATTATTAGGAACAAACCCCATCGATATCGGTTTAAAAATGGGTATCGAGATCTAAAAATATACCGCACGTAGAAATGTAAAAATTATAGGATAGGATTAGACTGGGAATATAAGACTATATTAAAAAAATTAGACCATTCTGAGATCAATATTTTTTGAATTATTAGATGACGGCTTTTCACGTTTCCTTTGATGTTGAGTTAGCTGTATATATGAGTTCCGCCTCTCCCTTACGAGGATACCTTTATGACGATGGTAGGCTTAAAGCTGCGTCACTCGAAGCCTGCCGCCTTCCATGATACACACACACACACACACACACACACGTATATATATATATATATATATATATATATATATATATATACATATGTATATATATATATATATACATACATAATGGTTATATACATAAGTCAATATTCAGATGGAGAATTATTTTTGGGTCTGAGGGGTAAAAAATGATCGGTAAAAAATATACCAATTTTTGACAGCTGCATTAGGTAGTTTTTTATTTTTTGTAATGAAAGCTACCTAAAATGTTAAACATCACCTAAATTAAATTCATTTATCAATGAAATTATACTTTACAAATCAATTTAGTGTAATCAGCAATATTACCTCAGCACTGTTGCCATGTATTACTTACCTTTTATATATAAAACACAACTGTGCTACATCAAATCATGTGCATGGAATTGAATGACATGACTGATGATTTAATTTTAAATTTAACAGAAACCGAAAAAGTAACTTATAAAAAATATCGAAACAATGTTTGTGTTTTAATTTAAAAAAATGTATACATTTTCTAATTTACTTTCATACCTTCTATTAATACTCACAATTTGAAACCGATCAAAATTTTGGCAAAAGATTTTTTTTAAGGAATTATTATATTAATTTATAATAAACTTATTTAAATAACTACCAAAAAAATCTATATTATGTTTGCTAATGTAATTCTTAAAAGAAATAAATTTTTATCAAAAGTTACCAAAATAGAATTTTCAAAAGCTTTAACTTTTTGAATTATTTATAAATTAAACTTTATTTGCATATAAATGTAGAACTATATAATCAGAAACAGTATTTTTGACAAAGTTATCAATTGAGTCTCGTATGCTTGATATTACAAAATGAAAACTAAACAAAATAATAATTTTACTTTGATACAGTCGTAACTTCTTTCCCATGAAATCAGAATCTAATATCCTTTCATTATCTCAAAATTTACATACATTATTTTTTCACATAATCTTATTTACCATTTAAAAACTGTTTCAATGTGCAATTGTTTTTAATATATAGTCAAACCTCATTAACATGAATTGTTTCCACAGTCCCTACAAGTCAAAATCATGTTTCACAATCGCATACAAAGATTTGATACTTATAACATGAACAAAATTTTCATTTTTCCTTGAAATTCATGTTAACAAGTGTTGACTAAATTCTGAAATTTGAAGTTGCATTTGTCAGCTACAACTTGGAATGCAGACATTCAAACTATTTACATCTACCTGTAATCTCTGCACTAGTAAGTAAAAATCTCAGAAGTTCTTGTCTTGTAGACGCACATGTGATGAAAATACTGTTTTATGAAAGAAAATTATTGTTTACTTTTAATATGACATCTTTTTTACTCATTGAAGCTTTTTGTTTTGTGTCTCAAACTCAGTATTGGCAGAGTGAAAAAGTATTGGATAGTAACATCTTCATGAAGGAAAGTGCCTGTTTTTCAAAGCATGACATCATGTTCTGTTCAAATTATTTAACCTCCTGACTGCCGCCGGCTGATTTTTTCACACACTAAGCTGCAGGTTTCACTGCAACATAAGCAATATTTAAATTAGTATAATTCCACAAATAAAACCCAGTTCTGAAAAATTAAGTTAGGATTGATGCTATCAAAGATTATACACCGATACTAATAATGTATTTTGCATCAGGTTGGAAAAAACATCCTTTTTTTATATTTTTAATAAATTACAGAGAAAACAACATTACAATATTACCCTTTGGCTGGGCAGTTAGGGGGTTAAAAAAGTTATTTTAATTATAATGAGAAAATGGTATTATAAAATATAGATAAAACCTACAACTCCTCTGAAACAATGGAATTGATCCAATTGCTACCATTTTGAAGAAATCTCATAATAATTTTTTGTACAATTTTTGTTTGTGACATGAAGATATCTTTTCATCAGAAATTTTATTTTTATTTTTAGGAATCCAACGTGAGAAAAATGCTTTTCTTTTAATCAACAAGCATTACCTTAAAATTTGTGAATTCAATTACAAAAATATTTTGTAAGAAAAAATTAATTTATTAATTTCTCATTTCTTGATAGCTGATACTAATTTTTTTTAAAGCCTCGTGTAAGTGCATAAAGAAAATTGTCACTGTTTTTAATCAGCTGATTTTTAATACTATATTAAGTAAAAAAAGTACTTTAATCTGTTGTTTGATAAAAAAAAAAAAAATATGTTTAGAACAATATGTTTTAGTTTCTAATTTATAGTATCCTTGAAATATTTATTATCAGCAGTAAGTTGTCTCTTTTGAAAATATTGTATAATATATCGAAAATATCATGATATTTATGAACCCTAGTAAATAACACAGTTTTGGAAGAAATATACAATGTGAATGATCTATTGATGGACAGAAATAGAGAAAATAAGGTCTGGTGGATGTGTGATATTTTAAAAGATCAGACAAACACAATGACAAACTGCATAGTTGCTTTTTTTATTTTGATTATTTAACTTGTTCACAGTTAAAAAAAAAGAAAAAGAAACGACTTACCTTTTACTTTTTTCCAAAAGAAAGAAGGTCTTTCAATAATCTAGAATTTTCCATGCTCACAAATATTGGAAAATCCAATACCATAACCCCCCCCCCCCACCTCCCGGTTATGACTCATGTGGTCATCTTTCTTCCTCTGATGATTTCTATCAACACTCCTTAATTTGCTGATTGAATTTTAGAACACTCGGTGTAGAATAATTAAAAACAGATAAAAATTACACACAAAACACAGCACGTCGGACAAATTTCTTTGGAGCAAGGAAAATAACAAAAGTATTTGAATTTTGTATTAATTACAAACTTATATTACTCCAAGAAAAAAAAAATGTGTGTATAAATTAAATATAAAGGTCAAACTATTATAATTATTTTAATAATGATAAAAATTTAGTACAATTAAATATATTACTGAATCAAGATTTTATTATTACTACTACTTTAACATACTTAACATTGCATTGTTCAAGATTATGCATAATAAAAAATTATAAATTACATATTAAAATGTAAATAATTACAGCTAATTTTAAAATTGATAATATATACAGTAAAATAGATACTTAATCAAATTTTACTTATAATTATTACATGTTCATAATTTATATTGACAATTGAACTGATTAATTTAAAAAAGTGGTAATTTTCCATTATAGAGGCCTTCACATTTTTTTATTGCTATTTGTCACTCCACACACTTCCACTTTAGGAAATGAGATTTATTGACACATGATGCAAACAGCTATGAAAACAATCCTGATAAATGCGTATGAGTGTTTATGTACATCTATATAAATATAAAAAATCCTATATTTACATGTGTACATATATCCATATACAGTAGACTCCCTCAAATCCACACAACATGGGACCAGAGGTTGTGCGCATTTTAGAATTTTGGGGGATTCTGCTTTGTTTATATTTTTTAAAGCAATTTATAATGTAATTAATAACAAAATCAAAAGTATAATGAATGCTTACAATATACTAAAATATTAAAATAAGTGATAAACTAAAATAATAAAAATTTAGAGTTTTTAAAATAATTAAAGTACTAAAAGCAAAGATAAGTTAATAATCAATAATTTACAATTAAATATTCATTATAAAGATGAAATGTGTTTTTCCTAAATTATTCAATGAAACTTGCCTCATAACAGTAAATTACTAATTCACATCAGGATCATAAAATAACGAAGGTTTATTTCAGGTTTAGCCGGACTTAATAACAAAAAAAGCTTGATTAATACATAAATATATTTAGTAAGATTGTGATTACCAATGATATCAGCAATATCTTGATTTTTTTTAGAAATAAATTCTTCATGTAAAAACATGAATTCAATAAACTTAACAATAATTACAAATGCAAAAATGTATGGAATTATATATAATTAAAAAAGTCAAATTTCGCACCTACATCTGAACTAAATGTTTCATTATTTACATCTGTAAATTATGTGCGGATTTTAATGAGTTACATATTTTAGGAGTGCGGATTTGAGGGAGTCTATAGTGTGTGTATACATTATATTTGTTTTTTATACACCATTTACTTTTTTTCATACAATAAAATAAATAAACCGTATTACAATGAATATTTGAATATACAAATAATAGAAAAAAAAGGGCTTGTGTAAATGAATCAGTGAATAAGTAGCTAGAAAATATGTTGCCAAATTATGGTTTTTCAGTATATTTTAGTTATAGAGTATCTTAGTTACTTATAAGCAGGGCCCGACTAAGGCTATGGGGGCCCCCTTCTGCCCATCAATAGAATATTTTTGTGTAAATAATTTTGCGTGAAGTGGCTAGAGTACTAAATTTCATACGGATTGCATGTATGTATCAATTTTGCACTCGGTGCAGTTCACATTTGTATATAGGATATTAGGAAAAGATAGTCACATCTTGAACACAAAAATCGCGATTGCAGCGCCCTCTCCCGGTGGGATATTTCAAAATTGAAGGAGGCCCGCCGAAGGAGGACCCTAATAGAAGAAGGACCCCTAATAGAAGGAGGACCCCCACAGCCAAAAACATTCAGAAAAAATTTGGTTTAATTCTATGCATATCTTAATACATTTTTTGATGGTAGAATGGCGACATTCGGACACACACACACACAGAGACATTTTGTAAAAACATGTCTTTTTTAATCTCTGACCCCTAAAACCTGATCATCCATTGAAAACCGGAAGTCGAAAAAAATTTCAATTAAAAGTTTCTTCTATTGGAGATGCCAGAAAGTAACAAAATAGTAAATAAAATTTTCCCAATAAATTGTAAATATTAATATTTATAGCCATATTGAATGCATGCAGTTGCATCATTTAATCAGCACATTCCACTGAAATCTTTAATTTTTCCCATTTTATTTCGCTAACAATTTTATACACTTATAACTAACGGATCTTCCCCTTGGCACAGATGTGCTATACTAAATTGGCTGGGTAAAACATGCAAATGTGGTGCGTATATGACATTTGTGCCTACTTGGTTATCTCATCAACCAAGAAACTATCGGCAAATTACAAGGTTAAATGCAATAATGGTTGATCGTGTATGTCACATTGAATGATATTAGACACAAAATAGGTATTTTAAAGACATCGTTTGTTTTTTATTTTGACTTTTTATTTGTATTTTTATTAATGTTTTACTAATTTATTTGTTCTTTCGTTATTTAAAATAAAAATTATGTCAATATGCAAAATTAGCCTATTAGTTTGGTGATTTGTACAATTTGGCGAAATTGGTCGACGGGATAATGAAGTAGTACTAAAAATTGTATCCACAACCATGATATTTTAAATTTTGTTAATTAAAAAAAGGTTTCTTATACAATAACTTAGAGCATAGTTTTATAGTGCATATTATGCAATAATTACAGTATTTTACTTCTAAAAAAATTATGTTTATCGGAATGAAATTATCTGTTTTAAATATCATATAACTTTTAACATCCTTAAATTGTAAAATAATAAAATATTCGGCTAGCAAAGTTCTTCAGTTGACATGTGTGTGGATTACTTGAAGTAGCTATGAATGTCAGCAAAAAAAGTTAATTGGGAAGCATAAAAATTTGTGTCATCATACGCAGACCCGACTTATGCAGGGCGACTTACCCCAGGGCCCCCCATGAAAGTAATTGAGCCAAACTATTAAAATTAGCCCAAAGGGATCAAAGTTCACATATTTTCAAACATTTCAGAAGATAAGAGTTACCTCTCTTTGCTTCCTGTGCCCCCTTCAGCTGTGCAATTAAAAAAAACTACATTAGAAAATTAATAATTAAAGTTTTATTATAACAACTTAATGTTCTACCCTTTTAAAAAGATATTCTTTATTAATATTTTTCTGGTAGCTCATTCAAGTTAAAACCATTAAACATGAACAATTGCGACTTTTCATTTTGCCATCTTATAACACACATTGCTAAGCAAAGAAAAAGTTTGCAAAGAGATACCAATCTGTCATATTTTCTATAATTATCCTGTTTCATAGAATGCATGCATAGAATTGAACCAAATTTTTTGTGAATGTTTTCGGCTGTGGCAAGCAGGTCCTCCTTCAATTTTGAAATACAGTCAAAGTTCTATAATCCGCACACCCATAATCTGCAATTTTCTATAATCCGCCTTACTTTACGAATGTAAACAATGAAATAAACAATTAAGAAAATTTACAAATTAGTGATCCAAAAACGATTTTTTAGAAACAAATATTAAAATAAATGAAAAAAAAAATCATAATAAAACATTTATTCTTTAAAATATCTCTTTTATTTCATTAACAGTAAAAAACAAACTGTATTGCAGAACCAATGTAATTATTTTTATTTAAATGCACATAATTTTTTAAATAAAATAACTTAAAAACGGCATTTTTTAAGATAGCCTATTAAATTACTTTTTAGATTTCATATTATACTGATTATAGAATTAAAACACCACCTAGAAATAATAAAATAACACATAATCCATAATGCTCTATAATCTGCAATATTCTATAATCCGCACAAACTTTTGCCCACCCTTGTGCGGACTATAGAACTTTGTATTCTGCCGGAAGGGGGTGCTGCAATAATTTTCAATATTGCACTGACCAAAAGTGTATGAAGTTATGCATCAAACTGAATCAAATTTCTTTTGTAAGTGTATGGCTATGGCTAGTTGGTCCTCCCTGAATTTGAAAAAAATCTGCTGAAACGGGGACGCTGCAATAGCAATTTTTGTGTCATTTTCAATATTGCACCACCTAAAAGTGTATGAAGTTATGCCTAAAACTGAACTAAAATTTTTGCGTATGATTATTTTTTGGAATGGCAAGTAGGTCCTCCCTGCATTGAAAAAAAAAAAAAAAAAATCTGCCAATCATTCAATTGTCTATCGGCTCGTGCAGAGACGGAAACTCGTTTTTACTTCGATTAAATGACTGAAGCAGAAATTTAAGATGAAAACAAAAGTTGGTATAGTATTGAATTAAAATTTAAAGAATTAACATGAGTAACTCATTTTTTTTAATATTAAAATGTACGTATGAGATAGAAGAAAGTTTTGGGATTGGCACACCCAACTAGTTACTTATTAAGTTTATTATTTGTAACTGTTGATTAATTGTTTCCATTTTTTGATTTAATTCTTTAAAAAAATTTTATTATAAAATATATCAATAATTATTTATATGAAACTGTAATTTATTTATTTTTATTTCCTTTTTAAAATAATAGAATCTCTTTCATTTTTTCCCCTTTATCTTAATTTTATATTGCAATAAAAAATCACATGCTATTATTTCATGCAATTTCCAACATATAAAAAACAAAATTTTCGCCAAATTGGCAGGGGGAAAACATGTGCAAATGTGGTGCGTATGCGACATCTGTGCCTGCTTTCTTATTCTAATGCATTTATTTTAAAATTAAAGACAATTTTTGAGGGATTTAAAAAAATAAATAAATAAATAAATTACTGCAGTAAAAAATATATAAATAATACAATTTATTTAATTGGAAGTAACTTACATTAATTGTGCATTATCTGTGCCAAGCCAGGAACCAACAATGACACCTATTGTATTGATTTAATTAATCCTTAATTTTTTAGTGTTTGTTAGGTTAGCAAAGCTAACAAGAACAATAATGTAATAATAATAATGCTTAGTATAGTTTATTTACTTATCATAGCTTATGACAGGTTTGTTTAGCAATTTATTTTTGGTAATTTAAATTCTTTACACTGATTCATTTTAAGAAGAGAATAGTTTTAAATATTTCTTTTACTTTATAAAATTTTAAATTTCATTGTTTTTCTGTTAATTAAAAGAGATAAATAAGATCTTGTTCCGCTTTAAAAGAAATATTTTAAAATCAAAGAGATATTTTGAAGAAATTGAAAAAAAAAAAAAAAAAAGAAAAGAAAAGATAGTCAGCAGGAATTAGAGCAGAAAATATAATAATACAAACTTTTGACTTTTTTATAATACAACCCTTTAATATCTCAAGAAGAATTTAAAATGTTCCTGTTCCTTTTATTTAGTAAGAAAGTTTTCAAATGCACAAAAAGAAAAAAATAAGTCGTGAGTTGGTGATCATTTAGGTTATAAACACACAGAATGTTCCTAAAATTTTGGAACAATATGACAATGTGGTCCACACAAGTATCTTTTAAAATAGAAACAGTATCTGAATTCTCTTATTCTAGCAGAAATACAATACATTTAATTAAATGAACAGAAAACAATGTTGTGAAAAGAAAAACAATTTTAAAAGAAACGATTTCATAAATTATGGTCGATTAAAAATACAGTTTATGATTATTTAAAATGAACCATTGTGGTATCATATTATAGTAATCATGAAAAATATTTTCTTATGTTAAAAGAAAATACTTTAACAAAACATGTACAAACTTTGCACGCTACAAACATGAGGAGCATAATATAAAACATTTTTATTTATAGAAGAAATTTTAGCAATATATACATATTTTCTGTCGTGTTTGCCATTTTTTAGGCGTAGCGTCGGGGGGGGGGGGGGCAAGGGGGGGCACGTGCCCACCCAATCATCTGTACCCGGGCGCCAGAACAGAAAGCGTATGGGCGCCAAATGAAGGGATTTTTTTTGTCTTTCCATGCAAAAATGTATATATATATATATGTATATCGAATTTGAATAAAAAGATCTCACAAACAGATAATTCAAACACTAAACTGAGCCAAGTGTATCTTTATGCATTCTGTCATCTAAATAAATCAGTCTCTACTCAAAAACCCTCTTCTGTGAGAAACTGTACCTCACCGACAATTACCAAAAACCAAGCAATTTATTTCCCTAGGCTTTGCAGAGATGGCATGTGTCTCGGACGCCTAAACGATAGGCGAAGGGGGCGCAAAATGAAGATTTGTTTCTCTTTGAATACAAAAATGTAAATGTATATATATTGAATTTGCATGAAAATGTCTCCACAGCCAGAAAATTCAAAAGACCAAATGCATCTGTATACCTTATTCGATTTAAATAAGTTAGACTCAACTCAAAAATCCTTTTCTATGTGAAGCTATACTTCACTGATAATTAACAAAACCCAAGTGATTTCCATAGGAGCCGAAGAGAGGGCATGTGTCTCGGACGCCAAAACGAAAGGCGAAGGGGGCGTCAAATGAGGATGTTGTTTGTCTTTACATACGAAAATGTATATGTGTGGAATTTGAATAAGAATGTCTCACAACCTGGAACCTAGCGATTTCCCTACGGGTTTCAGAGGGGGCGCCAAATGAAGATTTTGTTTGTCTTTACATACAAAAATGTATATGTATGGAATTTGCATAAGAATGTCTCACAACCTGAAACCTAGAGATTTCCCTAGGGGTTTCAGAGGGGGCGCCAAATGAAGATTTTTTTTGTCTTTACATACAAAAATGTATATGTATGGAATTTGCATAAGAATATCTCAGAGCCTGAAACCTAGCGATTTCCCTAGGGGTTTCAGAGGGGGCGCCAAATGAAGATTTTGTTTGTCTTTACATACAAAAATGTATATGTATGGAATTTGCATAAGAATGTCTCACAGCCTGAAACCTAGAGAATGAAGATTTTGTTTGTCTTCACGTACAAAAATGTATATGTACGGAATTTGCATAAGAATGTCTCAGAGCCTGAAACCTAGCGATTTCCCTAGGGGTTTCAGAGGGGGCGCCAAATGAAGCTTTTGTTTGTCTTTACATACAAAAATGTATATGCATGGAATTTGCATAAGAATGTCTCACAACCTGAAACCTAGAGATTTCCCTAGCAGTTTGAGAGGGGGCGCCAAATGAAGATTTTGTTTGTCTTTACATACAAAAATGTATGCATATGGAATTTGCATAAGAATGTCTCACAGCCTGAAACCTGGCGATTTCCCTAGGGGTTTCAGAGGGGGCGCCAAATAAAGATTCTGTTTGTCTTTACATACAAAAAAGTATATGTATGGAATTTGAATAAGAATGGCTCACAGTATGAAACCTAGAGATTATTAGGAGTTTCAGAGGGGGCGCCAAATGAAGCTTTTGTTTGTCTTTACATACAAAAATGTATGCATATGGAATTTGCATAAGAATGTCTCACAACCTGAAACCTAGAGATTTCCCTAGCAGTTTCAGAGGGGGCGCCAAATGAAGATTTTTTTTGTCTTTACATACAAAAATGTATATGTATGGAATTTGCATAAGAATATCTCACAGCCTGAAACATAGAGATTTCCGTAGAGGTTTCAGAGGGGGCGCCAAATGAAGATTTTGTTTGTCCTTACATACAAAAATGTATATGTATGGAATTTGCATAAGAATGTCTCCCAACCTGAAATCTAGAGATTTCCCTAGCAGTTTGAGAGGGGGCGCCAAATGAAGATTTTGTTTGTCTTTACATACAATAATGTATACATATGGAATTTGCATAAGAATGTCTCACAGCCTGAAACCTAGCGATTTCCCTATGGGGTTTCAGAGCGGGCGCCAAATGAAGATTTTGTTTGTCTTTACATACAAAAATGTATATGTATGGAATTTGAATAAGAATGTCTCACAGCCTGAAACCTAGAGATTATTAGGAGTTTCAGAGGGGGCGCCAAATGAAGCTTTTGTTTGTCTTTACATACAAAAATGTATATGCATGGAATTTGCATAAGAATGTCTCACAACCTGAAACCTAGAGATTTCCCTAGCAGTTTGAGAGGGGGCGCCAAATGAAGATTTTGTTTGTCTTTACATACAAAAATGTATGCATATGGAATTTGCATAAGAATGTCTCACAGCCTGAAACCTGGCGATTTCCCTAGGGGTTTCAGAGGGGGCGCCAAATAAAGATTCTGTTTGTCTTTACATACAAAAAAGTATATGTATGGAATTTGAATAAGAATGGCTCACAGTATGAAACCTAGAGATTATTAGGAGTTTCAGAGGGGGCGCCAAATGAAGATTTTGTTTGTCTTTACATACAAAATTGTATATGTATGTAGTTTGAATAAGAATGTCTCACAGCCTGAAACCTAACGATTTCCCTAGGGGTTTCAGAGGGGGCGCCAAATGAAGATTTTGTTTGCCTTTACATACAAAAATGTACATGTATGGAATTTGCATAAGAATGTCTCACAACCTGAAACCTAGAGATTTCCCTAGCAGTTTCAGAGGGGGCGCCAAATGAAGATTTTTTTTGTCTTTACATACAAAAATGTATATGTATGGAATTTGCATAAGAATATCTCACAGCCTGAAACATAGAGATTTCCGTAGAGGTTTCAGAGGGGGCGCCAAAAGAAGATTCTGTTTGTCTTTACATACAAAAATGTATATGTATGGAATTTGAATAAGAATGTCTCACAGCCTGAAACCTAGAGATTATTAGGAGTTTCAGAGGGGGCACCAAATGAAGATTTTGTTTGTCTTTACATACAAAAATGTATATGTATGTAATTTGAATAAGAATGTCTCACAGCCTGAAACCTAGCGATTTCTCTTGGGGTTTCAGAGGGGGCGCCAAATAAAGATTTTGTTTGTCTTTACATACAAAATTGAAATTTTGCGAAAAATTTATAAGTGATAGGGCCCTTGTAAATAATCACAATGCAAACTTATATATTTATTCTAATTAACATTAATTAACTTATTTAGAGCGAGGGTTATTTTTAATTTTTTTTATCTTGCGATGTCTTATCACTAGAATTTCTTTTGATGTAGGATCACAATGATTTGTCATTTTAAGTAAATTAAATTGTACCAAAGTTACTTTAGGTATGGTTAGGAAATGTTTGGATAGAGCATGTAAAATTTTAACTAATTATAAAGAGTGTGTTTATATCTATCCAGCAAACTGCAAAATTAAATGTATTTCGTTTATTAAAAAAATAAATAAAAAAAATTGTGCTCTTACATGTTACAGTGGCAGTATTAACCATTCAAAATGCATTAGGTCAACGTTTTGTGAATCTAAAGAAATGATGTTCTATGATTTTCGTGGGGGGGAGAGGGGCGTAAAGTGCGAGGACACTGTTTCCCACTGGCACAAAATATCATTTTATAATTAGTGCATGAATCAAAAATATGAAATAATATAAAATACAACTCAAGATTACCTTATTATTTTATAAGAAGCCCAAAAATAACTTTTGTTAAGTTGGTAATACTTTATTGTTATGATCTTATTTAAAAAAAACCCTACAAACTAAAATTCTTATCATTGCTAAATAGTGTAAGAAATTGTTTTTTCAAGATAACTCTCAGATCTAAACCGCATTTTTTGACACTTTTTTTTTTTTTTTTTACCCGAACAGGTGCTGTGCTCTTATTTGCAATTGTGTAACTGAATATTATTTTTCACTTTTCGATAAATTCAGAAATATTTTTAGAAGATGTCAATTTGGCATTTCGAACTGAATTTCTGGGCGGTGAGGCAAAAAAGTTACTGCCATGAGACAGTAACCTGCCTTAAGATTTAATTCGTTTATCGGAAAATAGAAATAAAAACATTTGATCATAAATCTCTTCAATAATCACGATGCAATTGTCATGCTTTTACGTTTAAAACTTAGACAGAAAATATGCCAGAAAGTTTTTTGTTGTTATGCAAGGAAAAAAAATATATACATTTTCGAGAATCGGCTTAAATGTTTATTTAAATTCTTTATTTTCTGCGTTTTGCAACATATATTTTCTTTATATATTTACAAATTCATTTTCATTAGTATAAATAATACAATGAAGATTTGGAACTAGAAAAGTTCTGGAAATGTTCCCCATGATTTTCAATATATTCAACCGTCTTCAGGATTTATTATTGTTCTTATTCTTATTCTTATGGATTTTTTTCCAGTCCATATTTTCAAAGATTCTTATACAAAGAATATGAAAAATACTATTTTTTCTTTTAAAAGATAGGTTTTCAAAAATAAATATTTTTGTAAATAGCAAAGATGATTTAATTTTTTTCTGTAGAATTCAAAACTTTTTAAAAACTTTAAAAAGAATTACATTTTTTGGAAAATATATCGATTTTCAAACATGATTAATATTTAAAATTTTTAAATTAAAATTTATATTTTTAAACCGAAATTGACTTTTTTTTTTTGGTATTATTTACTTATATTATAAGTAGCATAGGATAAATCTTGCAATCGTTTTGAAAAGAAAAAGAAAAAAAAAGATGGATTTACACGTTTCAAATACTGGAGATTCCGAAAAACATTTTCTTTTTCCAGAAAAAAAATTTGCCGTCCATCTGTGTGTCTGTAAACACCTCCCGAACTGTCTCCCGAGCAAATTGAGATAGAGACTTTTGAAACTTTGTATGTTCTTAGTATGTAAGAATGAAACAAAGCCTATTTAATATCAGTAACCTCGATTATTCGGAATTATTTTTTTCGGACTCTCGAAAAAGTTGTTCTGATGAAAGGTATATAAAGTTTTTCGAAATTTTGTATTTTAATGAGTGGATGTAAAAGGCAATAAAACAGCACAAATTGTACATAAAGAACGAAGCCGGTCGGATTAATAGTTGCCGAGATATTTGTAATCTTGTTTTCCACATTCTTCAATTTTTCATGACCCTGTATTTCATTCAAATTTTAATTCAAAGATATATTTTAATTGAAAATGAGACCCTTATATACTCCGACGCAGTAAATTGTTAGTTAACATGATTATTATTTTTGAATATAAGGATTTTTTTTTTTTTTTTTTTTTTTTTTTTACACAATTCGGTACTACTTGAGTAGCTTGTCGTTTTTTGTAATTTGTCGAAATTGGTTCATCAGCGATTCCTTAACTCCTTCGTGACGGGAGCCTTTTACGAAATTTTTGATATTTGTCAACAATTTTTTAAAACAGAAATTTGTGCCTTATTAAATCGAGAAATTGCTCCAATTACATAAGGCAAATTTTACAGTAAAATTTTGCTGGTGGGAATAAACTAGGGTTCTTAAGCCTTTTTGGTGCACGTATACGTATCGCTTGTCCCCAAGGGATTAATAGAGCATTACTATGTATATTAAAAAAATTTAAATATACGATTAAATTTTGTTTTGGAATTGCAATGCATTTAAAAAATATCTCAAACATGTTTTATTTTCATATATTATATTATGCATATCCATGATGGGTAATTATTACGGTGGCCTCCAATGACAAATTTTTTATTCATTTTATTTATTCATTCATTAACTTATCTACATAAAAATTTAAGCGAAGCCGATAAAATATGGACCATTTTCATTGGTTATGACTTTCGCGAGAATAACAATTATAAATGTGTTTTAAGAACCGATATTAGTTTGATAAAATCGCTATAGAAATTATAATATGCCCAGATTGGAGATCAAATAAGCGGACAATCACATCGTATCTGAGCACAAACTCAATTTCATAAGCAGACTCGTACTGGACCGAGTCTTATCTTTATATATATAAATCTTCTGTGCGTGTGTATTTCACCGAACTCCTCCTAAACGACTGGACTGAGTTTAATGAAATTTTTTGTGTGTGTTCCAGTGGATTCGAAAATGGTTTAGATTCACATTCCATCGAAATTGATTCAGTACATTTTTTAGTAATTAATCTAATTGTTAGTGATTTTTTGCTAATTAAAATTATTGAATAAGTTCTCTAACTAGAGTGCGGACGGAATGGCCGAGCGGTCTAAGGTGCAAGATTAAAGCTCTGGCTCTTGGACAAAGACATCGTGAGTTCGAACTCCACTCCTGACATACGTGTATGATTTGCGATAATATTTTCTGTATTATAATTTTAATTAACCGACTTCATAAAATCGTTAACTTTTAACTAAAAAGAGAAAAATAAACTTTTCTATAAATAATTGAACCGACTTCAAAAACTACTGCCAAGTGAAAAGCACATTTCCTTACATAATTGTAATCAGAAATTAAATTAAGAGTGTAGTATTTATCATGCGAATTATTATATTTATGTACACTTATTTGATTTTTTAGAGTCGATGCCAGGACAACGTCTGTCGGGTCCGCTAGTGTATATATATAGATATATATGTTTGTGTGTGTGTTTGTTGTTGTTTCAGCATAGTCGAGTCAGAGCGAAACTGGATCTAGTTGCTTTCAGTGGGACAAGCAATATGTTTCGAAGAAATATTAATAGATTAATCGGACCTCTAAACAAATTTAAAGGACCTGGCCAACAAAAAAATTGAACGAACCTGCCATTCCGGATCGATAAAAAAATTAAGCAGACCTACCGGCTCGATATAAAAATCTCTACTGGGCCGATAGAATAAGACTTTCGCAAGAATATGTATAAATGTGCGTCACGAGCCGATGATAGTTTGACAATATCAATAAAGAAATGTACGAAGTGTTCAGCATATAGATAGGCATCGGACAGGTTTATGGCATCCGAATCCGGGCTTATTTTTTCAGCAGACTTTTACCGGGCCAAGATCAGGCTTGCATTTTTTTACACAGTCGAGACGAGAAAAAACTAGATTTAATTTTTCTCAGGATGTGAAGGGCAAGGAATATGTTCTGTAAAAATATTAAGCGATAATGAACGTACATTAACATAATCTTTGTAAGCACAATTTAAGGTTATTTTCAAATTCCCAACTCAACAACGTGAAATTTGACACACTTTCTGACTCATTTTACTTTATAAAGGCATAAAATTGACAGGCCTGATGATTGAAATAATTTGGAATCAAATAGCATTTTCCATTTTTTTTAAATAAACAACTTTTGGATTTATAAGCTATTCTAATCACTTGATGAAAAGTTTTTTTCCCCCTAGTCGTACTATTGCGTCTTGAATTTCGATTCAAAATGGCAATTTTGGCAGTATCTTCTCAAAGACTTTTTGTCTTTTGCGAAAAATGGAAAATTCCATTCGACTCCATAGTTTCTGAATAAGAATGTCTGTCAATTTTATGTGTTTCAGAAAAGAAATGAATTCAGAAATGTGACAGAAAGTAGCTAAATTGGATCAGAATAATAATTTACTGAAAAGTACGGGGTCATCCATAAAATAAGTTTTCCGTGGCTAGAAAGAAAAAATATATAATTACCCTAAGAGAACTATTACAAAAGATACAGCAATGTTTTAACTACATCTCCACATTAGAACCAACCGAATTAAAACGCTTGTCACAACGTGGGATAAGTTTTTGAGTCCAGTGTCATACAAGTATGCCACCTGGGAATAAAGCCAGGAACTTGTTACAGTTGTCAACTCACGTCTCATCAACCGTAAAAATCTTGTTGAGGTAATACATTTCCTTCATCGTGATATCGCTACAGAAGCATCATTGCCGCTTTCCCACGTTTGGTTTTGTGTTAAGGTGTAAGTTGATTAGGCACCCACCTGGCACACAGTTTCTAGATAAACAGGAGTTTCGTGGTGGTTTCCTGCATTGAGAATCTTTTTCGCGCTATTTTAGAGCGATACCACGATGAGGGCAACGAGTACTTCAACAGGATTCAGTTCAATTGGATCCAACTTTCCGCGTAATTATGTTTTGTTTCTTTTAAAATGCCGTGGAAAACTCGGTTTTTCGATGACCCTCGTATTTCAAAATCTACTCTTTTATAGCTTCAAAAGTTAGGATTTTTTTAACCAACTTTTTTTTTAAATTCTAAACTACATCAAGTTTTATGAATCTTTATTTGAATGTTGAAAAGTCTTAAATGTCTACGCAATTATTAATGCTGCTATTGAGTATTTTCTGGCTTGTGAGTACATAGTAATTTAAAATATACTATAAAATTAACCAATTAATACTTATGTTTTTTTATTGTTTTTTTGTACGAGCAGGACCTGGCCGTAAACTATGAAAATATAAACGGGCCGGGCTTGGATGAAACTTTTAATACCTACGCCGGGCCGAGCTGAGCCCGTGCCTGGAAATTCCTGTCCATGTAGACCTCTATCATGTACCACTGGAGGGACATGCTAAAGAGACGGTCACCAATGCACAAAATTTATTCTGTAGCCACGATTTTATTAATTTTTTGACCGACAATCATTTTTAGGGAATTTCTTTATCTCTCTTGATCATTTCCCCCCCTGTTTTAAAACATTGTGAACTCTTTGACAAAAAAATGCAGATTTCTGTATGTTATTTAGTTCTGAATTTCTAAATTAAAATTAAACCTTTTAAAGTACCAAAATAAACGCGAGATAATTATTTAATAGAATTAAGTTAGTTTTATGAAGCCTACCAAAAGAAAAATATTTTTTGTTACTTTTTTGGGGCTAAGAGGGGGGGGGGGCGCCAAATTGAAAATTTGCCAAGGGGCGCAGTTTTTATTTTGCTGGTGCCCCCCCCCCCCCCAAAGTTTTGGTCACGCTACGCCTATGTAATGTACAACGATCATTTCGATGCATGTATAAATTTGGCAAAAGCATTTTATGAATTGCTATTTACATACTATAATTATAAATAATACATATTATAAAACTTACTTTATTCACAATGTGATCACAAGATAGAAGCACACTACGACGTGAAATATTTCGATAAGAAAACGCCAACACAATGAATGAATCATAAGGGAAGCATTAATCATTGAACAATTATTCAATCAATAATTACTTAATTAATAATTCAAAAACATTTATTAAAAAAAGAACAGAAAGCATCAGAAAAAATTCGCGAATTTAGCGCTTAAATACGCCTTCGGATATTATTTTTTTTTTCGCAGTTTAATTTTGATTTTCACCTTCTCGAGATCAATGAATGATTCTTTTTTAAACAGCGTATTGAATAACGTCACGATTCAATCTTGCACTGGCGTCTTGTGTTTTACCTTGTCCGGTAATTTTTAAAATATGAATTTATTGATCTCACCTTTTTACTAAAATAAATTGATGCTAAGATAGTTTCTTTTTGTTACACTTCAACTAAAATTCTACAATTTATAGTTGGATAATATGACTACACGAAATTTGATGTATTGGAACTTATATTCTGCCGATAGTTATTTAAAGTATTATTAAAATGTTTATTTATAGCATATAATTTTATTTACTCATTTGTAATTAGTTAAATGAAAATTATTCAAATTTATATTTCCAAACAAGGAAAATGCTTCAATTTTTATGAACGGTTCTTTTTAAACATTGTTTTGCTCAATTTGATTGTATTCTGTTCTATTGAAAGTAAATATTTTTTTAAATAATTAATCTTATGCTGAAGATGTTATATAAAATTTATTAAAATATCAAAACAATTTTCGAAACCAAGAATCTGAAATTCCAATGTCCTCATGATGTTAAATCCGTTGCCAATAAGTATTGTAGTTGCACTGATTAAAGAGAAAATGTTTCATTGTTTTCGTCCATTTAGAAAAATGGTACTTGTCTATTCTCATGCTGAAAAGTCACACTGTACCAACAATGTTACTACTTATAGTTTTTTTTTGTGATGTTTTATTTAATCTTATATAGTTCCCACATTAAATAAAGTTGAGGAAATTTATGTAATACCACTCATTTAGTATTATGTTGCTTTCTATTTTTTGATTAGAACAATACAAAAAATTTATATACATTATAAAGTGTCTTCTTTCTATGTTATACTGATTTATTTCATTGCATTCATTAAATAAAATTACCTGTTGAAAAAATGTCTGTGCCATTTGAATAAATTAAAAAAATTGTCACTTATGTAAGTACTTATAATATTGCACTAGTTGTGCCAAACGAAGTTATTTGCTACGAATGGGTTATTTTAACCATGTTTGTGCCAAAATGGTCATTTTGTTTCTCCCTTTTTATCGGAATTAAATTTCTTTGTGCCATTTTCTTTCTTCACCAAAAATTTTCCTTTTCATTCTTAAATTTACAACAGTGCTTGTCTCATCTCATCCCATGACAATGAAGCCCCCCCCCCCCTCCTGTCCTCTGGAGTAACTTTTCAGAATATATTTTAAAACTCAGAATTTACCCCCAGAATAACTTGCATTCTCTTATATCAGTTGCATAGCAAGTGTGGGGAAGCAATACACCCCCATGTGTCACCCTCTAAGGAGTGACATCTAATTTTTTTCACAAATCTATGCATATATTATCTTATAGGATTGTGGAAAAAAATTCTGAAATAAAATGAAACTTCTAGCACACAATACAACAGAGTTAATTTTCTTTTTTTTTAAGAATGTGAAATTTTTCTAAATAAGGTATGCATCAAAGACCAAAAAGCAACCTATTTAACAAATGGTTAGTGAAAGCAAACTTTATAAGAAAGAATTTTCTTCTACATAGGGAGAGCACTTTGACTTATGTCGACTATGGGTTCAGCGATGAGTCACTCCTGTGGGATTTTTATGCAGGTGCACAAAAGGTAAATAAGGAATGGTATGGTCATTTGTTTTAATAATGTAGAATTTTGATTGAAAAAATGTGATGGATGGGGCAGTGGGTGGTGATACCTTTTACATCCGCTCTATTGTAGCTACGCCACTGTCTCACATGCTTAATTATTGAAAATTTGGATAATCACTTTTTTGATGTGTATTAAATCAAATTATCAAATGTTGTCCTGAGGCAGACAGTTGAGGGTGCTTGCCACTCAGCGGCCGAACTCCCCTCGGTAATGTTACGGGAATGGGTGTTTGCATTCTTTCATTATTCTCTTCTTAAAGGATGTCACTTTTTTTCTTAAATGTCAAATGTTTGTAAAATTTATGTTCAATTTAATATTTTATGTTTTAAAATCTAATAAACTGGAAATAAAGTTTCTTCATATAAAACTACATTAATAACTACATAATAAACTGGAAATAAAGTTTCTTCATATAAAATACACTTCTTATAAAATTATGCAAATACTTTAGAAAGATTTTGAAAACTAAGGAAAAAAAGTGTCATCCTTTATGAAGAGAACACTGAAAAAAGAACTTAAAAATATATATTTGGAAAGATGTGATGGATATATCTAGGTAGTACTTTAGAACATATGTTGAATATAAGAATGCATGAAACACACATCAATGTAATAGCATGTTGAAAAAATGGGCTGCTCACTGACTAGCAACCTTAAGTAAAATTGGTTCAGAAAACAACTGATGGAATACATCAAATTTTATAAATAAAAATAAGGCTCAGTAAAATAACAATGCAATTTTTTTTCATTCCTTTTATCTTATTTCGTATTTTATCCCTACACACTTTTCAATGTTATTTTATGTTTAAATAAAGTTACCATTGAATTCAAGAAATAAGTTCCAAGCCTGCTCCCATCTCCCCTTCGGCTGCTTGAAATATTAGCAAAAGTATGTGTGTGTGTGGGGGGGGGGGGGATGATTATAAATGAAATTTTCTGGAAAATTTCCTCAATGCTAAATCTAAACATTGTCTGTTCACAGAAATTAATTAGCACATGATAAGATGAATTTTATAAATTTTTAAAGTAAAAAAACATCTGAAAGATTTTAAAATAAAGAAAATCCAAAAACTATTCGAATATTATTTCATGAAAGTGTTTGCAAATTTGAATTGTTTGAATGCAAGAAAAAAATTAGCTGCAAACAAACAGAAAAAATAATAGAAAGAAAAAAAAGAAAAGCTTGCTTTTTCCTTACTGTAAATAAATATATATATACAGTAGACTCCCTTAAATTCGCACAGCTTGGGACCAGAGGTTGTGCAGATTTTAGAATTTTGGGGATTTCTGGTCATTGCTTTATTTACATTTTTTAGACAGTAATTTGAATTTAATTAATAATGCAATCTAAATTATAATGAATGCTTACAATATATTAAAACATTAAAATAAATAATAAACTAAAATAATAAAAGTTTAGGTAATTTTTAAAATATTAAAAACAAAGGTCTAATTAATAATGTATGATTAAGTGTTCATTATATTGATGAAATGTATTTTCCCTAAATCATTCAATGAAACTTGCCTCATATATAATATATGATACTATTTCACATAAAATAATAAAATAAGGAAGTTTTGTTCCAAGTTTAGCCAGACTTATAACCAAAAAAGCTTGACTAATACACAAATGTATTGAGTAAGAAATCAGCAATACCTGGAATTTTTTCAGAAATAAATATATTCTTCCTTTAAGAAAAAATATGAAGTCAGTAATAAGAACAAAAATTACAAATCAAAATATGCTTGGAATTGATATAAGACTATAAAAATGAAATTTTGTCCCTACATCTGAACTAAATGTTTCATTGTTTACATCTGTAAATTATGTGCGAATTTTAGAGAGTGGTGGATTTTAGATTTGCGGATTTAAGGGAGTCTACTGTATATTTGCTGGCAGAAAGTGGTTTCTAAAACTGAGAATAACTAGTATAAACTGATTATACGACATAATTTGAGACTTGTTTAGTAATAATAAATTCCTTATATCCATTTTATTAGGGATAAATAATAGATGAAGTGTGAATAGTGAATAGTATTATTTAAAAAATAAATAAATTTGTACTATCAGAAAAACAGGAGTGGTGTAATAAATAAAATTTCCGTTATATTATGGTGGTGTAATTTTACAAATAAACAATTGTTAGAACATTTTAAAAACTCAGTTTAAAAATCAAAACAGAAAACTATATCCAGTAATTATTTTAAATTAAACACATTACCAGTAAGTAATGCTAGTCTTGGAAGAATATTTTCAAACATTTCGATTTTTTTAAGAGTTATAAAACTGTCAGGATTCAGAAAGTTTATCAAAATTAGCCTTATGCTATGGAATGCTCCGTGCAAAAAGTAATAATAGTTTATATATGCATGGTAATTTTGTTCTTTAAATTTTGTAAAAAATTTGTACAAAATATTTCATTGAAAATTTGTTCTTCTTAATTTTTGTGCTTCTATTATTTACTTATATATTTTCATAAGAACCATTTCTACTTGTGTATAATAGATAATCTGTAAGTTACTGGACTATTTAGTTTATTTAAAAATATTTCAAAAAGTTATTTGTTAAAATATCATAGAATAATTTGTACTTTTTTTATTTAAATTCAATTATGAACTATGATGTGAATAGTTAAACTTGTGTAGCATTAGAATACCATTATGAAAATTTCTCTTTTTCAAATGAAAGAAAATTAGTATCATATAAGAGACCACAGGATACCAACACAATCACCTTATCGAAATGACAATGGCTAGAAATCTGGGATTTATTGAAACTCGATAAGCATCTTAAAATGCAACTGGTCTGACAAGTCCTACCTCGTGGAAATCATTTCCAGTCTCAATATTTCATCGGTTGATTTGTATGTTTGAATGGTGTCAGTCCTTCTTGTTTTTATACTTTTGGGTGTAGGAAAACACAGTGGTAAATCTACTAGTCAACTGTTAAATTTGGATTTTCGAATATTTTCCTCCAAGTTATGACTTCGCAGACCAAATTTGTTTTAATATGCAATCCGAGTTTTAACTTATTTTGGAATTTCAGCCATGAACTCGATGTTGGTGATTGCCTGTGATGCCGCTCCATCCTCCCCCCCTGTCTAGAAACAAAGTATATTTACATATTTGATACTTAACTGAAACTTTTTGAGACCTTTTTGCTATGTTGAATAACATTAAAAATCTTTAGTTTTAATTTTTTATTTAGTTGTTTACGTATCAAATACATGTGTGAATTGTAAATCATTACAAATTTAAATTCTTTTTAGTATTGATTATTAGTTTCTACCATTTTTTTGTTACAGTTTCTAACACTGTGTTTTTAACTGGTTACAACCACTCGTTTTAATTACACTGGCAGAAACTTGCTAACCCTGAATCTGATGTTTTGCCATGACTATTACACTCCCTATAGATTCTATTACAGTAGACTCCCTCAAATCTGCAAATCTTTAGACCAGGGGTTGTGCAGATTTTAGAATTTTGCGGATTTCTGGTCATTGATTTGTTTACATTTTTGAAACATAAATTTGATTGGCATTATAATGAATGCATATAAAAAACTGAAACATTACAATAATTAAGTAAAATATTTAAATAAATAAATAGTTAAAAAACAAGTTAATTATTACAAAAAATGTTAAGTAAAATAAATTTTTAGAAAAATATTAAAATGAAGTGAATAATTAAGATACAATACTAAATATAAATAATTGATTAGGAAGAATCAGTCGTTTTTTTATAAAGAAAAATATTTGCCTTTGTTAATAAACAAAAAAGCTTAATTAATTTTAAATTATTCATTTTATAGAATAAAAATTATCCTGCCCCACGAATTACAAACACTACCAAATGGTCATTGAAAGTTACATTACGCTGGGACTATGATACGATAATGGTTATTTCGATTGAATATTGATCATTGTAATTAGTAAACCGGATGTAGATCCCAAATTCGTTTCGTAAATAGAGGGATAAAGAAATAGTGCGAGAACTATAAAACAATAATTTTATATAGCAAAAATTATCCTGCCACGTGAATTATAAACACTACAAAAACTACTGAAAGTCATTGACTTTCTAATATAGGTCATTGCTGAAAGTTATATTACGCTTTAACTACTATACGATAATGATTTCTATTAAATATCGATCATCGTACGTCTAAGTAACATATTATTTAACACTGCAGAATTTGAATTGAAAGACATTAAAAAAGGAAGAAGATGAAAATGATTTAAAAATAGATATTGTTAGAGAATTTTTTGTATTCCGTTTGCTGTTGATTTCAGCGCAATCTTTAATTTCATTGTTTACATCTGAAACAATGCGCGGATTTCTGGCATTCGCGGATTTTATGGTCGCGGATTTAAGGGAGTCTACTGTATTACTCAGTTTGATATTTTCACTTCAAACATTTCATCACCCAATTTCCATATACCGATCTAAAAATATATTTCCAAGTGAGCTGTATTTTGAAATCGCATTTTCATTTACCTATTATCAACTACATAGGCTTAACACATTGAGTCTCACGTCATTTTTTGGTGATTGACAGTGTACTTTCCGTTTAAGCCGTCTATTATTTAATAATATATTCCTCTAACAAATAAAATTTAAATAAATGTTAAGTTAGTTTTCAATAATTACATAAAACATATTTTTTTAAGTTTTATATCATATTTTACATTGTCAGACACCAGTGACTGACGTGGTAAAAAACGGAAAGTTTAGTGTCAGTCACCCGGGATTAATGTGGCATTCAATGTGTTAAACATGTAAAAAATGCTATTAAATAATTGAATTTTTATCATACAATAAAGCTTAAAGTAATAATTGAAAAATTAATAATTTTGGATGAATTCTGAACAGAAAACATTCCATTTATATTCCATTTTTTCCAACAATATTCCATTGTCCTTGCCGCAAAAATAGTTGATTTTTGCTTCCCTTCTTAAGAGTATCATTGTTTCCATTGATGAAATGAAATTACAGAATTTTATCCTTAAATTTGCTTTATTTTTAATTTATACTAGTAAATCTGCAGATCAGGAGCCTCAACGTCAGCTTTGCACATCATTTTTTTTAAACACACTTTGGGTAATATTCAACTTCCTGCAAACTCTAATTTAAAATTTTCAAATTACGTAATTATTTATAAGAATAAAATAAGAATAAGAAGTTTTCAGCCATCAAAAGCGTTGAATTAAAGATTTAGTTATGTTAGGATATTCTGAGATTTTCATGATCTATTATTTTTGTTTTTTTTATTATAACATTGTAGATTTCTTCAGGGGGGCGGAGCCCCCCTGAACCCCCCGTAATCTCATTAAACTTAAATTTGTAACTTTCTATCAATTTGCTAATGATTATCGTATATCTTGTATTTCTTTATACATTTTTATTTATAAGGATAAGTAACAGTTTTAATAAGCAATTTTCATTATACTCATACTTCTACATACCTGCCCACCACAAACACTTAATCTGATGTATCAGGAACTTTTGAAAGTGTAAACTCAGTAATCTAGGGTTTTACAATTTTGTTTCCGAAAAAAATATGTTTTGATTGCATTTTGTGGCAGTTATCGCGGTCAGACAGACTGACAGGCGGAAAACAATAAATTTTGTGTCGCCAAAATAAACCTTCACTGAAGTTTTGGCAATGACGTCATTATTCATGAGTTAGTGATATCCATGTTTCTAATATTTTTTACGTCTACTATAAAATACCTGTTTTATTTCAATTATGATGTCAAATTTTATCAGGTGAAATAATTGTTAAAAATATAATTATTATTATTTTTTTTTTACTTCTAATAATGCCCCAATTTTTGTCAGAAAAATTCTTATTAACGAAACAAATTTCCGTGTTTAATATTTAACAAAATTCTACATTTATTTTTATTTTTATTCTGACGTCATATTTATTTTTTCTTAGTTTAATTTTTCGAATGGAAATTACTCAATTGAAACTTATTGCCGTTAAAAAATTAATTCATATTTTGATTTTTTTTTTTTTTTGGCAACGATAAAGGAAATTGGTTAAATTTTATCTAAAAAATCGCTATTGATTCTGCATGAAAAAGAAGAAATTTTGAATTATTAAGGAAAATATGTTAATAAAATTAATATAACATAGCCTATGTTCTTTCTTGGTCTATGTTATAGTTATACACAAAGATACAAACACATTAATTCATCAATTTTGACGTTGACTTCATTCAAATTTATAACATTATAAAATTAAGGATTATGATGAATGGTTGCTTAGCAACCATTAAGAGAAAATAAAGAAAATGAAATAAATACATTTGAAATAAGTAAATCTCTAAAACAAATTAGTTTATATTATTGGAACGCATATATAAAAAATTTCCAAAATTTACAGTAATAATTCAAAAAATCTGACAAATTTGTAGACAAAATTTCAAAACAATACGAATAAATTAACCGGCAAATTTCAGTATCCATTTATCATTGAATTCCATTAATGAAATGTGACATTTTCTCTCAAGAAAAAAGAAATTAAAAATCATTGGATTTGCCATAGAAAAGCATTATTGCGCAAAATAAAATATTCTATATTTTTCGAACGAATGAATCAAATCTTACAAAAAACTATACAGCTTAATCCCAGTGTCTCACTAACATACCCACTTAATTTCAAGCCAATCGGATGTTTTTTTGCGTTAGTTATCGCGGAACAGACAGACTGACAAACTGACAGACATCCAGACAGACAGACAGAATCCAAAAAATTTCGTGTCTCCAAAGTAAGCCTTCACTGACGTTTCGGCAATTAAGCAAACACAACTATTTTGTTTATATAAGTAATGTGTACTAGAATACATATTTGGGTATATTTGGCTATACACTATTATTTCCCAAAATAACAAACTTTTGTAAAAGATTTCATGAAGTGTTTAAAGTGCTTCGTAATCTATGCTTAACGCATGATTTTTCTTACTTGTTGTGAATTCTGCCCACTTATGTATTATGTTTTTTGCCCGCTTTGACAAAATGTGTGCTCGTTTAGAGACTTTGTGACTTACTTGTTTAAATTTTTTAGCAGAGAATTGTAATCATAATACATTAAATGCATCTGCTAGTGCAATACAAATTGTTTAAAAAAAGAATTGAGCTATCAAAAATATAAAAATTACGTACTTTCTATTTCGAAAGAAATTTCCCTTTATATTAAACAAGTAAGAAAAATCATGCGTTAATCATAGATTATGAAGCACTTTCCAACACTTCATGAAATCTTTAACAATACTTCTTTAAATAGGGAAATAAGGGGTATATAGCCAAATATGTATTCCAGTGTTTTTGAACAACCCTGTATTTGATCTGTCAGTTGATATACATATTATATAATGGGAAAATTTAGTTTAGCTAGAAAAAAGCTTAAAATTCTTTTTGAGCAATTTGCACTAATAAATGGAAAACATACTTGAAAACTTTTTTCAGCCCTGTAGTTTACCTTGTACCTTTATTACACGTTAGTAAGAAGCTAAAATTAATTTTAAAATAAAACATTCTTAAAACAACTGAAATCACATTGTTATAAATTACCATTCATAGGTGCATACGATTTTCATAAAATTTGAAATGACTCGACATCTAATAATTATATATATTTTATGTTTCAAACTATTCGGTTGGGTAGTTTTTGAGTTGCTACATGCGAACAGAGGGACGGACGGACAGAGAGACGAATGCGCAACTCGGGAACCCGGGATTCTTTTCCCTTCAATTCAAAACAAAAGCGACTTTTCTAAGTATCCGGGATCGGAGGAGATACCGTTACATAAATACATACATACGGTCGGATTTTAATAGTGTAGATTCTTGGTTGTAAATTTTAATTTGCTGACAGATGATTTTCGCTTCTGTTGAAAAAGTTCATTAATGAAACGTCAAGGTTTGAAAATATATTTTTAGTTTTAGAAAATTTATTTTAATTTTTATACCATCTGCACAAATTGAAACTTAATTCTTTTTAACTTTAAAGAAAAAAATAGCTTCAAAAATACATTAATCAGTTTTATTTTCCCCTTTTTTCCGACAAAAAAAAAGCCTTCCACTGCTAATTTTTAGTTTTTAATGAAGTTTTTTTTATCTGTATGTAACTTATAATTTAGTATTCGTAAAAAATATTTCTTATCCATTTTAAATATGACGTCATTATTTTTCTAACTCCATGAATTACTGCTATCCATGTCCCGTTTATTTTTAACGACTACTATAAAATACCTCTTTTATTTCAATTATGACGTCATAGTTTATCAAATAAATATTTTATTTAAAATATTTTAATTCCTTTTATTTTTAATTATGTCGCCATATTGACAAAAAAATTCATGTTAACGAAACAAATATCAGTGTTTAATATTTAACAAAAAATAGTATATTTATTTTTATTGCAAATACGACGTCATATTTATTTTTTTCTTTTAAATTTTCCTTAGTTTCAGTTTTCGCATGGAAATTGCTCAATTGAAAATTTATCGTCGCTGAAAAATTAATATTCGAAATTTTGATTTTCTTGGCAACGGAAAGAAAATTGATTAAATTTTATCTAAAAAATGCCGATTGGTTATGCATGAAAAATAATGAAATTCAGAATTATTAACGAAAATATTCGAATAAAATAAATAATACATAGCCTTTGTTCTTTTCTGGCTATAATTATCTATACGCAAAGATACAAAGTTGAAGTTATGCTATTGAAGCATTGAAGTTATGTTATTCAAACTTCCGTACACATTTTAAAATTTATAATATTATAAGAATAAGAATTAGGATAAATGGTTGCTTAGCGACTATTAAAAGAAATGAAGAAAACGAAATAAATACATTTGAAATAAGTAAATCTCTAAAACAAATTAGCTTATATTATTGGAACACATTTATAAAAAATGGCCAAGATTTACAGCAATAATTTAAAAAATCTGACATATGCATAGATAAAATTTCAAAACAATATGAATAATTTAAGCCCCGTACTGGCAAATTTCAGTATCCATTTATCGTTGAATTCCATTAATCAAATGAGTCATTTTCTCTCAACAAATAAAAATTTGAAAATCGTTGGATTTGCCATAGAAAAACATTATTGCGCAAAATAAAATATTCTATTTATGAACAAATTAATAAAATATAACAAAAAACTATACAGCTAAATCCGAGTGCCTTACCAATATACACACTTAATTTCAAGTCTTTCGGATGTTTTTTGCGGTAGTTATCGCGGAACAGATAGACTGACAAACTGACAGACAGACAGACTGACAGACAGAAACCAAAAAATTTCGTGTCTCCACAGTAAGCCTTCACTGACGTTTCGGCAAATATTTATTATAGCAATTTTAACCTTAATGTTTATGATAAATTTGTTTTATGGTGGTAAGTATTTAGTTTACATATTATAATTTTATGTATAGTTTAATCATTATATATTTACGAAATGTACCTGATGAAGTTTTAGTTTTCCAAGCATCAGATAATTAATCTTCTATTGTAAATTTTATTACGAAAATAATAAAATTAATTTAGGAAAAATACAGTTCTTTGTTATAATGATTACTGGTCATTAATGATACATTATTAATTATTAACTTGATGTTTGCTCTTAATATTTCAATCATTTTAAAAGTTATCTAAATTTTTGTTATTCTAGTTTATTACTTATTATTATTAGATTTTATTATATTGTAGGCATTCATTATAATCTAGATTACTATAATTATTACATTCAAATTACTGCTTAAAAAATGCAAGCAAAGCAGTGACCAGTAATCTGCAAAACTCTAAAATCCACAAAACCTCTTGTCCTAAGCTGTCCGGGTTTGAAGGAGTGTATTCTAATACTTCCTTTTTCAATAAAATTTCTTTCCTCTAAATTTAGATAGGTTTCAAATCGTGAAAGTAAGTTAGAAAATGTATAACTTTAAAAAAATTTTTAAACAAAGTTCGTTTCGATATTATTTATCAATTAATTTTCCGATTTCTGTTAAATTTAAAGCTATTAAATCTTTAGTAATGTCATTAAATTACATGCGCATAATTTATTTTAAGTGTAATAATGTAGCACAATGGCGTTTTATAAATAAACTAGCAGGCGTCGCCTGCTAGTTCACCATAATTCAACCGTAGCACTGTGGCAACAGTGCTACGGTTGCTATTGCTGGTTACTCTAAATTATATAAATTGATTTGAAAAGCATTACTTCATTGATAAATTAATTTAAATTATATGATATTTAACATTTTTTAGTGTGAACATTTTAATAACAATTTTAATTTTTCTTAAGAAAGGTGTTATATTAAAAATAAAATACATTGACATGTTTCGGAACCGTCAAATAAGTTCCATAGTCATAATATAAATAAAACAAAATTTCAAAATATTTCTCGGACAATACAAATGACACGCGAAAATGAGATATAATTAACAAAAAAACACGCGCTCTATTGCAAAAAATTAAATTAAAATATAATTAATAATAATTTTATAAAATGGAACTTATTTGACGGTTCCGAAACATGTCAATGTATTTTATTTTTAATATAACACCTTTCTTAGGAAAAATTAAAATTGTTATTAAAATGTTTATATAAAAGGTGAATATTTTAAAATCTGATGATTTAAAAAATCAATTGGATTTAATTAACTTTTTATCATTTTTTAGTGTGGTTTTCTTTTCACATACACTTTTCATTAAATATCATTATTTCATCAACATCATGAAAATATCATTATTTTAATATTGACTTGGAAATATAAGGAAATTTTAACGTAAAATATTGGGACAAAGTTATATTGTAATGTTAGAAGCCTTAAATTACTGGATATATAACATAGACTGAAGCATTAGAAAGGTGGATCCAGTCCACCATTTAAAAAGGGATCATAGCTCCCCTTTTTTGGGATAAGGGGTCACATTACTTATTAAGAAATTTTTATGCTGGAGGCTGTTTGCATATCCAAAACAGCTACTCTTATGATACTTTTAAAAATTAGTTTTCATTCATAAATACAAACAAAAAATTCATTCATACTCGTAAAAATATAAAAATTACACGTTTTATTAGAATTCAAATGAGCAATTTTCTATTTTCCTCAATCAGAAACTGAGCATTTTGAGAGAATTAAAGACTCAATAGATACAAAATGTTGTCACGAGGGAACAATTGCTATCACGAGCTGAAATTCAGTGTAAAAACCTCACATTTTACTTAGATTTTCCGAAAGATTCTTTGCCTTTATCGAGAAAAACACTAATTAATCACATTCGTTCTAAATAAGTGCATATGCAAATAAATTGCATCTGAGATTGAAAATGACTTTTTGTATGTATCAGAAATTATCTATTCTGGATTTAAGTAGATCTTTAAAGAATCAAAAAAATTCACATTGTTGAGAAAGGGGTAAATTAAAAAATATATATTCTATTTTAAAAACATGCTTTAGAATTTTTTTCATCCAGAAGAAAGGGGGGGGGGTCATGATCCTAATGACCACCACCTTGGATCTGCCACTGAAGCATTATGTACCCAGCATATAAAGTCACTATTAGTTTTTACAAATCTATATTTGCAATCATATTAAATTCTACAACCTTGCTCTTAAAAAAGCATTTTTATACTGCTTCTAAACACACATATCTGAAATACCATTAATGTCTAATATTGTTCTTTTGATATTTTTATTAAACATACTGAACATTGATTTAATTGATTTTTTTCTTAATGAAATATTCCTTTGTTTACCTATAATCTGATGATTCTGTCCTTATTAGAGATGTAAATTTTCCGGAAAAATATAAGTGGCGGAAAAAAACTGGTTTTTTACCGGGTTTTTTTTTCGGAAAAAAAACGGAAAAATTGGAAAAACTTATTTTTCATGACTGTTCCCCCCAAATAAATTATATTTTCTTAGAGAATATTAAATAATAAACATTTTTTCCCATTTATATGTATTAAATGAAAATTATTTTCACTTTATATTACAAAATAAAGAGAAAGTAGCAAAGCCTGCTTTTAAAAGTTTAGTTTTTTTTCCACAACCTAAGAATTTTTATTAAATGCTATTGTTTGTTATATCATATGACTGTTGAAATGATTTTTCATTTACATGTTTAACTACCAATTGACCTAATGTAAAAACCTGAACCAATATGTCTGCAGTTTGGAATGAAATAAATTATGCATTCCATTTGCATAAGTATAGTTTTTAAGTAAATGATACTAGTTTAAAGAAATTATTACAGTTTTGTCATTATTATGAATATCAGTATTCAAAAATTCCATTGTTTGTTTAAAAAATGTATATTTTTACATTATTACTTTTTTTCTTAGAATTATAATTTTATTTCCTTTATAAAATTTTTTTAGTTTTGGTATAGCTTTCCAATCTCAACTCAAAAAAGTTTTGATTTAGTTTTATAATCTAAATTCAAACAAAACTAAGTTTTACTTTGGCTTACTCAGGTCTGCAACTAAAAAATATCGTAGGATTTATTAACTGTTAGATTTTTAATCACTAAAACCAGAAATATATATATTTTTTAGTTCAATTAAATGTAATTTTTTTCTTTTTACCCTGAAATCTAATATTCTATTCTTGAGTAAGAAACCATATTCAATAATGTTTCCACATGGTAATTTTATATTTCTAAGAGTGGAACTCAAAAGTTATGAAAACAGAACACTACAAACAGAAAATGCTCACTATTTGAGGAATTAACAAAAGCAGTTACATACAGAGATAAACTTCTACTGTGCTTTAGAAAACTACAAAAATTCAAAGTCTAATTAAGAGGGAAAGTATAATTTGGAACATAGTTACTTTTAATAACATATGGGGGTTTTCTTTCATCGCAGTTGTACTTTTCCAATGCAAACTGCCCATGTTTTTGCAACATTACTGTACCTTATGGATTTAGGTCAATTTTAGATTCAACACCTTGAAAAAACATTCAATTAATCAGCTATAACAAAATCTTGAAAAATGTAGTATAGTAGTACCACCTATAGGGTATTTTACACCAAAAACTAAACAACATTAATGTATATCAGAAACTGTCTGAAGCTGTAGTTTGATTTTTAAAAAAAAATCGTCCTTGAGGTAAAGCTATTGCGATAATCATGAATAATGCAGCATAGCAGCGTCATCTGTCAAACAATTTACACCAAAAAGTAATAAGCACGAAGTTATGTCAAAGATTAACTTAATATGAAATTTTATAAAAATACATACATCAGTTTGAGATAGAACTATTGTGGAAATTATGAATAATGCAGCATAGCTACGCCATCGGTTTGGCGATATACACTAATAACTAAACATCTCAAATTTATATCAAGGTGTAGCTGAATCTAAAGTTTTGTGAAATTATGTGCATCAGTTCTTGAGATAGAGTGCTCATAAAATTTGTCACATACAGACTCACAGAGTGACAGATATTTCCCAAAAACCATCAAAACGTGTTTAGGACCTTCTAAAACGTTTAAATACACCAAAAACTGGAAGTCAAATTTTTCACAAATTCAATACTTACTTCTTGAAAAGATAGATTAAAGTAATAAATGCATACTTCAAAATTTTATGTTGAATTTTTAATTTTATCATTTCCATTAATCGGCATATTATTGCAATAATTTTACGCATGAATTAATTTTTAAAAAGGGAAGTTGCATACATATCTAGATTTTTTTTTCATGTAATCAAGTTTTTGTGAAATTGTGAACTTTTTGTATATA
Source organism: Maratus speculifer (assembly GCA_964019185.1). Classification (NCBI taxonomy): domain Eukaryota; kingdom Metazoa; phylum Arthropoda; class Arachnida; order Araneae; family Salticidae; genus Maratus; species Maratus speculifer. Next base: position 1,816,093 of record CAXHSM010001189.1, read on the forward strand.
CTTGTACAAAATATATTCAGAATTTTTTAATAAGAAATTATTACTATATTTAGGTTCCTATTTAGACATTTTTAATAAAGTTATTTACATACATATATGCAACTTAATAAAATTCAGCTGCTGTATGGCATGAGATTTTTTTTTCTTCAATGACTGCACTTGCGAAAGATTCAATTTGTTGATTAAACTTTTTCTGAAATGTCTATTTTCAAGAGAAATTTTGCAAAGGGTCTTGTGTTTCAAACATGAAAAAAATGTGAAGGATTCTTTCAAGTCTGCTCAAACAGATTTCTGCTCAGAGATCAGATTACCGACATTAAAATTTTCATGTGACACTCAACATAAAAATAAATAAAATAAAAAGTATGAGAATGTAGCTATTACAAAATTTTCACTATATTATTTCATAAATGAAATTTCAAATTTTCCAGTTCGGAAAAATTGAAAAATAAGCCTTCGGAAAAAACCCCCAAAAAAAACTGGTTTTTTCCCAATTTTTCCGGGTTTTTTCCGAGCATTCCCATCTCTACTCCTTATTACTATACATTTTACAGATTCTCTTAAAAGATGTTCCAGTTTAAATTTGCTCAATGATACTCTTCACACATTTTGTCAACGAATTTGCATACACAGATCTAAAAATGCATTCGAAATGTTTATTTTAAAACTTTTAAAGAGAGTGTATTACGTTTTACCAATATTATATTCTATAGAGCTTCAAGCATTGATAAAATGCTAATAAATTTCTTAAAATATTGCAATACAATGTAAATTGTATTAATAATGCGAAATGTTTTCCCCAATAAAAATTTATATTAGATCGAAAAAATTCTTAAATTTGAAGGAAATCTAAGTATCTCTAATCTCTCTTGCAATAAATTCTTTTATCTTCATTGATTTACAATGCGTCATTTTTTTCATGGATGATACGAAATTATAAAATTTTCTTTTTAAGTTTGCGCTATTTTTTATTTATAAATTCTTTAACTATTTTTGTTTATAAATGCTGTGTTCATAAATATTTCATTTATTCTTTATTAATAACATTGATTTCTAATTTTTATTTATACTAGAACCGCTGGACTTTCGGTATACAGTCCTCCCCATTTAATCGGGTAACGGATAATCGAATACCCCGCTTATTCGAATAAAATCCTCCGGAACCGAATTTAATCCCATTGGGCTAATGTTATTTTACCCCGCTTAACCGAATACTTTTCACGAAACGTCCTCGCTTAATCGAATAACAAATGAGAGAGACAATTTGAAAAATGGGTTTGAAATACACTTTTGAATGGAAATTTCCTCCACACTTTATGTAATTTTCGGTTCTTATACTGAAAACAAATTTCCGGAACTCCCAGCAAGGAATTCGCCTGGCAGGTGTATAATGGACTGGTCAAGTGAGTTCCCTTCCTTGTTCATTTTTTCGAATTAATTTCAAAAATGGTGAAATAAATTGGACAGTAATTTCGATCAATTTTGTATTTTGTTTACTTTCGTTTGTCAAAGGACTTTTTTTTTCACTTTTTCGATTTTTTACAGTTACTTTTAATTGTCGATTTTTTACAGTTATAATCATTTTCATTTTCAAAACCGGTTCCAAAACTGAAATCACCCTTAATATAAAAAAATATCAACAATAAAAATCGAATGTTAAAAACGACTGCGCCCTTTTTACAGATCGATCTCAGCTACCCATTGTAAAAAAGATCATTTTTAAAATATTGAAATGCGATAGAGATATCTTTATAAATTTCTTCTATAGGATTAGCATTAGCGAGCAAATTCTTTCATGTGATTGAAGTAGCCCTTTAATAATAATGTGTTGTCACTTAGAGGCTCAAGATGGTAATTGTGATACCATTCGAAAAAAATCTCGTCCATTTTTAACACTTAAATTCCACATAAACCACTTTCATCTACTTTTTTAAACCTGTATAAAGTACTTGAATTAAATTCTAATAACAAAATTTGGACCCAGTTCACACGATCTGCATTAAATGTAGTGTAAACAAAATGTATGTATTTACTGTCATTGAACTATTGCGTATTAACTTGTCATTTTCTTTTTATTTGAGTTTTTGTATTATTCTATTATAGTTTTTAATAATTTTCTTACTCTGGTAATTAAATATACTATATTTAATAATTTTGTCATTTTATTGCACATTAAATATTACATTTATATGCCTCCTCGTTTAATCAAATACCCCGCTTAATCGAATATTTTTTCTGGAACCGTCAATATTCGTTTATGCGGGGCCGACTGTACCTAGAACCGCGGAGCGGGTCAATTTGACCCGAGATGGAATACAATTTATAAATATGCCAAATACTTTATTTGATTAATTAAAATATTATATTTTCTTATAATAATAAACATTTCTTAGCATTTACATTATATTTTACACATAAAGTCAGCAAAAATTCCCTACATTTCAGAAAATGCTATTATTTAAAGTTACATCTCATTAAGTATGAGAAAAATATATTGAACAAATATTCAACATTTATTTTAAACATAAGTAAACTTGGACTTAATAAACATTAAAAATAGCTTATCCCATTCAAATAAATTTAGATGTAAAATCTAAGAATAATTTTTAAAATATATAAAAAAATACAAGTTTCTTACTAATTTTACTGATTTATCTAATCCAATTTATTGTGTGCATTGCTTGAAAAACATGAAGTTTTGCACATTTACCAGAAACGTGTGGGTACATTATATTTTGAATAATTAGCTTTAGTTTTACTAGCATACGCAGCCCGCTTCGCCGGGCTTAATTTGAAAGTTTATTTAATAATTTATGTGTATGGTACGCTTCTCTCTCAGCTGGCGACGGATCCCCCGGTGACTCTACGCTTCTCTCTCAGCTGGCGACGGATCCCCCGGTGACTCTCCCCGGACCATCGGCACTCCACGTGCGTCGGGTGAGCGTCAGAACAAACTTTCAGCATATACATATGGGTGGTTGTACTTGAATGCACAGACCTGCGCGTTTTTTTCTATCTTGCTTTTATACCTCTGGACCGAGTTGGCGCATTGCCAAGATTTGCTTCCTCTGGACCGAGTTGGCGCATTGCCAAGATTTGCTTCCTCTGGACCGAGTTGGCGCATTGCCAAGATTTGCTTTCCCCTGTGCCTCAATTAATTATTTAATTATCCTCAGAATTCCTTTTATTTATAGAGATTTCCTTCACGATATGTTTTTATTTTATATTGTCAATTGTTTATTTTATTTATTCTAATTTTAGGTATAGTTTAAATATTTATGCAATTGGAAAACTCTGAAATCTGACACTCCATTGGTTCAGCGAGCATCAAATAACTGGTAGTCTATTTCAATTTAGTTTTTTGCATTAATTTAATATTTTATAATAAATTAATTTCTTATTATTATCTTTTACAAGAATTTTAAAAGGTGGTAAATAGTATTACTTGTATCTTTTACAGATGCAAAAACCACTGCCCTACATCACTTAAATCAAAGCTGTTTTTAAGGCGTGAAATATGCAGCAAAATTGTTCTTTACAAGAGCTTTCTGGAAAAATATCTTCTGACTCGCAGCAAGGAAAATCGTTTGTTTGTAATGTATGCAGCAAAGAGTTTTCTCAAAGAAAAAATTTAAACAGGCATCTATTAATTCATACTGGTGAGAAACCTTTCGTGTGTGAGATATGCAACAAGAAATTCTCTCAAAAGTGTAGTTTGCGTACTCACCTCTTAATTCATACTGGTGAAAAACCTTTTGTATGTGAGATATGCAACAAGAAATTTTCTCTTAAAGCTAATTTAAGTAGCCATGTGTCAATTCATACTGATGAAAAACCTTTTGTGTGTGAGATATGCAACAAGAAATTCTCAAGAAAGGTCAATGTAAAAAAGCATCTGTTAACTCATACTGGTGAAAAACCTTTTGTGTGTGAGAAATGCAACAAGAAATTCTCCCATAAGAGTTATTTAAACACACACCTCTTAATTCATGTTGCTGAAAAACCTTTTGAGTGTGAGACATGCAACAAGAAATTCTCTCGTAAGAGTCATTTAAACAGACATATGTTACTCCATACTGATGAAAAATCTTATGTTTGTTAGACATGCAATAAGAAATTTACTTGTAAGAGTGTTCAAGCAAGTCTTTCTTAATTCAGTTTGATGGAAAATATTTTGTGCGTGTGATATAAACTAAATATTCTCTGGAAAGTGTTATTTAAGCACAGATCGTTAGTTCATAGTTGTTAAATATTCATGAATATTAAATAGCTATTTCTTATATGAAAACAGCCTAAGCTGTATGAGAACTTTATCTAGTATCTCAAGAGGACTGGTATGGACAAACATGGTGCTGTTTTGGCATATGGTATGTGCAAAGTTCGGAGCAGAACCCAGTGTGTGTGTCATTCTTCCGGCACACCATTCTACGATATGGTCACTATGACGGGGAAACTCAGACCTCAAACATTATCACCTCTCTTACTCTACCCTGAAGCGTTAAGTGCCCAGACGCTTACTAATGTAAGCGTCTGGTGTTTATTCTCTGTAAGTGCCTATTAGTGCTAATCTCTAAAACATATCTTGCAGTGTAAGTTTGCAGAGGTGCTATTGTTCTACCTAATGATTTCTGATTTGACAATTTATTAAACATTGACATAAGCCACATATATACGTTTATATCATGGGAGGCAATAACATTTCACAGTTGTTATTTTTAGCCTAAAATGCTTACAGAATGTCACAACTCATAGCTAACTCGAAATCAAAATAATCACAAAAAGCTGACATTTAATAACTTAATAAATACTAGTTGGAACCCGTCAAAACTTGACAACAACAATATGGAAGAACCAAAAAAAAAAAAAATTTCATGTGTAAAAAATGAAATTCATGAAATCGTAAAAAGAAATCACTGTCACTGTTGCACTCAGTTCCATGTATACCCAGGATGTCGAGTGCCATACTCACTAACTCTTGTAATTTTCAGCCAGGAATGCTTGTGTAAAATTGACAGTTTTAAAAAAATTTCCTGCTACGAACGACAGCTTGTGTAAAATTAAAAACTTTCTGTGTACATAAAAATTGGGTCAAAAGCTTTCAGCAAATTAATTTTCAAGAAAATTACGTGTTATGTTACATGGACTTAGTTGAAATTTGTGTGCTCCTTGGATCGCGAGAAAACGACAAATTTTGTCCAAGTATCATGAAAAACATGAAATTTGTCAAAAGATCAAGAAAAAACACAAAATTTGTCGAGGTACCATTAAAAACGCAAATTTTGGCAAATAATCACAAAAAAAATAGAAATTTCGTTGAATTAATCCCTACCCCCACCACTTAAAAAAAAAAAAAAAAAAAAAAAAAAAAAAGGAAATTTTGTAAATAGATGGGGGTAAAAACAACGAATTTCCCCAACAGATCGCAAAAAACAACAAATTTCTTCAAAATATCGCTGAAAAATTGTAAAATTTGTCAAAAACCAGAAAAAAAATTGCCCAGGTATCCCAAAATAAAACAAATTTCGTCACAATATTGCAAATAATCAAAATGTTGTCAAAACGTCTTGAAAAACGGCTACTTTCATGAAGTTTTTTAAAAAAAGCTAATTTCGACAAAAAAATCCCTAAAAAATTGCAAATTGTCAAACAGATCATGAAAAAAAAACCTAAAATATTGTGAGAAAACAACATATTTTGTCAAATGATTGCGAGTAAATGAAAAATTTTGTCAAAGAATGGAAAAAAGGCACATTTCGTCAAATAATCACAAAAAGGCGAATTTCGCAAAAAACCTGACAAATTTTGCAAAAATATCACAAAGAAAGGATAAATTCAACAAAATGGCAAATTGCATAAAAATACCCCCCCCCCCCTAAAAAAAACACCCGGAAATTTTGTAAATTGTTGAAAAAAACCCAGCAAATTTCGTCAACAAATCACAAAAACAGCGAATTTCTCCAAAAGATCGCTAAAAAAATTGTAAAATTTCTTGAAAGACCGAAAATTTTTTTTGTCTAGGTATTCCAAATAAAACAAATTTCTTCAAAATATTGCAAAAAATCAAATTTTTTTCAAAACATCTTGAAAAATGGCAATTTTTATGATAAAATTTTAAAAAAGGCAAATTTAGACAAAAAATGCCTAAAAAATGGCAAATTTGGAAACATATTGTGAAAATAAATTAAAATAGTGTGAGAAAACGAAAAATTTTGTCAAATGACTGTGAGTAAACGACAAATTTCGTCAATGAATAGAAAAAAAGAATATAAAATAGTAATATATAGAAAAAAAGAATATAAAATAGTAATATATAGAAAAAAAGAATAGAAAATAGAAAAGAATAGAAAATAGTGAGATTATTTCGTCAAATAATCTCAAAAAAGACAAATTTCGCAAAAAATGACAGATTTTACAGAAAAATTACGAAAAAAGGATAAATTCGATAAAACGGTAAATTAAATCGAAAGTTCATGAGAAAAAACGACAAATTTCATCAAAAGACCTCGAGGAAAAGATAAATTTTGTCCAGGTATCATAAAAAACGTGAATTTCGTCCAAAGATCATGAGAAAAAAAGACAAATTTCACCAAAAGACTTCGAGAAAACGACATATTTTATCCTTGTAAAATAAAAAACGTGCATTTCGAAAAAAGATCGCGAAAATACATAAAATTTGTCTAAGTGCCTCAAAAAACGCAAATTTTGGTAAATAGATTGTGAGAAAATAACAAATTTTGTCAAAAGATGGAAAAAAGGCACATTTCGTCAAAAGATCGCAAAAAACGATAAATTTCACAAAAAAATCACGAAAAGAAGATAAATTCGATAAAAAGGCAAATTAAATCGAAAGATAATGAGAAAAAACGACAAATTTCATCAAAAGACCTCGAGAAAAAGACAAATTTTGTCCAGGTATCATAAAAAACGTGAATTTTGTCAAAAGATCGCGAAAACACATAAAATTTGTCTAGGTACCTCAAAGTACGCAAATTTTGGTAAATAGATTGTGGGAAAACAACAAATTTTGTCAAAAGATGGAAAAAAGTCACATTTCGTCAAAAGATCACAAAAAGTAGCAAAAGAAACGACAAATTTCTCAAAAAGGTAACGAAAACACGATACATTTCACAAAAAAGGATAAATGCGATAAAATGGCTAATTAAATTGAAAGATCGTGAGAAAAATCGACAAATTTCACCAAAAGACCTTGAGGATAAGACAAATTTTTTCCAGGTATCATAAAAAACGTGATCTTTGTCAAAAAATCCGGAAACACAAAATTTGTCTAGGTACCACAAAAAATGCAAATTTTGCCAAACAATCATAAAAAAAGTGAGCAAGCGATAAATATGGTATATAAGACTGCATTATCATGATTGAATGCTATGCAAAAAGAGGGATCTCTTCTGATAATTTTATTTTTGTTTGTTGATTATAATGATCTTCATATTTTTGAAAAAAAACATTGTTGAGAGATAAAGATCAAGAGATTTAAAAAAAATAGCAAATTTCTTCAAAATATTCCCTCCTCCTTCTCCCCAAAAAAACTCAGCAAATTTCGTCACGGGAACACCTTTTAAAAAAAGGGTACTTTTTTTTAAAAGAGAACTTCGAGTCAACACAAAGAAAGTGAAACATTAAATAAATATTAATGATTTACAAAGCTGTTTATAACTGGGCATATTTTCATTTCATATGCAATTCTCCATTCTTCGGCGGAAACAATGTAATGTAAATACTTCCTAAACATTATGAATTTGCTCAAAAATGAAATTATAAGGGGAAAAAATCATCGTTTTTTGACATGAGTATTTAAGAATCTGAGGCAAAAAATAAATAGTGATTTGAGAATCTTTTACATCCATGAAGAACATCCCTGCTTTCCCTCCAAAACACAAAACAAAAAACAATGTAATTTCCAGCCAGATTTTTTATACATACTTAGTATAAATTTTAATATAGAAAATGCTTTATCGGCCAAGAACGTAAATAAACACTTTAATATTTAACTATTGAATGCTTCAATTTCATACGCAACATCCCTACATTAAGCCTGGGATTGCCGGCAATAACATCGCAAGGTAGGAGGAGAAAATAGCGTTTAACACGAAAAAAAGAATACGAATGGAAATAACTTACGTAAAGTGAACTAACGAAGAAAAATAAAATTATCATAGTATTGCATTCTACAGCGATAATTCAAAAATGCAGTCTTTATATCCCATATTTACCAAATACGTATATAGAGAGTAAGTACAGTCTTCTCCGATTGGTTCTCAGATTTCTGCGCAAGCGCGTATGCGTAGAGACCAGTTTTAGCTACGCTGAAAAAAAATTCTTACCGTTTTAATATATATGATAGCTTATATTGTTCTGATTTTTTGGAGAAAGTCATACGTATTGTCTAATCCTATTCTGAAATTTTTACATTTCTATTTGCAGTATATTTTGATACATGTAAACTCATTTTTAAATTAAAATGCATGGTGTACATGGTTTACATTGTCATATTTTTTCTAGGAAACGACTTAGGTATTTTTTTACATTAATATACAATATTGATCTGTTTTAGATGAAGCGAATAAGACTCGTCTGTTTTTCGTAAAATACTTGTTTTTTATGTAATCTGCATGAAAAATGGGACTATATTTTTTAGCCAATGACTTCTCATCTTGCGATGAAATTCCCATTTCTGTATTCATTTGCTTACTCCGCTTTTTATCATTTCACTTTTATGGGAAACTGTCTGTGATTGAACTTGGTGCTGTGGTTTAAAGCTTTGAGTTACTGAACTTAACTACCAAGGTTTTTTCCTCGCTGGTGATTTTATATTCACTCTCAGATGTTTCTTTCAATTTGTCTTATGTCTGTTAATAAATATTAATTTTATTTTATTATGAGTTCCTTTGTAATTTTTTTTATGTTCACTAGACAGACATTTTATGAAACATAAAGCAAATTATATTTTGTATAAGTGTTATATTTTTGTAAATTAGAAAGATCCCCATAAAATCTGAAGAAAGTAAAATACCAGCTAATTATTATTCATACCAAAAAAGTACGCCGAAATTTGTCAAATAATCACTAAAAAATGCACTTATTAAAAGATTTTTAATTCATATTGATAAAGAATTTTTATATTTGTAAGTATATTTTAACTTAATATTTTGCTGCATTTTAATGAAAAGGTTTTTATACTTTATAAAAACTGTTTATATGCTAATTTTCATAAACCATAACGTGTTTGATGAAATATTTTAGAGCAGTTACTCATAAAAATATATGATTCAGGTTACAGCGGTAATTTGCAAAATAAGGATATTAAAGCTTGTTAGCCTTTGACAATATATATAATGCTAATACATTTTTACTTTCCAAATTTTACGATATATATACAGTCAGTATTGGTTATATGATCACCCGTGCGGTCCTTAAAAATAGAATCTTAGTAGCGAGGTGAGCTTTTATGCGGTATAAACATGAATCTTACTTCAAGCAATTAAATATTATCAATAAGTTAGTTAAATTATAATAAAATATTGTACAAATAAGCTTTGAAAATATAATTTATGATATAAAAGCCATAAGCAAAAATTGCTTTTCATTTAAATTTTTGAATTGATGTGTATATGTATATTCGTAGTAATTAAAACAATTTTTTACATGTCTATTTTTATTGTATTTGTTAAAACTACCTTTTCTTATTCAAAGACAGTTTTAAAATGCTCCTCTTTGCATTTGGGATTAGTAAAAATATCTGAGACTATTTAGTGCTTTAAATGCTTCTGCTTCTGTTATCGCTTCAGCTTCGCTCTCACTGTCGTTATCATTGTTTCCATCATTGTTTACATTTAAAACATTGGAAATGATTTCCCGTATAGAAGCTTCAGCATGACCTTTACCCATATCACGTCAGTTGCGAGTATCTAGAAAAGAAACAGCAATATGTATTAAGAATATTTTTGCACGGCTTCCCCTTCATCTAATAAGCAATCTTTTTCGGAGGGTACATAACAGCAAAGGCGTAACTGTTACCACTCGCGGGTAAAGCCCATTAGCAACAATCTTAATGTTGACAACTGCTCACGTGAGTTTGTCATTATTAATTAAACAGCATACCATAATTTTTGCGCAAATTCATGTAAGAGTAGTACATCATCACATCATCATTGTCGTCGTCTTCAAACGATAATTCTTCACGTTCTAGAAGCCAAAGATGCCTAAAACAATTTTCAGTTGTCTTCTTTAATGCCCTACTCCAACCTTATGTAATGCAACGCATCTAAAAGAGTTACACAAAACTTCTTTTTTCTTAACAATGGCAGCAATGAAATTTTAAAAGTAGCTTTCGATAATTTATCTTAAAATTTTGATTAATCGCTAGATCTAAGGGTTGTGCAATATTAGTTGGATTTGGACGCAAGAAATTAATGGCAATCGAATTAGAACTGGGAATCATGCATTGGGCATTCAGTTGTCAGTGATTACAGCAACTTCCCTTTTTTTGTCTGTCCAAATTTTAATGAAACGCTCTTTTTCCTAAATGCTTATTGTCATCCAGGTCTTTTGGCTTTCATCATATGATTCAATCAAAGATTTACAGTTTTTCAAACAAAGAGGCTTGAGAAACTTATCAGTAACTAAGAAAGTCAATTTCTCAGAGCCATCCATATTCGTTGCTAAGCAAACGGTTAATCTTTGTTTTCTTACCTTTCCAGCACTCCATTTTATTGTTCTTATAAGTGACAGATTTATCGTGAAAAATATGAAAAAGCAGCCCACATTCATCAGAATTAAAAACATCACAAAGTTTTACCCATCAAGAATGTCGCTTAATGCACATTCCTTCAAATTTTTAACACACTATTATAACCATCAACCGCTTCACTAAACATCGGTAAAAAAAAAAATGCTCTGTAAGGCAAACCTTTTTAACCTCACTTTGCTGGCAATAAAATTCGGTTTTCCTAGTTCAGAAGCAATATTTAAAGACTTTTCTTTTAAGGTAATACATGATAGCGGAAAATTTTGGATCATACTTATTTTATCGAAGTAAAAAAAATCTTTTTTAATATTCCCAAATGTTACAAAAAATTTGCCGCTAACTCTTTTGATTAATGATTCTCATTTGATTGATCTGACTGATCATCTTTTGATTGATTACACCTTTCTGATAAACAAGATTTGAACCCAAAAACGCTATTCAGTGTCATTCTCCCTATTCCACGATCTTTCGCAAAAATCTTTTTCATAGATTCAATTTTCAAAGTTTTCTATCAATTTCTTTTTTTTACTATTGACAAATTTTTGTTTTGCTGACATATTTTATTCACATATGACAATTAACAAATAAACGAACATTTTACATGCAACGACAAATAATGAAAAATACAAAAAAAAAAATGATTTGACTTTTCTCATCACAGATTAAACTTTTGTCATGCATGCATTCTTATTCGGTCACAAGAGGTAATGGCATGTTTTCCAAAAATCGGTATCTAATGCGACAGTTGAGGGAGAAATTCCTAGAGCTTTGGAAAGTCGTATCGACAGGGAAAATTGCGAAGGGTGGACGCGCATCTGTCATGCAATACAATCGCGATTTCTTAGGCTCCTTTTAAAAAGGAAAAGGTCACCACCCCATTGTACAGCTATAAAAATGTCGTAGTAAGTCATACGAAAGTTCATACTTGTGGTTTTTAACAAGACACGGAAGATTCGGCGATTGGGAGAAGGACCGACTTGAGGGAAAAAGTTCCCTCCTTCAGTATGCCCATCCACTTCTTTCTAAAGCTCATGAATAATAAACGTACCGCGTGACTAATACAAAGAAGCCGACAATTGAAGGCAGTGTAATGATACGTTTATTCGGCACTTTACACTCTAAGAGGAAGTGTGAAAAGATTTTACCAATAAAATGTAGGAGAAAAGCGGACCATACATCCGATAAAAGCCATTAGAAACTGACCATATAGGGAGTGTATTTTAACACACAATACCTATTCTGTCAGTACGGACTTACGAAAAGTGACTTTATGCAGGGTGACCATATATCCGGTGCTGACTCTACTTCGAGAATTGGTGCAAGTGGATGAAACCAGTATGTTTGAAGCAGGTATAAATTGTCTTAGTCTTTCTTGCCACTTTGCTGTAAAAAGTTTAAAACATTACGAATAAGGTGTGGAAATTAATTGCATAATATTTCCTAAATGAATATGTATTGCAGGTCACAGTGTGAAAAACAGTGGGTCAGTAATTACGGATTGAAGGATAGAGAAAGCATAGGAAGAAATCTTGCTTTCTCTGTTCTGTCATTCATAGCGAGTGGCGGGGCTTTACTCATATAAACGACTGAAATAAAGTTTCTTTATGTGAATGCATATTTTAGACACTTTTGTGAAAAGTTTGGCAAAGAAATCTCTTACGGCTTAATTTCCATGTTCTTAAGATTGATTATGAAAAATAGATAATTTTCCAGAACCATCGGGTATCCGGAATTAGAAATAATTCAGCGACATAAAATCCGAAGTTTATTTACATTAAAATCATGTACAGAAAATCGGGACTTTGAAAATTGATGTGACAGGCGGAGTAACTTGCAGACCAGGTGTCGGGATAGCAAGGTCTGACTACATGCATATGTAGTAGAGCTCCCTGAAAAGCAATTGGGTGTACTTTGGATTTAAAATTTTTTAAATCTTTATAATTCTTAGGAATATTTTTCTAGAAAATTTCTCACACCTTGCATTCACTAATATTTGAAGTTTTAATTGCTTGAAAGACGTGCAACAAACAGAATGAAAGCCGGGATTCGAACCCAACTCATCGGTATAGCGCACCGACGGCGACGTTCTACCAATTGAGCCACTTGGAACAATACTCAGCCTGGCTCTTCTAGCTGTAATATGTTGACAAGGCGACAACTGCAGCATAAGATCGAGATTGAGCCAGCAACTCTGGAGCAAACACGAAACCAACGTATGATTGCGAGAAATGTCAGGTTGGGTATCTTTCCAATTGACAGAACCCCTGTGCGCTATACCGATGACTCAGTTTCGAGTCAGTGCTTGGATAGTTTTTCCTATTAATTGGCTGTATTTCTTTTAAGCAATTAAAATATGAAATATTAGTGAATGCAAGGCGCGAGAGAAATTTTCTAAATAAAATTTTCCAGCCATTATAAAGATTTATTCGAATTCATCGAAGCTGGATTATTTTTGGTTTCGTGTTTTTTCCCGAAAGCAGGTGGCTCAAGCAAAAATATCTATCTTGTGTTGCAGTTTAAGTCTTGCCCACACGTGATAGCTAGAACTGACAGGCTGGGTATTTTTCTAGGTTGTTCCGTTGCTAGAACGTCGGTACGCTATACCGATGATCCGAGTTCGAATCGCGGTTTGGGCATTTATTCAGTCTGTTGACTGTATCTCTTTTAAGCAAATAAATTTTAAAATGTCGTAAAAAATTCTTAGATAAATCATTAATGTATAAATAAGTTTAAAAGGAAATGGAATAAGTAAACACTTAAAGATAATAAGCATTTAGAATGTGTGACATTAAAAACGACAAAAGCTAAGATAGAATAACAAGTTTATTATTACATAAGAAATTAACAACTGTATACATAAATTAGATAATTTTGACTTAGTTATGTATCACAACAGAAAAACCTGCAGTAACTTTGCAACAGGTAGACAGAAAACCACTACAGTTTAATTCAGATTAGCGTAAAACATTGATGTAACATCTGCCGAACTCAACCGAACTCCTAAGTTGATACTGGAACATGGAGAATAAAATAAGAAAATGTTAAAAGCTGAAAAGAAAAGAAATAGAAACGCTATTAAACTTCATGTTTAAAGCAACAAGGAAATTTTAGCTAATTGTTAACCTGATTGCAGTCTCAAACTATTTCACTTTTTTTCCTGAAAATTTTTTTAAGTGATTGCTACTTCTCTCACTAAGACCTATTCGAAGATATTCAGATATCTCGAAAATTTTCTAAATAACTTTCTCTTTCTTCCAAGGCAGGTACAGTTACAGTGATTTTTTTTTTTTTTTTTGCACAGGGAAGGATGAACTTTTTGCATTGAATATGCCAAATCTGTCTTTACATACACTTGAGACTAAAATCCAGGAATTATGTTTTCTATTGAAGCTGTACAGTTAAAAGCCTTGACTATATATTCTTCTTGATTCATAAGTATCACATGTTATTTTTCCAAACAGAGCAGGGTATGACAAATAGAAGAGAAAATTCAAAGAATTAAATGGCAAATAAAAATATAAAAGAAAAAATTTTAGGAAGGAAAAAGAGATCTCTATATATTTTTTTATTTTAGCAGAAATTGGCCACAATGCAAAAGATCCTTATCCAACCTACTTCACTGCATATATTAGAAATAGTGTCTTAAAGGTTAGGAAAAGATATGTTTTTGATTAATTCTAACAAATTTCCAAAACTTTACACTCATGTCTATTAAACATCACAATCAGGTAACAGAACATTTTGATTCTTTCCCCAGCAAGCTGAAATTTTATGATAATGAAAAATATGATATATATTTTACAGAGAACATTATCATGTTTGCTCAATAACCAAAAATACTTAAAACACGGACCAAATTTTTTTTTACCCACACAAATTTTGTATGGAAATTGAATACCTCAAATACGAAATTACTGTCACAAAGCAATAAGAAATCATATTGATAATAGCAGATATACTATGAGCTAATAAAAAATGCTTTGCAAACAGAAAGAAAAAGTAAAGAGATAAATTACTTTTTTGACTAATTTACTATGTAATTTTATTTTTAAAGTAAATGTTCACTATTAAACATCAAAATTGAAGCAGTTTTTCATTGGTATTATTTAATTAGAACTCCAATAATGACATGATGATTTACATGGTGTTTAAAAATAAATCTAATAATAAATATAGTTCTTTAAATTATTCAGTTATAAAGGGTCATTAAAGATTATAAACAAGAAAAATATAAGGGTATTTTTTTTTCTTCATCCATAATATTATGTTGTTCGGCGATGTAAAATTTTCCCAATCCCAATCGGCTATGCATTACAAATTTTACTGTATAGTTAAATCTGTTATATATCTTTTATTTTAATTTAAAATGATAATGTAGTACAAAGCAACATTTTCTGAGTGTTTCTGCATTTCAAACTTTGTTCATATAATCATAGATACCTAATTACCTTAAATAGTGTGATTAACCGGAGCACCAGTTATTTGAAACCAAATAAATTTTAGAAGTTGCCACATACTTTTTTGCACATTTCAAAACTGTTAAAAGTGTACATACTATTTTGGGTATGTGTTATGCAAACAAATAAATGCATATTTATTTTTCAACATAAATATGCTTATCAATCAAGAAAAAGAAATTTAATCATTTTATTCAAATTTGATTTGCCAGAGATGATATTTTTAATGTGTCACTGAACATAAACTATTTTACAGAATTTTTACTTTTTGTTGCATTTTAAAAAAAAATTAAATGTACATTTTTTGTTACTTCATTATGATAGTTGGCCACAAAATTTTGATTATGCAAAGCAAATAGTTATGGTTTCGTCCACTAATGAAGCACAAACATGTAGTAGAGAAAAAAAAATTATAAAAACTTAATATAATAATAATGATACAAACAACACACATAAATAAAAATATCTGGTAGAATAGATTTTGTTGCATAACGAATTTCACTTTACATTGCATAGCAAAAAAGTGCAAGGATCAGCTACAGAAATTTTCACATATAAAGTAATACAATATATATGTATGTACAAAAATAAATTTTGCTCCTATGTACTATGTATACATATTATGGATACATTAATTCAAACGTTTGGCAGAATTTTATAATTGAGCTTTGAAATTCATTTTTAGAGATAGCTATTTCAGAGAAATAACATTTGTTCATAGTGTTGAATCTAGGCAAGAATTTTTAAAAAATAGCTCACTAAAGGATAGTACGTCATAATACTAGCTAAAAAACATCACACTCTCACATCTTGTTCTGAAATACATTTAATTGGTTTGTTTAAAATCCACTTTTATTTATAGAATTTTTTGATACTTTCCTCACAATTGATTGAATTTTGATATTTTTACCTATTATCGACTGACTAATTTCACAATTTTATCCCTGCAACCGACTAATTTCAAATTATTATCTGCAGTCAACTGGGAAAATTCTCAATTTTGCTTCGATGATGAACTGCCGAATTTTGTAATATTTTGAATAAATGATTCTGCAACCGATTGATAAATTTAATGATAGTTTTTTTCACTGACTGTTGAATTTTGGAATTTCTTCCTGTTTTGGATTAGAAAATTTGTGAGTTTTGGAAAACCTCAAACAGAACATGCATGGGCATGTTCGCCAATTCAGAATACATACTCAATAAGTTTTTAATTAATAATTTGCCTAATTGTCAAAAAATAAACTTGGATTACTGGTAACAGTATATTAGCCAACTACTTTAAATTTTGTTTTCTGCAACTTTTTATCTTTAAGCAGTTTTTAAGGTGTGCCTTTTTTTTCTACATCAATAAATTTTCTGAAAATAAAATTAGACAGTAAAACAGAATTAAATAGATCAAAACACAGAAAAGTGAGATGAATTTATAATGGCAACAATTTAAGTGTCCTATAAGTATAACACTTTAAGTATAACAAACCTTCAAAAATACATCCTGAATCTTTAATTCATAGATAAAAGATTTTTCTCCCATTACTATGGATGCTTAGATGTTTTTTCACATAATCATTACATAAAAATTCCTTACAGAACAAGTATATCACAAATTGATTTTCTTTCATCTAAATCACAAGATGGCTTAGATTACTGGTCTTTGTAAATATATCTCGCAAAAAAAGTATTCTTTTGCATAAGAAAAATTACGATTTTTTAAATGAATAAATCCTTTCGAACTTATTTTACACACAAAGTATTTTGTTTTTAAAAGGAAATTGTAAGTTTTTGAAGCACGTTTAAGGTAAATATTTTTAAGCCTATTTTAAACAAAATGTCTCTCATACGTATGAATTAATGTTTGTTTTCTTAGATTACTAATCTGGAAAATCTTTTTGAACATATTTCACAAACAAAGTTTTTCTTTTGTATGAGAGAGGTGATTTTTTTTAAAAACACCCTTGGTGAAAAAAGCTTTTGAAAATATTTCACAAATGAAAGGTTTTTCTTTTGAATGAGTTAAGAGGTGACTTTTAAAATTACCGATGAGGTAAAATCCTTTAGAAGATATTTCACAAATAAAAGATTTTTTTGCTTGTGTGAATTTTTAGGTGACTTCTTAAATAATTATTCTAAGAGAATGAATGCTTTTGAACATATTTCTCAAACAAATGGTTTTTCCTTATTATTATGTGAGATAAAATGCTTTTTAAAATATTTTTTGTAGAAATTTTTTTAAACATATTTCACATTCAAAAGGTTTTTTTTCTGCATGAGTCAAGAGATGATTTTTCAGATTATGTCTGTGGAAATACCCTTTAGAACATATTTCACAAATAAAAGGTTTTATGTTTGTATGTGTTAACATATGACTTCTTAAGTTACTATCATGAGAAAATCCTTTTGAACATATTTCACAAATAAATAGTTTTTCTTTGCTATGAGAGAAATAATGTTGTTTTAAACCATCTTCCCGAGAAAATTCTTTTGAACATATTTCACAAACAAAAGGTTTTTCTTTTGTATGAGTCAAGATGTGACGTTTTAGATTACAACTCAGAGAAAATCCTTTTGAACATATTTCACAAATAAAAGGTTTTTCTTTTGTATGAGTCAAAAGATGACGTTTTAAATTGACACTCAGAGAAAATCCTTTTGAACATACTTCACAAACAAATGGTTTTTCTTTTGCATGAGATAAGTAATGCTTTTTAAAAGAATCTTTGAGGGAGAATTCTTTTGAACATACTTCACAAATAAAAAGTTTTTCTTTTGTATGAGTCAAGAGGTGACTTGTCAGATTAAAACTCTTAGAAAATCCTGCTGGACATATTTCACAAACAGATAGTTTTCTATTTGTACAAACTGAAAGGTTCTTCTTTATATCATCACTTTGAGCAATGGAGTGCTCTTTATTTGTAAAAAGTTGTTCGTCTGTATCCATTGATATTTTTTCAAGGTAAATTTATTGTTTTCAGATCCCAAAAGCAACTTCTTTCATATACCAGTATGAAGAGCGAGTGCGTCCATCTACATTAAACAGAAATAGTTTATTCTCCTTCAATAAATACAGATGTAGATTTAACCTGCTCTGAAATCTAAAAAAAAGACAAAAAAGTACAATTTTAATGAATCACAATAAAATTTTACTTTATTAGGATTGAGATTTGACAAAGTTCTAATTCTTCAAGTAGTAGAATATTTATACAGAAAAATGATTATTATTTACAAATATTTAAATTAATATTCAATGATTAATAATGTAAACTGAATTAATTTTATCAATATGTATTGAATCATCCCAAGTATATAATGGATTGTGAATATTTAAGAAAATTTTATTTAAATTTCGTAAATCTTTCTGTTATAGAATTTTTAATTGTTTATAAAAAAATAACTGCAAAAATATGCTTATTCATCCATCAGAATTTTTTGAGCACCTGTAAATGGAAAATAGAGTGCATAAAATTATCAAAAAAAGAAAAAAAAATTACAAATATAAAGCAACCACAAATGATGGGAATACTGTTTTCTCTTTGTGACATCATGAACCTATTATAAAAATTTTCATTTTCTACAAAATTAACAATGAAAAGATATATTTATCAATACATTAAAACAGTTTCAGCACCTATAGTTGGGAAAAAAGTGTATCTGCAGGAAATAAAAAAAAAAAAAAAAAAAAAAAAAAAAAAAAAAAACACAAGTAATACAAAGCACACACAAATAATGAGACTAAAGTTCTTCCTTTTAAGACATAAGGATCCTATTGCTCTTAAATTAAGGGCAAATTTACAAACAAAGAATCCCATCAAGAAATCTATCGATTGCATCTTTGGTTTAGCCATCATTGAGGAAATTAATGTAGCAGTGTATACATATCATATCACATGAAATTACTTGTAGACCAAACATATCTACAGATGAGATATTCACACACAATCTAGATTGCGTTAATTCTTTTTATTGCAAGGGATATTATTAAGGATTACTAAGGCATATTAATAAAAGTCATTTTAGATTAATAAAAGTCATTTTATTAGAAATGTCAATGGTTAGACTTTCATTGTAGTATATTAATAAGAATTATTACTATGTTCTTAAAATAATCGCAAGATGAGCGGCAAAACACTGACTTTTTACAAATTTGCAATCTAAGATGAATTCACTAAAATTAATAATTTTGTGGTCTAGGTAGAGGAACATGTCCCAATTTTGACTTTAAAATTATTACCATTAGCAATATCAAAGGTCCAATATCCTGAAAATAAAAAGTAATTAATTAATACTAAATATATATTTAAAAAAATCCATACACATCATTTACTCAAACAATTTGATATACATTTAATATAATGATACTCAAATACATGCAGATGAAATTAAATAAATTAAACAATCAATAAATTAAATAATTAATAATATTAAATTAAATAATCATTAAATAAATTAAATAATTAATTAAATAATATCGTTTGGAAATTAAATTTTTAGCTTTTATGATTCGTCAGAAACCTAATTATCTTATATCAACCCTTTTGTCTACTATGATACTCAAAAGCAAGTTTTCTGGGTGGGCAGAAAATTCTCTCAATTACTGGGTCATTGATTTTCAGCTAGTTTGGGGGCAAGAACATTGACTATTTATGAAGTATTTACTTTTTTTAATATAAAAGTATACAGGTATGTATGACTTATTTTAAACTACTAAAAGAAAGTAAAAACATGTAAAAGATTATATTTCATTACATACTAAAATTTTACACATTCAGAAAAATGATTTTTGTTTCAATGGATATTTATCAATTATCTTTATTTATTTATTTTTTTTTAATTTAAATATGTTACACAACTAATAAATTTTAAAATGCATTTTGTTTTCATTTATTTATTATAAATATACTAAAAAATACATATAGCTACTCGTTACAGATGTTATTTGATTTATTTTCATTAATTAGAAAAATGATACAGTTAGTGCAATTTTTCCAACTTTTAG
This sequence comes from Maratus speculifer, assembly GCA_964019185.1. Classification (NCBI taxonomy): domain Eukaryota; kingdom Metazoa; phylum Arthropoda; class Arachnida; order Araneae; family Salticidae; genus Maratus; species Maratus speculifer. Next base: position 1,836,308 of record CAXHSM010001189.1, read on the forward strand.
CCCAATACAAAAACTTATTTATTTTTGTCTTTGCTTCCTACTTAGCTACTCATAGCCAATTAAAAGACACAAAATTGTTTTTCAGCCCACTCTATTACAGAATTTAAAACAAATATTATCCTGTAACCGTATAGTCTGGTACTACAGTTAAGACTAATTTTACTTTACAGTGAACACACACACACACATATTTATATATCTTTTGTTGGTCTACCAATAGCCTCCATAATGAAATTTTCAATGAAAAATATGAAGTTATTCAGATTCTTTATAGTTCTGAAATTCCAGAAAAACTGGCCACACGTCTTTGGATATTAGATATAGACTAATATTGCAAGCGTCTGGTGACTTTTGGTCATATAATAGCTTATATTTGTGTATATTAATACAGTGATCATGCCTTATCATTTGGTTTATCAAAATGAAATTTTTAATAAATTTATAAACCAATTTTAAAGATATTTCTTAAATAAGACATATTTATATACTAGTTACTAAAAGAATTAACTATTGTTCAAAAGAAAAATGCTGAAATTTCTTTCAAAAACTGGCCCACTCTATACATGTAGTCTCAGAACAAGTATTCTGCTTGTGTTTTCACAGTTTGCGATAAACCACGAATAAAACAGCTGCTAAAAGCTGCTAAGTTAAAAACATTAATTTATCATAAAAATACTAGTTAAAACATCAGATGCAGCCATAAATAAAAAAAAATTTTATATAAAAAAAAACAATTTTAAATCAAGGAGCTTTTTGAAATGATTTAAAACAGCACAAATAAAAGAAGACAACAGAAAAAAACTCTACTATGTTAACACCAGATGTTTAATTTCAGATGATGAAAATCATATTTTGATAATTATATCATGTAATAACTTATCACTAATTTAAATTTTACCATATGGTAACATGAAAATTTGTGATCAGGAAGAATTGATAAATCCTTCCCCTTAATAGGTTAATAAGTAACATTTAATGTGCATAATTATATAATCCCATTATTTATTTTATAAATGAAACATAATTATATCTTGTTGTTAGATTGTCTGTGGCCTTGTTTATATTGACAAAGAGGTCTGAGGAAAGAAAAGACTAAGAATCCTTGATTTACAATGTTTATTGTAAAATAGATAAGGGAAACAAAACAATATTTAGAAAATTTCTTTTACAAAATGCATTATACACAATGTCTTTTTTTTTTAAGAATATGAATCGCACATCTTAAAACAGAAGTGTTTTTTTTAATTTCTTTAATTGACTACATTTTTTGAGATTTTGTAAAGTTAAGAAGGAATTGAAAAAATTTCATTCTCATGTACATATTTTAATATTAACCAAAGTACAGAATATTGGATTATAAGGACAGAGGGTATATAAAGTAAGCCAACATGAAAACTATTTCTTTAAAAATCATCTTCCCCACATTATTCAGCTTTATTATAACTCATCAATACTGATTCATAAAGAAATTGTAAGATTCTATAATTTTACAACTGTATGAAAAAGTGCTCAGGCCAGGAATAGAACCCAGAACCTGTGGTTTAAATTGTTTCTATCAACTAAGTTACTTGATGACTTTGGTATGTTCATGTATACAATAGTCCATTGTAAATTACCGTAAAGTCCTGTTAATCTGCCCTTCCCGATCAAAATGTCCCTTCCCCACTTTATAAATTATTTCAACTTTCAAAAAATCCCAAGAAAGTGCCCTCCCTCCCCATTCTCAAACACGATAATAAATGGGATGAATCATGAATCTTTGATGAAATGTACGTTTTTTCGAGATTTTTTAATTGATTTCATGCTTTTTTTAAACAAATTTCTCCTTTTTTTCTGTGTTTTTTCGACAGAATTTATATGTTTGTTTAAAAAAAAACCAAATAGAAGCAGTGTTTTTCTTTTATTCTATAACAATTATTTTTAATCTTAGAATGACTCTCCAATTAAAACACCATTTTCTAAAAGATTACTAACTTTTATAGGCAATACAGAAAGGCTGTATATTTTTTAGTGTTTGAATAAATATACATTTTGTGTAAGTAAGAATGAACATGGTTTCATAAGAATGCCGAAAAATAGTTTAAAGAAAAAAATTGCAATTTTTTTTTTTTTTTTTTTTTAATCCTAGTACATTTGCTAAGTATCTTTCAATAGTCAGCGAGATTTTAGTAATATTCGGATAGATATCTCAAAATATTTAGCCGAAGCACTTGGCCAAGAAGCCTTCAATATTCGGCTAATTGAATATCGGCAAAAGTGCCGAATACCAAATAGTGGCAGAATATCCATTCCATCCCTAGTAACCACAATCTTCTTAACAATTTATGTATTAATCAAGCTTCTTTTGGCTATTAAGTCTGTCTAAACCTGACATAAATCTTTATAATTTTATGATTTTGATGTGAATTAACAATGTTTTTTTTTATGAGGCAAGTTTCATTGAATAGTTTAAGAAAAATAAATTTCTTCTTTATAATGAATTTTTAATCATACATTATTAATTATTAATATAATATTTTCTTTTAATATTTTAATCATTTAAAAAATTATCTAAATTTTTATTATTTTAGTTAATTACTTATTTTAATATTTTATTATATTGTAAGCATTCGTTATAGTTTCAATTCGCTATAGTTTCACTACTTTTTTTGCTTTTTTGTTATTTAGTGTAAAAATTATATTTATTTGTACAATTTGCGAAATTGGCCCACGGGATAACCAAATTCTACCAAACATTTTAATAAAACTTTAAATGACTCAATGATAATCAGCAAAAGTGAAAGTTACAACAAATGAAATTTTGTGCAGTCATTATCAAATAACAAATTGTAGAGTTTTTACTTGAAAAATAACGTAAATAACTACACTACCTAAGCACTAAAAAGAGGTTGGGTACAATAAATACAGGGTGATTCAGCTCGTCGGTGACAAACTTTAAGGATCGATAGAGCACACCTAGACGAACATTTTTGAATAGGGAATGTAGGGTCCCTGACGCGATGGTAAGGCGCTAGGCGCTTTCGAAAATTTGGGTGCCGAAATTCGAAACGTCATAAAAACTAGGGAAATGGTTAGATTTTCTTGCTTGTTGCGTCGAAATGATTTTGTTTGTTTAGACTTTCTTCAGTACCAATTTGATAAGCGTATCTCTTAAAACATGGATAGGGGGCGCTGCAGACTTTGGAGAGCTAGACAACAACTTTAAGCCCGTTATTTTGATAATTTAACACATGCTCGCCAAAGTTTATACTCTAACTTAAAGTTTGAACCCAAAAGTAGAGCCCTGCAAAAAGCGTAAGAGCCGGAATAAAATGTCAAAGTACAGGGTGGTCGAAACTCGAAGGCTCCTAAGAGATAAACAAACAGATTTCTTGACTTATGGCATGCATTTTCATGATTCTGTTTGCTGGGGCTCTCTGAAACTCAGTTGAACGGTACAAAAAGAAACATCGATAGGGGGCGCTTTGGGCAAAAAACATAATTCGTTGACATTTCGGACGCTAACTGGAAACGGGGCGCTACGATCAGTTAGTAATAATGAAAACACATTTTCTACCTCTGCTCAACACTTCTGAATAAATTTAGACCAAAAACATCAATGATACTGGAAATTTATTTACAAAAAATAACACTACAGAAGATGCTCGAAATTTCGACCTTGGGCCATGATGCAGGCTTCGCACCTCCGTCGCATTGAGGAGTGTGTGTTTCCAACAATGCCAGGAGTATCTCTGATCTGCCCTGCAGCTGCCACAATGCGCGCCACAAGTTCTTCAGCACTGCTGACAGGTGTATGGTATACCTCGGCCTTCAGGTAACCCCAAAGGAAGAAATCCAAGCAGGTGAGGTCTGGTGATCGGGCAGGCCAGTGAACTGGACCCCCACGCCCGATCCACCGCTGGCCATACCTTGCGTTTAGATGGAGACGCACGTCGTTCGTGTAATGGGCCGGAGCTCCATCGTGCTGGAACCACATCTGGCGACGCGAACCTTCGGGTACGTGCGCCTCCTCCAGAAGCTGCGGCAGCACTTGATCCAGGAAAATCAGGTAATTTCCACCTGTCAGCCGTTCAGGTAACAAATAAGGGCCAATGAGGCAATCCCCCAGAATGCCGGCCCACACATTTACTGAGAAACGCTCCTGGGCTGCTCGGCTTCTGGTTTCATGTGGATTTTCATCACACCACACATGACTGTTGTGGGCGTTCCACATTCCCTCCCGGCTGAAGGTGGACTCGTCCGTAAACAAAATACTGTTTACAAAACGGGGATCCCTGGATCTCATCGCCAAGTACCATCTTGAGAATTCCACTCGAGGGCCAAAATCCTGCTCTCTGAGCAACTGCACCCGCTGGATGTGGTAGGGGTGCAGATTCCGGGAACGTAAGATGCGCCACGCAGTTGCTTGCGAAATGCCAACATGTCTGGCGATATCTCTCGTGCTAAGACCTGGGTTGTCCTCAACCAGGTTAAGCACAGCCTCTTCGTTGTCGGGGGTGCTCACTGATCGCTCCCGTTCAGGCCTGCCTCCGTCGAAAGATCCCGTTGTGGACAACCTCTGGTGTACTCGAGCGAAGAAGGCATGGCAGGGGATTTGCCTGTTGGGGTAACGCTCGGCGTACAACCGCTGAGCGGCTCGTCCATTACAACCAGCAGCGCCATACGCCAAATGCATGTCAGCCAATTCAGAGTTTGTGTACCGTTCCATCCTACTACCGATCTGCAGACAAGTAACCCGAAGCTTAAGTAGGTACCGCACGTTCAAAAGACGTGTCTGCGCATACAACTACGTCATCTCGCGTTGTCGTCTACGCATTACGTATCTTTTGCATATCGATATGGTACGATATCTTTTGCATAAATCAGCAAAAAGCACCTTATGTAAATTTTATTGCGCGCATTGTGCATGATTGAAACCAGCTATGTTTGTTAAAAAAAACAAACAAACTGCAGTTTTAATAGCTTCTTATGATAAGTAAATTACTCTCTTGTTTTGTTTCTAACTGATCGTAGCGCCCCGTTTCCAGTTAGCGTCCGAAATGTCAACGAATTATGTTTTTTGCCCAAAGCGCCCCCTATCGATGTTTCTTTTTGTACCGTTCAACTGAGTTTCAGAGAGCCCCAGCAAACAGAATCATGAAAATGCATGCCATAAGTCAAGAAATCTGTTTGTTTATCTCTTAGGAGCCTTCGAGTTTCGACCACCCTGTACTTTGACATTTTATTCCGGCTCTTACGCTTTTTGCAGGGCTCTACTTTTGGGTTCAAACTTTAAGTTAGAGTATAAACTTTGGCGAGCATGTGTTAAATTATCAAAATAACGGGCTTAAAGTTGTTGTCTAGCTCTCCAAAGTCTGCAGCGCCCCCTATCCATGTTTTAAGAGATACGCTTATCAAATTGGTACTGAAGAAAGTCTAAACAAAGAGAATCATTTCGACGCAACAAGCAAGAAAATCTAACCATTTCCCTAGTTTTTATGACGTTTCGAATTTCGGCACCCAAATTTTCGAAAGCGCCTAGCGCCTTACCATCGCGTCAGGGACCCTACATTCCCTATTCAAAAATGTTCGTCTAGGTGTGCTCTATCGATCCTTAAAGTTTGTCACCGATGAGCTGAATCACCCTGTATGTGTTTTAAAAGTTAAATTACTTGATATTAGAAATAATATTAGAGACAAGACGCCAATAAAAGAATGAATCGTGAAGTACTTCGTGATTCATAGAAAGTGATACTTCTATTTGTAATTCTTAATATTATTTACCAAATAAATTACTGTAATGGAAATTCGTCCAAATTTTTTTATCGCTGTTTGTAATATTTATTACCAGACAGCCATTAAACAAGCTTTGCCAAAAAATCTAAGGCAAATTTTCCAGAATTCCAAATTTCAAATCGCATCCAATTTTTAACTTGAAGGTATGTTTAAGAGCTAGATTAACGAATTTTGAAAATTCTACCTATTTTTATTATAAACAAAATTTTTCTTACTTTAATTCAAAGGCGATTGGTATTTTAGTTAAAACATCTACTGTGAGTGAGTGATTCATTATTTATGAATGAATTCTTTATTCTTGATTCATTCATTGTGCTGGCGTCTGTAATAAAATCAATTTACTGACCCATTTTCTCGACTAAAATAAATTTGTGGTAAGATATGTTTATTTTCTTATCCTTCTACTGAAAATTCTGTAATTTGTGGATTGATAGTATAACGACAGAGAATTTGATGTGCCAGAACTCATTTTATTGTCATTTATAACCATTTTAAATATTCAGCACACTGATAAAGCAAATATTTTAACCGAACAGTAATTATCATGTGAATACTTTATTATTTTAGAATAGAAATGGTTAAAAAATTAAATTTACATTATATTTTTAAAAAATATATTTCATTACAAAAGAAAAAAAGTGAAATACCCTATAAGTAAATTATGATAAGATTAATTGTAAATTAGATACTTATAGTGTATAAGCTAATATACGCTACAAGTAAAATATTAAAAACTATAAGTGTAGCAAAATATTCTCTGCCAACCTATTTTCTGTTTCATGTACACAAGCAGCTTTTTCAACATTTGTATAGTTTATATAATATGAAAAAGTCATTTATTTATTTTATTATGCAAACATAAATAAATTGTATATAAAAAAGTATTGTAATGCATATACCTATATGTATATGTATGCTTAAATGTGTGTAAATGCAGAACTATATTTATATTAATATATATATATATATATATATATATACATAAACACTCGTAAGCATTCATTAGGTTTGTTTCCATAGCTGTTTGTGTCCTTTGGCAATAAATCTCATTTTCTAAAGCTCGAATTTTGCCAAATAACTATAAAACAAAATGTGAAAGCCTCTATAATGAAAAAATACTTTTTTCCCCATAAACCAATGTTGTAAATATAACTTATTAACATACAATAATTATTAAGTAATATTTGATTAAGTATATATTTTATCGCATGTTATCAATTTTTAAATCACCTGTAATAATTTTCTGCATCATATGTAATTATATTTTTACATAGTATTGTTCTTGAATGTATCCATTGGTTAAATATGTTAAAGCAATATTATGATAAAATGTTGATTCAATAATATACTTAACTGCATTGCAGTTTTCTATTATAAAAGTAATTGTAATGATTTATGCTTTATATATATTTTAAAAACTTTTTTTTATTAACCTCCTCAGTCCTGATGTCGCCTGGCTGTGACACTAAAAACATCCTTTAAATTAATTTCAATAATTCCAGAATTGTTAAAATTACATCCAGATCTTTTTAATAAATGTGTGCATATTACAAGTATTGATATATAGACTGATGCATCTTTGGAGATGTTTTATAATAATTTTAAACTTGTTTTTGTAGTCCCATGCAATCTTTGTCTCAGGACTAACAAGGTTTTGTAATTTGAGTTTGTAATTAATATGAATTGTATATGTACTTTTGTTATTTTACTTCCTCCGAAGTAAAAGAAAATTGTCTGGCTTCCAGTTTAAAAATTGATTGCAATAGGTTGCTATGTTTTATATGTAGTTTTTGTGCATTTATAATTATGCTAAGCAAGGTGCTTGAAAATTTGCCCAAGAAATTTAAAGGGTTGATAGAAATCATATCGAGGATAAAACTACCATCACAGGCATCTGTAGAGAAGTGGGGGTGGGGGATATGTTGGTGGAGTCTTCAATTTTTATAAACTTGGGAAATTCTCGATTTCTGAGAAACTATTTTTCTTTAGGATAAAAAAAATTAAAGGTTATTTCCTGAGTGTTCTCTTTTTGTTTTTGTGATTTGTTTTCTAACTGTAAACATGTTTAATAATCGAAATTTAAAAAGAAAGCAGCTAGACTCAGTCGGTCATTGTGCTTGTCTGATCTATGCAAATATCATACATCTATCAGACTTAATTTTTCTATTTCTGTCCATCAATAGCTGATCCATATTGTTTATTTCCTACAAAACTGTGTTACTTACTAGGGTTCATAAATATCACAATATCTTCGATACATTATACAATATTTCAAAATAGTCCACTTATTGCATATTTCTTAACATGAAGACTTTTAATCAAACAACATATAAAGTGCTTTTTTTATATGTAAAACAATATTCAAAATAAACTAAATGAAAACAGAAACAATTTTCTTTATGCACTTGCATAAAGCTATTAAAAAAGAAAAAAAAAAAGACAGAGAGAAAAAGTATAGGATTTAGTATTAGCTATCAAGAAATAAGAAATTAATAAAACAAAAATTTCAAAATATTCTTGTAATTGAATTCATTAAATTTATGTTAATGTTTGTTAACTAAAAGAGAAGTGTTATTTCATGTCAGATCTCTAAAAAGGAAACAAAATCGCTTTGGTGAAAAGTTATAATCATGTCACAAACAAAAATCATAAAAAAAAATTATAAAATTTCTTCAAAATGGTTGCAAGTGAATTAATTCTTTTGTTTTAAAGTAATAATAGGTTTTATTTTATTAATTATATCTTTTAAAATGCCATTTTATCATTATAACTAAAAATAACTTTTTAAAATAAAGTTGACAGAAAATTATGTGATGCTTTAAAAAACAGGCAATTTCCTTCACGAAGATGTTACTATTCAATATTTTTTCACTCTGCCAATACTGAGTTTGAGGCACAAGGCAAAAAGTTTCAATGAGTAAAATAAGAGATCATATTAAAAGAAAAGGATCATTTTCTTTCATAAAAATGAATATTTTTCATCACATGTGTGTCTACAAGACAAGAATTTCTGAAATTATTACTTACTGTTACTGAGATTACAGACACAAATCCATAGTTTGAATGTTTGCATTTCAAGTCTTAGCTGACAAATGCAATTTCAAATTTCAAAATATATTAATTAGCAATTGTACATTGAAATAGTTTTTAAATGCTGAGTACGATTATGAGAATAATGTATGTAAATTTTGAGATGATGAAAATGTTGGATTTAGATTTCATGAAGGAAAATTTATGTGATTGTGTCAAAGTAAGAAAATTTTTTGCTTGATTTTCATTTCATAATATCAAGCATACGCGACTCAGTTGGTAACTTTGTCATAAATAATGTTTTTGATTATATATTTCTGAATTTTTTTTATGAAAATAAAGTATAATTTCTCAATAATTCAAACAATTTTAGCTTTTGAAAATAGTATTTTGATAACTTTAGTTAAGAATTTAATTCTTTTAAGACTTACATCAACCAATGTAATTTGGGTTTTTTTATTGTAGTTAATTCTTTAGGTGTATTGTAAGTTAATATAATAATTCCGATACTACTTAGTTGTCCCGTCGACCAAAAAACAAATTATAAACAGAAGTTCTCTTATACTTCCATTAAAAACATTTCAAAAATATATATTAAAATATTTAATTGCTAAAAAAGACGTCAAATGTTAATAAAATAAGATATAAATATTAATATATATTTTTCAAAAAACAATTGCCAAACTATAAGATTAAATGCCAATAATGGATGATCGTGAATGTCACACTCAGTGACAATAAATACGATAGTCTTTAAGTGATTTTTATTTTTAATGATATACTGTTAATTATATATACTATATATATATTGTTATTTAAAATAAAAATTGTGTCAATATGTATAATTTGGCTATTATTTTTGCGATTTCTATAATGTGGCGAAATTGGTCAACAGAATAACCAAGTAGTACCATAATTCCTTTTTCTTAAAAAAAATTCTTTCATCAAAATTTAGATAAATTTGAAATTGTGAGTATTGCTGGCAGATATGGAAGTAATTAGAATATGTATATATAATTTTAAAAAAATTAAAAAACAAACTTTGTTGTGGTATTTTTATCAATTACTCTTTTGATTTCTGTTAAATGTAATGTTATTAAATCTTCAGTAGTAATGCCATTCAATTTAATGCACATGTTTTATTTTAAGTGTAAAGATGTAGCATAGTTGTGTTTTGTTTATAAAAGGTAAGTAATACATGACAGCATTGCTGAGATCTTATTGTTGGTTAAAGTGAATTGAATAAATTTATATGTAAAGTATAATTTCATTGATAAATGAATTTAATTTAGATGATTTTTAATATTTTAGGTAGCTTTCATTACAAAATATAAAAAGGTATCTATTGCAGCTGTCTAATGGAAAGCACTTAAAAAAAATTGGTATATTTACACCGATCATGACCCCCAGACCACAAAACCATTCTCTGTGTTCTGTAAACAATCAAAACTTATTTGGGTTCAAAAATCTTCTAAATATTCTTGAATTTTCTTTTTAAAAATTTTATTACATACTTAGAATTATAGAATAAAGAAATATTGAATTCAAATTATTTACATACTATGTACAAAATGTATAATATGTACAAAATATAAATGCTTTTACCTTGATAATTTTTGATCATCATACTAAAAACTGGAAAGATGATCCTTTATGCATTTCTGCGTGCCTTTTCATAAAATTAACATAATTCTTCAATAAAACTTAAGACACGCACGACAAACAAAAAATATAAACATTCTCTCTAAAAAAAATTCTTTTACATTCCATCAAAAATTGATGCCAACTTTTTTATCTAAACTTTTAACTCATCTCAAAAGATAAAAAATATAAAAAGCAAAGCAGACGAAAAAACAGCTTCGCTTCCATAGCAACGAGTCGCGTCTTATAAATAAATTAAATATCACAATTGCAAATATGCAAACGATTTTCTGTGAATAAACTGGAATAACTTAATTTATCAATTCCTAATATACTCCCACCTTTAATTTAGGCGGAAGCCAAATTAAACTTAAGATCACTTTTGATCAAATTAAACACTAATTCAAAACAAAAAATCAAAAATATATAAATAAATAAAGATAATAACTAAACAATAATGAAACATTTAGAGTTCTAGAAAAATCAGTTCAGAGTTCTAGAAAAAGTCTTTACCCAAGTCTATTATTTACTGTTGCTTCGACATCAGATAGGACAGTCGAAAGGTTTCAAAAGTTAGAATTGAAGCACCGAGTGTTCTGATCAAGGGAATTCTTAACACATATAAACAGACGCTCCCACCATCCACCAAGCTGCTGCTGGAGGGATGAACTTCCATTTAAGAGGAGACAGTTCTTTCGAAGAAACCATGGCCTTCCAATCCTGCATATAAATCTTCGAAATGATTGAATGAATCCTTCTGTTGAGAGACTGGATACAAGTTCCAAATGTATTGCTCTATATACTGCACATGTAAAAAGTACAACCCAAACTTTGGATCTTTGCTTTACGAAAAGAGGGCCAAAAAGATCAGCTCCAACAACTTCAAAAACTTTGGAATCTCTGACTCGATCTAGAGGTGTAGTATATGGCTTTGCAGAGTATCTTTTGCATCTGTAACACTTAGACAATTGACTTCTAATGATGCGTCTAGAAGAAATTATCCAATATTTTTCTCTCAAAATGGATCCAACTGTTTGAAGTCCAGCATGACAATTCTTTAAATGACATTCTTGAATCAGACAATTCACTACATGATGTTTCGATGGTAATAAAATTGGATATCTGAAAGAAAACTCGTCATCCCGCTCTAATATCTTTGTTTTTACTCTCAACAATCCTTCTTGATCTTTCATAACCTTTAATCCTTTTATTGCATCAGTAGTATTACCAAAACTTTCAGATTGTATTATTGACCAGAACGACCTTTCCGCATCTTCCTTTTCTTCAATCGACAATTCTGATGGAAAACACATATTTCGATTTCTGCACTTCATTATGAATCTCTTCACCCAACATACAACATTAATAAATCTACCAAATTTTAAAATTCTACTATATATCATAAATTCATGTGAGTTAGAACATAAAAGAGTAGGTACTGCAGTTTTCTTCTTTTCCATCATTACTAATTCTTCGCTGGGGCTTGTTTCTGAATGTGGCCAATTTTCTTCTGATAACTTTAACCATTCTGGTTCCTCCCACCATCTCATCTTCAGCATCTGTTTAGGACTACATCCGCGAGAAGGTAGATCAGCAGGGTTGAGATGACCAGGTACGAAGTTCCATTGTTGAGATTCGAAAAATTTACAAATTTCTCTAACTCTATTGCCTACAAACGTTCCCCATTGATCATTTCTTCGAATCCAAGCGAGAACAGTCGAAGAGTCGGTCCAATACTTTACTGGTATGGAAATACAATTAAAGGATTTCAAGACAAAGTTAGTCATGATTTCTGTAGATTTTGAAATAAAATTTTCTAGTTCAGGCACATTGTCGACTGAAGTAACGCAGTTATCTATATAGTATGATTTCATAAGCTTCTCAGCTATCTGTTTGTTTTCTTCATCACCATTACTCAAATGATATCTTGTAACTGCACCTAGCAAAAATGGGCTACAAGTTGCTCCAAAAACTACTCTATTGTGTTGATAAACTTGAAATTCGTCACTACTCTTCCACCATAAAAATCGCAAGAAATGCCGATCTGATTCTTTGACTTCAATTTGAAGAAATGCTCTTCTTATATCGGCTACTACCCCAATAGCTTTCTCACGAAATCTTATTAACACTGCAGGAATTTGTTCGATGAGGTTTGGTCCTTTAAAGAGGCAATCATTTAAAGAAGGAGACCTCCCTACCTTACACGATGCATCAAAAACTGGTCGAACACTTGTAGTAAGACTATCTGGTTTGATGACGGGATGATGAGGTAAAAAATGTCCTGGAATCTTGAGTGCTTCATCTGGTACTTTACTTATAACGCCTTCTTCTTCCCATTCATAGAAAACTTTAGCATATTCTTCAAACATTTTCATTGATTTTAATTTCTTTGTTGAATTTATCAATCTTCGTTCAGCTATGTGTCTATTTGAGGGAATCTCACGTTTGCCGTTAATCCAAGGAAGACCTACAATATAGCGACCTTCTATATTTCTATCAACTTCTTTTATAAAATTATCATGAGCGAGTTCTTCTTCTTCTGCTTTAGACAAAGTTTGACAGGGATCTGTTATACCAATTGTCTCTAACTTCCATAATTCTGGAATCTTCATATCTTTTAATGCTAGGTTCGTGATAAACATATTTCCATAATTTAGGCAAGACTGTGATGTACTTTCTAAACGACCACAAAGTGTCCATCCAAACTTTGTCTCTATTGCTGTAAGACCGCTCTTTAACTGTTTTACTCGACCTGTAAGAAGTTGTCCGTAGTAATCGCTTCCAATCAAAATTTCAATTTTTGGACTTCCTGCTCCTAAATCTGTGATCCATAGTTTATTTTGTTTAAGCTCTTTAATTACTGATTCTTTTGGTATCCGAGGAATATAGTTACAAATTATATCTTGATCCAAAAGTTCTAAGACTTCTTTCGTTTGTTTCTGTCTATCAGAAGAACTTAACTCAACTTGGAATTTATTGTGAGATTTAGCTTCTGATTGCGTACCACCAAACAAAGTGTGTACAATAGCTTCAGAAGAAATGGGATGTAAACCTAACTCTTCAGCTGTACCTTTTAAAATATAGCTCTTTTTCGACCCACAATCAAGTAACGCTCGTACTTTCTTTGTTATTCGACCTTTAATAACTATTTCTAAAGTCATAAGGGTTACTTCAGCAGAACACTGCTTACTTGCTATGGTGCTTTGAATTACTTCTGGGGTCTTAACTGTATTTTCTGGTTCTTTACACATTGAAATTTCAGGGCATAATAACTCGGTATGGGGTTTAGAACAAACGTGGCAACGAATAAAAACTTTGCAAACTTTAGCGTGGTGACCAAAACGAAGACATTTTAAACAGCAATTTTTATTCTTAATTTTGGCCTTCCGTTCATTAAAGGAAAGAGATCTAGCCCTAACACAGTCCTTGCTTTCATGAGATTTACTGCAAAATAAACAAAGGCGTTCTTTTGCGCTAAATAGCCCTGCTGCAGTAGGTATTTTACTTTCTGCTTTTCTTAACTTTTCTTTAGGTTTGTCTTTAGAGCTCAGCTCTACAAAACTCGATTTGGCTAATTTGAATCTTTCCTCGTTTGCAACTTCTTGTTTCAGAAATTCCATCAAACTTACTATATTTGCTTTTGTTGACAATGCATTATTATTACTAACAGTGTTTGATGTGATTGAAATATTATATCGCTGCCATGCTTTTAATACATCTTCCGATAAGCTAGATTCTATCATGGGATAGAGCCACGCCGAATTGCTTTCTAAACTTAAACCCATTGATTCTAACGATCTTAAATATGCCTTGACTTTCGTGAATAAATCTGATAAGGGAAGTTTATCTTTGCCGTGCGCCTGTACATTAGCTACAATCAATTTTAGGAATTCTCTAACGTACACTTCTATTAGTAAATCTTTATTTCCAAAACGCTCTTGAAATGCCTCGACAGCTTTGGGGTAATTAACTGCGGTCATTGGATAGCTCTCTAACAAGCGCCTGGCACTGGTTCCAGGTTCTACCGATTGGATAAGATACTGAAATTTGTCACTATTATCCAAATCTATGTCTTCATGAATTTTCTGAAACTGAGACCAAAATGAAAGATAATTTATTAACTGCGAATCGAATGGCTTAATATTTAGTATAGGTAATTTATAATGCTTTGATTTGGAATAACCGTGATCTGTGCTTTTTTCACTATCATCTTGATTACGTTTATTTGTACCCAGTGCTTCGCTAACTTTACGCTTAATGGTAATAAATTGATCTGAATAACTTTCATTTTCCACTACTTCATTTTCAATAGCCTCTTCATCGCATTTATCATCATCTAACATGAGTTCAATTATAGCTTCATCAATAGCTTTAATTTCATGAATCAAATTTTCTAATTTACTAAAACCGTCTGAAATTTTACCCTTATCTAATGACTCGCTGTTAATTTCTTCATTCAAAACATTTAAAGTTCTGGTAAATGACGAACGTAGTGGTGTACGCTTTTTCTTTAGCTTATTCATCTTAGAAAAATTAAGTAGTAATGCACAGCTTATGAAAACACTATACGCTATAAAAACAATTCAATATCTCAACAGTATTATTCAAATGTCCGTGCTCGGGGCGCCAGATTTGTTCTGTAAACAATCAAAACTTATTTGGGTTCAAAAATCTTCTAAATATTCTTGAATTTTCTTTTTAAAAATTTTATTACATACTTAGAATTATAGAATAAAGAAATATTGAATTCAAATTATTTACATACTATGTACAAAATGTATAATATGTACAAAATATAAATGCTTTTACCTTGATAATTTTTGATCATCATACTAAAAACTGGAAAGATGATCCTTTATGCATTTCTGCGTGCCTTTTCATAAAATTAACATAATTCTTCAATAAAACTTAAGACACGCACGACAAACAAAAAATATAAACATTCTCTCTAAAAAAAATTCTTTTACATTCCATCAAAAATTGATGCCAACTTTTTTATCTAAACTTTTAACTCATCTCAAAAGATAAAAAATATAAAAAGCAAAGCAGACGAAAAAACAGCTTCGCTTCCATAGCAACGAGTCGCGTCTTATAAATAAATTAAATATCACAATTGCAAATATGCAAACGATTTTCTGTGAATAAACTGGAATAACTTAATTTATCAATTCCTAATACTCTGCCCAAATGAGTACTTGTATAGGTTCAGTAGACTCCCTCAAATCTGCAGTCCTAAATTCCACAACTCTCTGAAACTCGCACATAATTTATGGATGTAAACAATGAAATATTCAGTTCAGATTATAAGGATCAAAGGATAAAATTTGACTTTTTTTTAGTTTTATATCAATTTTTTATGTATTTTAATTTAATTTTTGTTAATATTATTGAATTCATGTTTTTTCAAGAAGGAAGAACAAATTTTTTTCTAAAAAACTCAAGATACTGCTGATATCATTCGTAATTACAATCTTCCTACCAAATATATTAATGTATTAATTAAGCGTTTTCGGTCATTAAGTTTGGTTTAACCTGAAATAGAATTTCATTGTTTATGTTTTCGATGTGAATTAGTAATATATCTTTATGAGGCAAGTTCCATTGAATAATTTAGGAAATATGTATTTCATTTTTATAATGAATATTTAATCATATATTATTGATTATTAACTTGAACTTTGCTTTTAATATTTTAACAATTTACAAAATATTTTAACAATTAAATACTTATTTTAATATTTTATTATACTGTAAATATTCATTATAGTTTCGTTTGCATTATTAATTACATTCAAATTACTGTTTAAAACATGTAAACAAAGCAATGGCGAAAAAAAACTGCCAAATTCTAAAATCTGCATACCTCTAGTCCCAAGCTTTGCAGATTTCAAGGAATCTACTGTATATATATATAAATATACACACTATTTGGTTAAAGGTGACCCGCCACTTTTGATTTTCGACGTTTTGTTAATTATCTAGAAAAATACGTGAGGAAACATCCGGAAACTCCTGGTGTATAAACAGGGTAGTACAAGTCATATATTTCCAAGACTTTTTTTTTTCCTGAAACACCTTAGGGGGCCGTCAAGAAATTGTATGAGCATAAATACTTTTGGTTAACACTATTAAAAGCAAAAGCTTTCAAACTGTAGATTATGATTAAGTGGCTTATTTTAATAAAGTGTGCTCATTTTTATGGGAATAGCATGTATACTCGAAGAGAAATTAAGGTTTTCTTAAAAAAATGTTTCAAATATTATGAAGTTTTTTGTTTGTAATTTGCAAAATTACAAAATATACACACTAAAATATGCAGCTAAAAGAATAGTTATTCATTTACAGGGCCACACAAAATAATTCTGATACATGATAATAAAGGAGGAAATTTTTTGCGACATATTTTAACGATGGTAAACGGTATCATGTGTAATCAAATTGATATACATCGCTGAGACTTAATATGAGTTATTTCGCGCATAATACGAAGTGCATAGCATTTACAGGGACACACAATAGACTTCAAAAAGCATATTCTATTCGAAGTGCTGTATATTACGCATGGTAACTGCTCCATGGATGAAATGCATTTTTAATTGTGATATGCGCTTTTAAGTGTCACTAAATGTATTCACATTATATGGTGTGCATAAATGCTACAATAGTTACACAATTAAGATATACAGGGTTACTCAAAAGAACTCGGAATAGTTACTGAATGTGAGTGTAATTTACTTAAAGGTTTATTTTTAAAAAAGTTTTGCATTTTTACGTCGAATCGCATTTAGTTTATCGTGAAATGTTTGTAGAATATAGATTAAATGATATACCGGGTCACGCAAAGAACTGGATACAGGTTTGTTTAAGGATGATAATTTCTGGAAATATGATTTAAATAGTTTAAAGAGTATTGTTGTTTGATTAACATTATTTATTTATTTTTTATATAATTAATTTTAGCAAAATACTTTCGTATAATAAAGGTACTAGGTAAACTGCAGGGCTGAACAAAAGTATTGAAGCATGTTTTACATCTATTCGTATAAACTGCCAAAAGAAAAAATTCATCCAGCTAGGCATTTTTTTGCTAAACTAAATCTCTCCATGATATAGTATATATATCAACCGACAAATCAAATACAGAGCTGTTCAAAAGTATTGCAATACATATTTGGTTATGGGCAGTAACACCTATTTCCCTGAATAACGAAGTTTTGTTAAAGAATTAAGGAAATTTTGATAGCGTTTTATAATCTATGCTTAACGCAGGATTTTTTTTTACTGGTTAATACTTTATAACGTAGATGAAAAATGTTTATGACTCCGGTTTGTGTGGCCGATTTCTAACTCTTGTAAATAAACTCTGATGCTCGTAGCATTTTTTATATGTTATTGACGTGTACTACACCGTGATCGCTATTGAAAAGGAATTGTGTAGAATTTATAGTTCATTTGCATAGACAGTCTAAAGTATTCTGTTACATTATGGTCAATGGGAAAAATCGTTTCAAGTTCATTTCAATGACGTTAGACCATTTAACACATAAAGAAATTGATATGCATTTATAAACGGCAGTATAACAAGCATTTTGTAGAATATGAGGTTTGCTAAACATTTATTATTTATTTAAAGAGCCACACAAAAGAATTCCGTTTATGGGGATAATGATATATGGTTGGGAGCTTTTAGCGGCCAAAATATGTTACTAAATTATAGTGAAATAGACATAAATTATTCACTGATTCTCCACAACGCTACATTTCCGCACCCACATTCCTTTACAAATCTGCCCATTAATTGCCTTTACATTTCTGATGCACAACTTTGAAACACCCTGTATAGGCATATTCAAAATGTGAAGAGTGTAGCTCAATATAGTTTAAAACCGGACTTTTTCAATATTTTTCGTGATGATATAAAATTTCACGCAAAGGAAAGTAAGAGTGTTTCAAATGATATAATGTTGCTTAAATTGTAATGTTGAAAAATTATAATATTGCAACATTATAAAAAAATATTATAATTTTGCTTATTTGCTCAACGCTTAAAGCTGCACAAATAAAAATGTATGTTAAATTTGCAGCGAGACTAGATCCTTGAATGGGTCGGGTTGTATTTTACCTGAACACAAAAATTCTATTCAAATCGGAATCCAACATAAATGTTTTTTATCGATCTGAACCGCTAATATTTGAATTCGAATCCGACACATAAACAGTATTCCGCTTAAAACAGAGCTAATTTTAATACTTACAACGTTATTAAAAAAATTCCAAAACATGTTTTAAAACAAATATTGTTAGCATATAGTCATGCCTTACATTAATAAGAACAATTTTTGACAAATATAAAAATTTTACTTCTTCAAAATAACAGCATTATCAATAAAAAATTTTGAGAAACAATTAATAAACAAGTTAGAAATTACACGTGAAGCGTAACAAATAAGGTGCGTTCGGACGAAAACGAAGTTTTTAAAATATTCAGATCTTGTTGATATAGTAGACAGTACTTCGGTTACATTATAGTAGTAGAAATCTTTGTGTTCCTGTAAATATACAGGAAGTAATTTTTATTACACCTCAGCAACGTATATCATATTCATAAAATGCTAAATAGTTTAATGTAATTAAAACACGCCCCACAAACAATGTTTCTCCGTATAGCTTTATATAATGGAATACTTTAGTGTGCTCCTGTAATTTAAAAACAAATATTCTTTGCATTATAGATTGTACAGAATGTATATTTTAGTATATATATACTTCATAGGTTCATGTCAGTTTTATTATGTTTTATTTAGTTTAACACCATTAAAATGCATTTGAAACTTTTTTTCCCATTGACCGTAATGTCATGGAATATTTTTTATTGTACCTGTAATTGATTTATGCATCCAATTTCTATAAAATTTAAAATAACACAACAAAATTATGTAATAATTATTTGTTTTAAATTTCAAATGATTAAAATACATTTGAAACTCCCCCCCCCCTGACCATAATTTAACGGGATACTTTTGATTGTCCCTGTAATTCATCTATGCATAATTGATCTATCTTAAATTTGAAATAACTTGACAAAATTATGTATCAATTATGTATTTTAAACTTCAAACGATTCGGTTGGGTAGTTTTTGCGTTGTTATATGCGAATGGACAGACAGACGGATGGACTGAACAACAACTATAGGTGCTACGTATTTACATAATTACGAAAGCACCTAAAACAACAGATATAAAGCATAATAAAATTTGAGAGTTGTAAAATAAATGAGCTGATATTCACGCAATAAAAATTTCGATTCTTATTATGTTTTTAAAATTATTAGAAAATAAATTACACATCTTTTAAGAATAATCGCGTTTAAATGCGAAAAATGAAGCATAAATACAGGGTTTCGATATCACAAATAGATTTATTCTAAATAAATAATTCAAGGATAAAAAAAAAATCAAAATGAATATATATATATATATATATATATATATATATATATATATATATATATTTAATTCAAGAATTTTAAAACAATTTACTAGAAGTCAAAGGCTGATATATATAATATCTAAAGGTAACTGCTTTTTTACTATAGAGAGCAAGACAAATATGGATTTTTTTTTAAAATCAAAATGCAGAGTGCTTAAATTTTAAATATAAAGCTAAAGTTGATCAGCGTCTTCATCCTCCATGATAGGCGATGAATATAAGAATTTTGTGAAAATAAAATTTTGTATCGTAAGATCAAAAGCAATTACTCAAATGTGAACCAAGCATTTATTGATAATAATTTGAGTCTTGCAGCTAAACTTTTCCAGTCTGATGAACTCATTTTATTTGCAAATAACAATACGCATAAATAATTCAAATATTTCAAAATAATTAATAAATATTCTCTTTTATGGAATGAAATTTTTAAATAGATCTCCATTTTGCCTGCGTCAATCGCTGCTAATTTACTTAAACATCTTTATTTATTTTTGTTAAAAAGAAATTTGTTTTGTTACATATTAATGATTGCATTTAAATAATATTTAAAATATAATAATGAAAACATTCTTTTAAAATCATATATGAAAACATAAGTAATAAATATTAATCTAAAATACAGATTTCTGACTGCAAATGATTTTCAGATATTAGCAAAATAATGTTATCTTTTCAAGCAAAATATTAAAAGATTTTCTATTTTGATATTTAAAACACATATAATTAAATAATCAAAGAAACTTTTACCTGTGAAGCGATAAATTTGTATTTATTGATCGAGTATTACAGCCAATTATCGCACAAACTTCATTGTTTACGAAATTTTAATTCGCTGTCTAATAAAAAATTCGACGATAAAAAACAAGAGCAATCAAATACGGGTTTTAACTGGTTTGAATTGATAGGCGAATCAAAGCACGTGGTTTTGTTTGGACTTAATGTGACTTAATGTAGGGTTATATTTTTGGCATCACCCAAGTCATTATAGTTCACCTCCAGTATATTCTTCCTTCATGAGCTTTTCCCTCGATAGTAAAAATTTATTTTCCATTATCACTTTCCACCAGTCAGAAGCTTTATTTCATCAGTGAACATGTCCTTGCATTTAAAAGAAAAAAAAATAATTGTTTTCGTAAAATTTAACCACAATAAAATGATTGCGTATAATTATGCACAAATTGAGTTAAAAAATGCATTTACTGAGAAATAGTATTAATAATGTAAATAAAATAACAGAAAATAATTTATGATAAAAATTAATGTCTAAAGCAAAATAAGAAAAATTTCAAATGAGGAAAATGATGTCATTCAGCAACCAGATAAATGGGAATTACAATATTATTACGGGTGCCTCTTTCATATTACTAATAACAGTAACTTTAAAAAAAACATTTGAAGGGAAAATGACGTCAATATTTAAAACATCTCATTTTTACTCATAACGATATTACATTTCAATATTTCTTTTCATTATGAACACTGAGATTGAGATTTTACTTTCAGATGACTTCAGTTAGTGAAAATAATGTCATAGTAAAATGAAATTAGTTTTTTTTTAATAAAGCTATTTTTCTGTGAGTGTATATAAAATAAAATTTCTGGATTTCGCCGGTACTCAGATTACAATTTTAACTAAAGATGTGTGAATATTTGCATGCAAAATTGTTACTGGCAAACTTGACATTAAATTTGGAAATATATTTATTATATATTGATTCAATAATGTAATTACTTTTGCTTTTTTTAAACCAAATCAATCGGGTCTTTTAAACATTTCATTAGTCGAATTTGACGGGATTCCACTCGTTTTATTGTTAAAATGCATTTCCTTTTTCTCAGAGTCTATAAAAAAGCGTTTAAACTATAGAAAAATCCGTTATTGATTAATCTAGTCAATGAAGAAGTAGCACATCAAATTGTATCTCTTTTTTATTCCGCAATTCCGATGTCTCAGAGAGAGATTGCTAATCGATTGGGTATTTCACGCCCTTCTGTTTGCTATCATATTGATAAAAAGAAGAAAAATTAAGTTAGTCCATTGCATTCTAAACGGGTTCGCCCTTCTAAAAGACCTCTATCGATTTTTTTTTCTAATCGGAGGCGAAACTGAATTCTACAATGGCAGAATCTACAATCAACTTGTTAATAATATTTTCTTTATGATAAGATTTTTCTTTTATGGTGGCAATCATTTTTTTTATTTATTCTAAATTTGGTTATAGTTTAAATTTTAATGCAATTGAAAAATTATTCTGACACACCATTTGGTTCTGTGGGCATCGTGAATTTGGGAATCTATTTCAGTTCAGTTTTCTGCATTTATTTAACATTTCATAATATGTGTATTTTTTGTAAAATTGTTTTTCATGCATCTTAAAATGTGTTCGATTGATTTACTTATATTTATTGCAGATGAAAAAGCCTATGCATGTAGATGCACATCACATCACTTAAAACTGTCTTTAAAGTGTGAAATATGTCGAAAAATATTTCTTTACAAGAGTGCTTAGGAAAAGCAGGTTCTAACTCACAGAAAGGAAAATTGTTTATTTGTGAAGTATGCAGCAAAGAATTTTCGAAAAAACAAAATTTAAACACTCACCTATTAATCCATACTGGCAAGAAACCTTTTGTGTGCGAAATATGCAATAAGAAATTTTCTCAGAAGACTTATTTAAACAGTCATTTATTAATTCATACTGGCGAGAAACCTTTTGTGTGCGAAATATGCAACAAGAAATTTTCTCATAAGTGTAATTTAAGCAGGCATTTATTAATTCATACTGGTGGGAAACCTTTTGTCTGTGAGATATGCAGCAAGAGATTCTCTCATAAGTGTAATTTAATTACACACCTCATAAATCATACTGATGACAAACCTTTTGTGTGTGAGATATGTAACAAGAAATTCTTACTAAAGGCTGATTTAGGAAAGCATCTGTTAGCTCATACTGGTGAAAAACCTTTTGAGTGTGAGATATGCAGCAAGAAATTCTCTCAAAAGACTAGTTTAAGCAGGCACCTGCTAATTCATACTGGTGAAAAATCTTTTGTTTGTGAGACGTGCAACAAGGAATTCTCTCAGAAGTCTCAATTAATCAGACATCTGTTAATTCATACAGGTATGAAACCTTTTGTGTGTGAAATCTGCAACAAGAAATTTTCTGAAAAGGGTAGTATAAGCAGACATCTCTTAATTCATACTCGTGAGAAACCGTTTATTTGTGAGACATGCAACAAGAAATTTTCTCAGAAGTGTCATTTAAACAGGCATCTTTTAATACATACTAGGGAGAAATGTTTTATGTGAAATATATAACAGGAATTTCTCTTAAAAGAGAGTTTTAGGGAAGAATCGCTCATTCTATGCAGTTGAGCCAATTTATGTGAGGTAAAAAAAATCACAAAAGATCAATCTTATTGTTTTTGCTCCCATAATTTGTTAATTGTGTTTAACTAATTTTTATACTTCTTCTATTTAGAAAAAATAATTAGCAAATTTTAGTATTAAAACAATATTTTATTTAAAATATTAGACAGACTAAAATGAAATGACGACCAACCAAATATTCCTCAATTTAAATTATTAAATCAGCAAGTAAAGATCTTCAAATTCATTTTTGGCAAACCATATTTTATATTTACTTGGCTTTATATTTATATCTTCTAAAAAACTTCGCAATTCTCTCTTTTTTTTGACACAATATAGATTTATAAGCCTTTAAATTTAGCCGTATAATTGAGAATATTTGAGTCAAAAGACTTGTTAAAAATAATTTCTCATAATGAAATTCTTTTATTTCAACACGTTCCCTGCCAAAGCTGAGGTAGTGCATCTGTTCACAGATGCCTCAGTGAACATTTCTGTTATATTTATTTATTGTATTTAAGTTTCAAGAAATAAATGATCCATTTCAGCACGCCAAGTATATTGTGTAGTTTCTTTCGGTACTACTCTGTTAGCCCGTCGACCCATTTCGCCAAACTATACAAATCGCCAAACTAATAGCCAAATTTTACATATTGACGTAACTTTTATTTTAAATAACGAAAAAACAAATAATTAGTAGAATATTAATAAAAAGTCGAAATAAAAATCATTTAATGACATTTTAAACACGTGTATCCTATTTAATGTCATTGAATGTGACATTCACGATCATCGATTATTGGCATTTAATCTTATATTTTAGCGATAATATTTTGGTCGATGGGATAACCTAGTAGTACCTTTCTTTCTGTGTGTCAAACAACAAAAAAAAATCTTTATTTTAGGAAAGAGTAGTAATTGGCAAATCTATTTATCCATATCTGCCGGAAGTGAAGTGGTGCATAAGCCAAAAATTAATACCACTAGCGGTTGACTTGTAGGTTTAACATTGGGTTTGACCTACAATCAAAAGTATGAAAACATTAAAAACTGGGTGCGAGAAAACACATTGCTAAGCCTACGCGTCAACGACTAGTGGTATACACTTTTGGCTTATGCACCTCTTCGATTCCCCTATTACTACTTTTCCATAAAATAAAGGGCTTTTTCTTATGCTCGAAAACATAGGGTTTTGTGCTATAGCCTCTCTGACTATCAGTGATGGCCCGATTGAGGACAAATTTTCGGCTTTTAGCTCATAATTATTATTCCAATCGTCAGGATAGCGATTCAAATAAAATTTTAAAAAGATGGAAGAAGATTTTTCTGTCTTGAAAATCAACTGAATAAAAATGTATAACTTCGGAAAATTTGTTTTACTAAAAAGTACAAAAACATCCGCAGTGGCCGAATTTACATTCGTAATTACCCATCACTGCAATAGTGATAACCCATCGAAGTTGATTCTTCATTTTACATTATTCGATCTTTACAAGAATAAAGTATTATATTCGTGAAAATTTTCGTCATCCAGTTTTCGAAGGATTTATACGTTTTATTGGGTCACAAATTGGAGCTGATTAGTTTTTGGTGTATATCTGTCAACAGGTTGCTTGGCTTTGCTGTATTCTTTACGATTCCCGCAATAGCTCAATCTCCAGATCTAATGCACGGATTTTCATCACTTTAGATTAACACTTAAATGTCTGGTGTTGCTTTTTTGATAACAAACCCAATTTAGGCTTTTAAAATAAAATTAAAATAATGTTGTAGCTTAATGCCTAATGTTGCCAATATACTGAGAATATTATTAAATCAGTTTTCAACATGCAGATGCCAATGTTTCAAGAATATTAATAGATTTATTTTTGTTCATTGTTTGCAACTTGTACTTTTTGTTTTCTTTGAAAACTTTCTAATTATCCTATTTTAGACTAAAGTGATTAAGTGAAATTTATTTCTTATCATAGTTCTTCAAATATATAAGTGCTTGATATTATAGAATTTTATCAAGAAAAATTATTTTTTCAATTAAACACCAGTGTTGTCGATTAGTAGCAAACTTTTTTTTTACCAGTTAACGATTCTTAAAACAAAAAAGCTATTCTTTAAGTATTCCCCCCATAATTTACTTAAGAAATAAAAGCCGAAAAACGTTTTTAAATTTATTTTTGAAAAATCAGGCATATGTGGGTTAATTTGGTACGTGACATGAATTAACTATTTCTACATTTTGGTGTAAATTGCTCAACAAATAATGATGCTATGCTGCATTTTTTGCGATGTTCGTAATAGATTTATCTCAATAATTAATGCACGGATCTTCGCCAGATTTCAGATTTAGTTTGGTGGTGACAGAAGTTGTTGCAGATTAGTTTTCGGTGTAAATCACCCCAAAAAATGGCGCTGTTATGCTGTATTTTACATAATTTTAGCGATAGTCATATCTCAAGAACTATTTCAAGGAATGTCATGTACCTAGAATTCCCAAAATTGTTATAGATTGCAATTTAACGTTTAATTTCTAACATGTATGAGATAGAAGAAAGTTTTGGGATTGCCACATCCGACTGATTATTTTTGCAGGGCTCGGTGCCGGTGTTTGCGTGGCTTTAATGCGGGCTTTCTTAACTCTTTTGTTGGCAATTTCAACTCATTTTTCATGTTTTACAACAACTCTTCCTCTCTATTTTGCTTCGTTTTGTTCCAATGCTTATTGTGTTTTTCTTTCATTGTCTTTTTGCAGCTCTTTCCATGTTTACGATGTAAGGAGGAAGGGCATTCTCTCCGACCGCTTCTTTCAGGACTGTACGAAATGGGAAGTGTATAACTTTTTATGCAACCATTTCACCAAAAAAACTATTCTGTGCGTGCAATGGACCTTATGTACGTGACGTCAGACACCAGAGCTGGCAGTATGCATACTTGTTATTCTAGTCACTGCACCGCCAGAAAGCCTGAATGCGCAGGCACAAACATCGTTACCAGACGACTCCAACCTTTCTGGATAGATTTTAACGGAAAATTTACAAATTTAGAGAATTTTCTTGCAAGCAGAACAACAAATTTGAATTTATGTTACATTATATTAACCCCTTGACCGCAAGGGCAAAAATTTAATGTTGTTTTCTCTTTAATTTATTTTAAATGTTAATAAAAGAGGGATTTTCTAACATGGTATACATTTTTTTGTTAACGTATATGCTTATATGTCTTGAAAGTATCAATTCTAAATTAATTTATTAAAACTGGATTATATTTGTAGATTTTTATTAATTTAAATAAAGCTTCAATTGCAATGAAACCTGTAGCCTAGTGAACTGATATATGCGGTTGCGGCAGTGGGAAGGTAAAGTATATGCTGCTACAAAAAAGAATTCTTTTCCGGTATTTCTAACAAACAAGCATTAATAACTCACACTCCAAAGACTGCTATGCTAAACACCGCCAGTACAACAGCCGAATTTTAGCCTCGATCTCACGCTGCATGCATAAGGTCCATTGCGATTTAAAAATACAGTCATGTCTAGTATAAATTTATATCTTTAACTATTGTATAGAAATCGTAATTCTATAGAAAATGTTTTTTCTGCATTGAACTTCTTTTGAATTTTGAATTCTTTAGCAACTGCTTTTAGAGAGCATTTACATCTTACAAGTTACCATCTATTCTAAATTCTAATTTTTTATAATTTTTCATCAAAATTACATAAATATACATTTTAGAAAGATTTTGCTCTTGCATTCCTTTGGGGTTATGATATGATAAATTATAGCCTGTGGTTAAATACAGTGTGTTACCATGATTTTGCCAACAATACTTTTGAAACAGGTTAATAGTTCTATCACTTAACCTCTACAAACAAACATTTCTTTGTTTTAATATTAGTATTAAAAATGCGTATAATTTCTTTCTTCTATCTTTACAAGCAGAAAATATTGAATTCGAAGAAATTTTCGACGGATTTACATGTTTTAGAGGTCAGAGAATCCCAGAAACATGCTTTCTAAAAAAGTCTGTTTCTAAGTCTCTGTCGCTGTATGCGAAACAAAATTTTGTGTTTGCTCTACCTCGAAAACTAAAGAAAGGAATTTTATAAAGATTTATATTCAGTTAACCCTTGATGTAAATTTGTGTAGATTAGCTTTTAGTGTAAATCATTCAACAGGTGGCGCTACTATGCAGCATTTTTCAAGATTTCCACAATTGCTCAATCTCCAGAACTAATTCACGGATTTTGATCAAACTTCAAATTCGGTTTGTTCTTAACATGAATGGACAATTTATTTATATTTCGCTGTAAATCGCTTAACAAATGGAGCTGCTATACTGCATTTTTTGCGACTTCCGTAATAGCTATATCTCCAGAATTGAAGCACAGAATTTCATTAAACTTCTATTAATTCTATTCATTCAAATTCTTGTCACGATTTCACATTTTCTCTTTTCTGGTGTAAATCACTCAACAGTTTGCGCTGCTAGCTGCATTTTTTTGCAATTTCCGCAATAGATGTATCTCCAGAACTAATACACGGATTTTCATCAGACTTCAGATTCTGTTAGTTCTTGAAATGAATAGGTATTTTTTTTATATTTTGGTGTAAATGTCTCAACAGGCGATGCTGCTATCATACATTTTTTACGATTTCCGCAACAGCTGTATCTCTAAGAAGCAATGCACGAATTTCCATTTAACTTAGGATCCAATTAGACGTTTGCACAAATCGCTGCTGAATACGCATTGGTATTAACCGCCTAATAAGTGGCTCTACTAAGCTGCATTTTGAGGATTTGCGAGATTTAAACGATAGTTATATCTCACGAACTAATGCACTGAATTTTGTGTCTTTAGAATCTTCATGATGGACATAGATTTCCGTTCAATTTTGGTACTGTGATGGCGAATTTTGCTGTATTAACACGTATGAGTTAGAAGAAAGTTTTGGGATTGCCACATCCGACTAGTTAACACCCCTTAATGGTCGCATTAAATTACAATTTAAAAATTCAATTTCATTATTGCCACCACTTTTTTGAAAAAAAAAATATATTCATCTTATTTAATGTCAAGTAAAATGATATCAGAATAAAACCAATTACACTATAAAACTGGTGGGAATCAAACCGTTCGAATAAAAGTCTTGAAGCTTACAGCCCGTGAATCTCTCGGTGACAACGATTAAGTGGTTAACATTACTTTGAATTACTTACATAACTTAATTAAACATAATGAAAAAAAGTTTTTTTTTCAAGATTTTTGCTAACTCTATACGAAGCCCAGTTTAGATATGAATTCCATTTGAGGTAAAGTCAATTATTTGTAAAGTCTCCAGTAAAATTAATGGATATTGTGGGTAGTAAACTGAATTGTATAATTGAGGACGAGGGACACCACGCGTATTTATAAAATCCACTTTTATAGATTAAACGACTCTTTTAAACTGTCATGTGGTTATAATGTATAACGCATAAAGTTGCAGAATTAGAAACAAGTTGGAAATTGCATGTGAAGCGTAGCAAATGAGGTGCGTTCGTACGATAACGAAGTTTTAAAAATATTCAGATCTTGCTGATATAGTAGAGCGTACTCCGGAAACAGTATAGTAGTCGAAATCTTTGTGTTCCTGTGAATATACAGGAAGTAATTTTTATTACACCTCAGTATTGTATATCATATTCATAAAATATGAAATAATTTAATATAATTAAAACACGCCCCAAATAATGTTTACCCGTATAGCATTATGTAGTGGAATACTTTTGTCTGGCCCTGTAATTTAATAAAAAATATTCTTTGCATCACGGATTGTAGAGAATGTATATTTTAATATATATCTAGACACACGGCAATGTGTCAGCCAAGTTCACAAAGTAAAAGGCGACACACCGGCCGTGGGTTATATTACCCGAACCATTTCGAGCCACTTTTGACCCCTCAATAACTTAAATTCTATTTGACCTACACACTTGCAATTTTTTGTGTCGTGTAAGACCATCTTCTAATTTCCGAATCCTAAAATTATTTTTAAAAATCTTTTACCGTTCACGAGGAATTGATGTCTGAAAACCACTGTTTTTACCACTGACTCACTGATTCTCTCACTCACTCATAGAAATGTTTGACTACTTCCACGTGACTTAGGAAGTTGAAATTTGGTGTGGAGGTAGGTTATTGGATATATAAATAGGAAAAAATCAGAAATCACCATTAATTAAACATTAATGGTTGGTTAGAGGATAAAGTTAGAGGATAGAAGTTTATGAGAGTTTCACAAAATACCAGAAATAGTGCCAAGTTGGCGACACTTTTGGCGAGTATCAGGGCTAATCTCTGAAGCTACCGAACCGATTTCAAAATTAATGGTACCAAAATGATGGTGCCCCGGTTCAAACATAGACTATATCTTATGTCTGTGCCACTAACCAAAAGAGGGTTCAGAAGCAAAAAACATTCTAAAAATGTGATTTTTGTTTTACTGAAGGGTCTAGAAGCACAAAATTTGGCATGTTAATTATTTATAAGATATAAATGGTCACTAATGACATTTGCTAAAAAATGTCAAATTTAAATGGGTGAAAATCCGCGAAGAGCGTTCTAAAAAAGTTCGAAATACACATTTTAAA
Source organism: Maratus speculifer (assembly GCA_964019185.1). Classification (NCBI taxonomy): domain Eukaryota; kingdom Metazoa; phylum Arthropoda; class Arachnida; order Araneae; family Salticidae; genus Maratus; species Maratus speculifer. The sequence goes on from CAXHSM010001189.1 coordinate 1,866,239, forward strand.
ACAATCTCAGCAAACAACAAACCGATGTTAAAAGTAATGATATCAAAATGATGATGACAATCCTTGCTCCAACATAGGATATATCTTATGTCGATTACACTAACCCAAAGGAGGTAAAAGAGCAAAAAACATTCTAAAAATGCGATGTCTGTATATTAAGGGACAGGACTGGAAACAAAGTTTGGCATTTTAGAGTTTATGGGAATTTCGCGAAATATCAGAAATAGTGCCAAGTTGGCGACACTTTTGGCGAGTATCGGGGCTAATCTCTGAAACCACCGAACCGATTTAAAAATTAATGATACCAAAATGATGGTATTCGCCCGAGTTCAAACATAGGCTATATTTTATGCGTATGCAATTAACCAAAAGAGGGTGAAGAAGCAAAACCATTCTAAAAGAGCAACTTTTGTGTTACTGAAGGACCTAGAACTATAATATTTGGCATATTAATTATTTATAAGATATAAATTATCTCTAAGGGAATTTCTAGACATACGACAGTGTGTCAGCCAAGTTCATAAAATAAAAGGCGATACACCGGCCGTGGGTTATATTACTCGAACCATTTCGGGTTACTTTTGACCCCTCAATAACATAAATTCTATTTGACCTACACACTTGCAATTTTTCGTGTTATGTAAGACCATCTTCTAATTTCCGAATCCTATAACTTAAAAAAAAAATCTTTTACCGATCGCGAGAAATTGACGCCTGAAAATCACTGTTTTTACCACTGACTCACTGACTCACTCATAAAATTGTTTGACTACTTCCAAGTGACTTAGGAAGTTGAAATTTGGTGTGGTGGTAGATTATTGGATTTATAAATAGGAAAAATTCAAAAATCACCATTAATTAAAAATTAATGGTTGGTTAGAAGATAAATATTGGATTTCACAAAATACCAGAAATAGTGCCAAGTTGGCGTCACTTTTGGCGAGTATCGGTGCTAATATCTGAAACTACGAAACCGATTTCAAAAGTAATGGTACCAAAATGATGGTATTCACCTCGGTTCAAACATAGGCTATATCTTATATCGGTGCCACTAACCTAAAAGGGGGTACAGGAGCAAAAATGTTCTAAAAATGCTATTTATGTGTTATTGAAGGGCCTAGAAGCATGAAATTCGACATGTTAATTATTTATAAGATATAATTATTACTAATTACATTTTCTAAAAAATGTCAAATGTAAAAGGGGTGAAAATCGAGAAAAAGTCAGCCCTTGCTCTAACAAAGTTATTGGATTGCAATGGGAGTCTCTGGGAATTTGGCGAAATATCAGAAATAGCGCCAAGTTGGTATAACTGTTGGCGAGTTGTCTTTGTCGCAAGTTTGGCGATAAACTTTTTTAGCCGATGGGATAATCAAACAGTACCGAATTGCGTAAAAGAAATATCCTTATTAGTGAGATTTAAAGGAACATAACCAAGCATAATATTAATATTTTTACGTATGACTAAATTTTTTCCCGAAACATTAGCGTAATAAGGCAAAGAAATTGCTCCTGTTGGATTGATACACTGGCAAGGTATGGATAATGATCGGATTTATTCGCAAGTTCTGAAAAGCCCTATAATATCAATGACGTGGATAGTCAATGAAGCGTAAATCATATAATGGTTGCAATTTGAATAGAAAAAGTTGTATGCTTCTCGGTTATTTATTTGTTTTCGATTATTTATTCGGAGTAGCAACTGAAATAACCCTTATTTAATAAATTATAAGCTCTATTACTTAAAGGTTTCAACTACTGCATAACATCAGCAAAAATTATTATTCGGTAAGTATCTTCTAAAGGACAGCACTTCTTTCTCCTTTCTTGTTTTACATTTTTACGTACCTACAAAGGTCAATATCGCGAGACATCTGAATTTTTATTAAATAAAAACAAAATACACGTGTTATTGTTTATTTTTTCAGTATTGTATCATTTTTTAGAGTGTGGCAACTAAAAGAAATATTGAAATAAAAAATAAAAAATTAGATAGTTACATAATGTTAAAGTATGGAAACTATCAACATGAGTCGTACAACAGGATTGAAAGTAGGTGACTCAGTCATTTTACACAAAGTTATTCCAATGCCTCCTGATGGAAGCTGCCTGTTTCATTCAATTGCATTTTTCCTATTTAATAATGTTGATTTACAAGAAACAAGTAGGGTACGGGCGGAAATCGTTGACTATGTTTGTCGTAACTGGCAAAATTTGAGCCCCTGGACATGCAATCAACACGGTGAACCCTACTACTCCGTAGAAGCATACCGTGTGAGTATGCTTAATTCGACAACTTATGGAGCTGTTTCGGAGGTAAAAGCGGCAGCAGATTTGTATTCAATAAGAATCGAAGTGTATCAGAATGACAGTCTGTGTGGATTGTTTGGTGAAGAGGGCCGTCCTATAAAACGTTTTCTCTTCTCTGGAAATCTATCAGCAGGACATTACGATGTTTGTGAACCACTGGCTGCTAACTTAAGTATTTCTGATGTGCAAGATGAAAGCAGTGATCATTCTGGGAATGGAAACGTATTGCGAAAAGGACGGCCACCAAAGCGTAAACTAGGTCGTCCCACAACATCAGACAAATCCAGTGCCGAACAAATACGTGAAGCTAGTCAGCGCTACAGACAAAATCATCCTGAGATTAACCAGAAATCTGTTAAGCGTTACACAAACAGAAATCCGGAAGTGAATAAGAAAGCTGTCAAACGTTATAATGACAAAAATCTCGAGGTGAATCAGAAAGCAGTAAGACGTTATAGAGATAAAAATCCCGAAGTTCATCAAAAAGCCGCAAAACGTTATAATGACAAAAATCCTGAGGTGAATCAGAAAGCAGTAAGACGTTATAGCGATAAAAATCCCGAAGTTCATCAAAAAACCGCAAAACGTTATACAGCGAAAAATCCTGAGGTGAACCAAAAGGCTACTAACATTTATCAATTAAAGAAAAAATTATCGTACACAGACGGACAGAACGTAATTAATCAATTGACTGATAAAATAAAAAACCGGTTAGAAGCAGAAAAAATTGTTAAGTGGGTTCTTCAACGTCGTAAAAATGTTTTGAATAATTACTTTAATCTCTTTGAGCGCCTTCAAAAGAAAATAAATATAAGTGTTGAAAAAATGTGCAGTCTATCATCCGAAACAAATCTAAAAGATAAATTTACAATACTTGCATTAGAATCTAAACATCTGAATACTCAAGAACCTTACTACTATGAAATTTCATATAAAGTACTAGGCTTAGAAGAAATCATTGCAATAGATGATGAGGGTCAAGCACATATATTTAATTTGAAGAACAATAAACGAAATGCATCTTGGATATGTAATCCAGAAGTATGTTTATTAGATGAAATAGTTCTGCGAAAACTACATGATGCTTTCCAATATATTATTTCTAAATCAGTCATAGATCTATTTAATTCTATATCGAACCAAGATCATGAATATTTTAATCAAATTAAAATATTAAACAATATAAAATCTCATTTTCCTAAAATAAGAACAATTGTTAGAGAACTGTACCAGTTAGCCTTTTATTGCAAAAATATAAATACAATAGATTGTGATCTAAAAAGCGTAAACGTAAACAAGTTAAACGAATTAGGTGTTCCCTTTGATATCAGTAATGCCGACACTGTGAAGTAAATGCAAACGAAATATTATTGAATGAAGATTTGATTATAGAAAAATATAAAAACGCTTACAATAACATGAAGAAATGATGTGCCGATGTACCGATACACCACTGTATATCCTGTCACAGACTTCTATGTTTACGTGATATGTCTACTATAAGTAAACTGAGAAATCCTGTTCAAACTGACGTATGGCACCGATTGCAGCTTTTCAATGAGTCTCATCGAATTAGGTCTAGTTCTTTTGTTTGTCATTTATGTTTAAAGAAAATAAGAGCTAATGAAGTTCCTTCTAATTCTATTCTTAACAGTCTTTATTACAGCGATATACCTAAGCAAATTAGAAATCTCAACAACTATGAAAAAATGTTAATTCAACGGGCTAAAGCTTTTCAGGTTATAACTAACTTAATTCCTGTGGGAAATATAAACATACCTAATAGACAAATGATAAAAAAAATTAAAGGAAGGACATTCCATTTGCCATTACCTATAGAAACTACTCTAAAAAATTACCTAATCCCGAAGACCCATTAAACACAAATCAAAAACTTTACATACTTCTCAGTAATAGTCCAACTAAAACCAAGATCATGTGGGAAGACCTAGTAAACATTAACAACATATACGATGCTTTAAAATACCTAAAACTAAATAACATTCACTACTCAAATATTAATCTGCCGCAAAATCCCGCCAATTTACTTGATCCCTTGGACCAGAATTTTTGCCACAATATTGAAACCGCTGAAGCTATTGAAGAACTAGAAAATCAACACGCTATTCTCACTCAAATAACAGAAGAAAAAGAAGGTATTTATGAAGACTATACCATCTATCCATTGTATGAAAAGAAACAAAATAGTACAGCTACAGCCTTGTATCAAATGATTAAAGTTAACGCAGCACCAATAGATAACCGCAACAAGGATATAGATACTTTATGTTTTCCCGACATATATACTGAAGGCAAATTTGGTCAGTTTTATCAAAGAGAAAAATTTATTACCAGTGCAGAGTACATAAAATCCCGTTTAACGTCACAAGATTCTAGATTCAGACGAAATCATCAATATTTATTTTACTTGTTAAATGACGCAAATCTAAGGCAACTGAATTCAGGCATATACTATAAATTAAATGTAACAAATCAAAATCAAAAACTGACAGCTCAAAAATACTTAGAAAAGTTGGAGAAGGATGAACTTGAAGGAGATTTAATGGCAATATTTGGTCGATTACGGAATACTGAACAATACTGGAAAAAACCCAGAAGCGACGTTGTATGTATGACTCGGCATTACGGGCCAGCCACGTGGTTCCTGATGATCAGTCCCTCAGAGTGGACGTGGACTGACCTCGCGGATTACATCAAAGAAATAAATGGACCGGATGTAAAGAACAAATCTGTAAGCGAATTAGTCGCTATGGATCCTGTTGCAGCGTCAAGATTTATCGATATTAAATTTAAATCAATGATCGAGTTTATTACATCACCTGATGCCCCTTTGGGTGAGATAATACACTATTTCTGGCGCCGTGAATATCAAGCTAGAGGTTTGCAGCACTTTCATCTTATGTTGTGGGTAAAAAATGCGCCAATACTACACGAGTCAACAGTAGATGAGGTCGCTAGCTTTATCAATAAATATGTTACGTGTGCTCTCCCCGATAAAAACATTTCACCAACTTTGAACGAACGTGTAATCAAATATCAAACTCACAAACATAACGCATATTGCTTACGGAAGAAAAAGACCAAATCAGGATTCACAACTGTTTGTAGATTTGGTTTTCCTCGGCAAGTCACTGAATCCCTAACAATCAGAAATGTAACCGAATCAATAGCAACAAAGAAAACGTTAACATCTAATAACAGGTTGTACAATATACCTCGCAAAGTAGAATCTCGCTACATCAACGATTATAATCCAGCTATACTTCTTGCTTGGAACGGTAATATAGATGTGCAATATGTAGGGGAAAAAACCGCTGTATTAAATTATTACATAACAAAATACGCCACAAAAGGCGAAAAAAGTCACGCAATCGGTACTTTTGACAACATTAATTCATCAAAATCTTTAGCTAGTAGGCTGTATAATGTAGGTCTTCGAGCTCTTAACAACAGAGAATGCGGTACGCTCGAAGCAAGTGATACACTCTTGGGCATATCTCTTTACGGCACCGATCCGCAGACCACAGTAAGATGGCTCGATGTAAATATGCACCGTAACCGTCGAGTAAAAAATAAAAAAGATATTGACCAGCTAGAATCGGATTCCACCGATATATATTTCGAATCCTGGGTTGATAATTATTATCCCCAACGCCCTCTTGACTTGGAAAAAGTAAATTTATATGACTTTGCTCGATGGTATGATATAGCTACAGCCCCACCATCTCTGGGAAATGCTGTGCAAATATATAAAATAACATCAAATAAATTTTTAAAGAAACGCCAGCGCCCATATTTAATAAATCATTACAATTATGATGTAAATAAGTATCCAGAAAAATACTATTTCTCTCTCTTATTGTTGTTTTATCCGTGGAGGAATCTTTCTGTACTTAAATCAGGTCAAAATACATATACAGAAGCTTTTAATCTATTAAAAAATGAAATGAAAGATGGATTACGTTACGGAGAAATACAAACAGAATTCCTATTTAATATAGAAAAAGCTTTCGAAATGGTTGAAGAAAAAGTAGCAGAGATTGAAAGTAACCGAGATAAAGAAGATAATGAAGATGACGGTATAGAAAACCCATTAGATTTTTTGCCTGTTGAAGCCCAAAATGCAATGGAAGATTTTCGGAATGCAGAAGAAGAGTTGGTATCTGAAAATGAACTTGAAAAAATGATAAAAAACCTCAATGTAGATCAAAAACGTATTTTTGATCAAATTTGTGACACATTGAAAGATAACAAGAAAATTTTGCGATTATTTGTGAGTGGAACAGGGGGTACGGGCAAAAGCTATTTAATAAATGCTGTCAAAAGTTGGGTTAGAAAATATTTAAATAAATTGGTTGCTGTTGCTGCACCAACGGGTATTGCAGCTTTTAACGTTAATGGTTTGACAATACAGACTTTTACAGTTGCCAGTGAAACATGGAAATTGTCCAAAGTACAATCCTCTGTCAGATCAAGTTCTCAAAGTTTTAAGAAGTGATTTGAATGAGATTATTCTTTTGATTATTGATGAGGTTTCTATGATATCAAATATAACATTGATGTACATTCATCTTCGTTTAGCAGAAATTTTCGACACGGGCGATATAGCAGATGTCTGGTTTGGCAGAGTTAACATTGTGTTATTTGGTGATCTGCTCCAGCTGCCTCCAGTGAGACAACTTTCGTCGTTTGAAAACATCAAATCGTCAGATGTTCAAAAGTGTTTAGGATCACTTAGTGTACCGAATTTATGGAAAAACTTATTTTCATATGATGAATTGATTATTAACATGAGACAGAAAAACGATCAAATGTTCAGCGAAATGTTGAACCGTATTAGATTGGGTGTAGTCACAAATCAAGATGTGAATGTTTTATCTGATCGACTCCTTAAATTAAAATCCGCTAACCCAAAAGAAAGACTAATAGAAATAATAAACTATTTTTCAGAAGTGCCAAATAATACCATATGTTTGTTTGCAACTAAAAATATGTGTAACCAGTTTAATGATGCTATGTTGACAAGTATAAAACAACCAGATATCAAATTGAATGCAATAGATGAAATAGATTGCCCAAGATACTTGAACAAACGAGCAAGGGAAGTATTGAAAAAAAACGAGGATGATTCTTCATTATCTGCTGGATTAGAAAATGTTATAACCGTAAAAATAGGGGCACGTGTAATGTTACGTAGAAATATAGACGTTAGCAAAGGACTTGTAAATGGATCGATAGGGACAATAGAAAAAGTACTTTGGGACATCGACTGCAACAATAAAGTCAGAAAAATTAAAATTAAATTTAACCATAATTTAATTTATGAGTTGGAGCGCGTTAAGACTAAGCTTCAAATATTGGGTAATGCATTTGTGCACCGGGAACAGTTCCCTGTTTGTTTAGCCTATGCTATTACAATCCATAAAGCACAAGGCCTTAGTCTTGACAACGCACTGCTCGACATCGGCTCATCGATATTCAGCAAAGGACAGGCCTATGTAGCACTCTCCCGAGTCAAGACCCTGGAGGGTGTTCACCTTTTAAATCTAGATCCCAGCCAAATAAAAGCTCAGGAAAGCTCCATAATAGAATATAACCGCCTGCGAACATTATACCGCCCTGATTTGACAAGATTACTAATAAATAGGAAACGTGTGAAAAAAATCTCAGATAATGAATGGGCAATGCGCTATAACGTTTCAAACGTGCAAGAAAATATAGAAAATGACAGCGAAAAAAACCCAGTACGTAAACGCAGGAAAAAGCTGTAAAATTAAATAATATTAAATAAAGGCGAATTAATACTGAGCCTATTTATTTCAAAAAAAAAAAAACCTGCTTATTTGACAAAAAATAATGATATCCCATCAAAAACATAAATGTGAAAGAATGCCAAGTTCACTAACGGTTTCGGTAATAAAAGAAGTGAGATCTAACTGCAAACCAAGTTCTTTCGAAGCTCCTTTTAAATCATAACTCCTGTCATCCATAATGTTCTTCAATTGATTAAAATGGTTTGTTATGTTACTTGCTATTCAATAGAGCGACTTGGCAAGTTTTCAGCCACCAACTTTAATCTTTGAGTCTGAACACAATTTAGTCATAGTATGTCATAGACTAGTATGTCATTGGCAAAGATCTGGTCAATCAAGTATTCAGGTAAGTATATCGATGTTAAGGTACTGATAGGTTAAAGAAGTGATTAAATTTAAATTCTGATCAACTAAATAGAGAAATTTGAATAAGAGAAAACTTGACAAGTCGTTCTATTGAATAGCAAGTAACATAACAAACCGTTTTAATCAATTGAAGAACATTATGGATGACCGGAGTTATGATTTAAAAGGAGCTTCGAAAGAACTTGGTTTGCAGTTAGATCTCACTTCTTTTATTACCGAAACCGTTAGTGAACTTGGCATTCTTTCACATTTATGTTTTTGATGGGATATATATATATATACTTCATAGGTTCATGTCAATTTTATTATGTTCGAATGAGTGAACATCATTAAAATGCATTTAAAACTTTTTTCCCATTGACCGTAATGTAATGGAATAATTTTGATTGTCCCTATAATTGATATGCGCATCCAATTTTCATAAAATTTGAAATGATTTGACAAAATTATGTAATAATTATACGTTTTAAATTTCAAACGATTAAAATGAATTTGAAACGTTTTCCTTTTTGATCGTAATGTAACGGAATTCTTTTGATTGTCCCTGTAATTGATCAATGCACCCGATTTTCCTAAAATTTGAAATGTCGCGACAAAATTATGTAATAATTATGTATTTTAAATTTAAAACGATTCAATTGGGTATTTTTTGCGTAGTTATATGCGGATAGACAGACAAACACACGGACTGAACGACAACTATAGATGCTACGTATATACATAATTATGAACGCAACTAAAAAATGGCAGATATAAAATAGAACATAACCAAAACTGCATTGTTGACATGAAAAAGAAAGGAACCAATTAAGATTGATTTTGAAAACAGTCGAATTACTCGGCTTTTAACCAGAAACAGTTTTCTTCTGGTATGTCTTGCCAGAAATAAATAACAAAACTTTGTAAAAAAAAAAAAAAAAAGCTGTTGAAAGATTGCGGTGATTAGGCCGATTCCACTACAGAATTTTTGATGTCAATACAACTAAAAAAATGCTACGGAATATTTAAGGTCGATACAACTACAAAATTACTGCAATATATTTGATACAATGTTGATACAACAACTAAATTAATACAGTTTACAAACTGCTGTACTTTTGTAGTTGTATCAATCGCAAAAATTCTGTAAATGCAACTGCAAAATCACTGCAGTCTTCTTATTGCATTTTTTTATGCAGCTCATTTTTAGCTAACTTGTTTCATAACTTTTTACATTTCTAGTTTCAATCATAAACAAAATTACTCATAACTGCTAAAATCATGAAAAATAATAATACAGTTGAACCTTCTAAAGTGACCACCTCGGTAAAGTGGCCACCTGGCTAAAGTGACCGCTTTTGGAGAATTTTACTTGTGCTCATATATAATAATATAAGAATTGTTCCGTAATGTGGCCATTCTAATGTGTCTACTTGAGTAAAGTGACCAGTCAGCCTATTTTTGCGGATGTTATTTGAACCTGTAAAATGTGACCATTCATTTTTCTGCATGGCGAAAATTTTCAAACTAAAAGACTAAAGTGGTCATTTTCTGAAATTTTATTTTGATCCATTAAAAAATTTCAATAATTTATCTTTTATAGTTAGTATATGCTTGATGTATGAAGAGACCAGTTTGTCCTTTATTGTAATGATATCAGCTTTGTCTAAGGTGATTTTTACTGGAAAGCTTATTTCGCCAGTCATAAAAACAGTACCTTTTTGCATTTACAATGAAAATAAAAATGCGCATAAATTACAGAATATCTTGTAGGTATGAGTTATTTAAATCAATTACTACGGAATTTCAACTGTATTCAAAAGATATAATGCGAGTTTTAAATAAATTATCCTTTGTTCAGCATATTTTTAAATTAATGAATCAGTTATTATTGCTAATTAATCAGTTCATTACTTAATATAGTGCATTTTTCTTTATTTATATTTTAATTTTTGAGATGACAATATTTTAATGTGCCATTTTGAAAGACACTCCATAAAGTGACTACCTCTTTATAGTGACCATTTTAGCCTGACCGAAAGGTGGTCACTTTAGACAAGTTCCACCGTACATCTTTTTTCGCAATACATCACCCAAGTCATAACTCATTGCGGAGTTATGAGTAAGAACGATTTAACAAGAAAAACATAGAAAATGATATCACAGCCATAACAAATAAATACAACTGATAAAACAACCAAAACTCTTAGAATAAAAGTGAAAGCAATATATTTAAAGGGCTACAAATATATTTTTAGAAAAGTTCTGTTATCTCTTAAACCTTGAATTGTCTTTTTATGTTGATAATAAATTGCTAATTAATTTATTTATTTAAGAAAAATTTTGTTATAAAGGAAGAAATATTAAAAAACGACTTAAGGAAATTAAAAAAAGTTCTCTAAAGAACTTATTAAATTATAAAGAAAGATCTAAAATAGTGAATACTTAAATCTAACAAAATTTACTTTATTCCCAGTATTCTCCAAATAAATATAACTTTTATTTCAGTAGTCCAAAAAACTGAACATTTGAAAAAAAAAAGGTCACAATCTGGATTCGTTACTTATTTATTAATCCTTTGGGAACGAGCGACCAATATACGTGCTACATACGGTGCTCAGAATTGTTCATTATTGTCAACAGTTATTTTTATTTGAAAAGTTTATCTTATTTAAAAAAAAAACAGAAAAGAATGAAAAAGCGAAAATTGAGCAGTAGCAATTTAGCGAATCTAATGGCTTGTTTACTTTTACTCGCCAAATAAAGAATTTAGTTGCAACGGCGAACGACAGCAAGAATCCTGGATAATCACCAAAAACGGCATCATTTCGCCAAAGATGTTGGATTCGAAACCTTTCCGAGAGAACAATGGAATGTGGCGTCTACTTATATGAAATGTCTGGGGGTTCAATAGTAGGAGACCGTTCAGGTATTACGTAAGCACTAAAAAGACAGGGGGGTCCAAAGTCTCCTTATTTTTTCTGACAAGGAAAAGAGGGTTCACTACAATTCTTACGTAAGCTTTAAACAACGAAGCAACTGCAGTTCAAACTCAACAAGCAAAAAAAATATGATGGGGAAAAAGCGTTCTACAGTCTGTTCAAAATTCGCCGTTTATTTTCGATTTTATCCTTTACTTATCCATCGGCAGTCGCGAGACTCGCATCATCCTCTCGCCCTTTGTCTTCATTGTTATCTGTTAAGTTGTGTGCCAAGTCAAGTACATTGCAAGACTAGAAAATCACAGGAACCGGTGTGGCTGAGTTCTCTTGCCAGGGTAACTGGTCAGTTGACTTTATTTTAGGTAAGTCCGATATTTTCTTTTCTCCCGTTCAATTGGTCATGGAATTCCGGAAATTTTTGCAGAATTTCTGGAAATATTTGTCTTTCCGCTCCTATTGTCGAACTTCCTTCTCTACAGGTTTTGAAACTTTAGAAAGCAGAAAACCTACTTGGGGTTTTTCTTGTCTCGGATACACAACACAGATATTCATTGTTTTAGTTCAGTTGCATAGTGAATTTTTAGTGAAAGAGTATTGCTTTTAGTTGCATAGTGAATTTAGTCGGATTTTATTATGGATACTAACATTGACAAATCCTTATTATATCAAAAACTTTATCAGAGCTTTAAAAAATCTTGAAATGATACTCCTGTCCAAGTCGTGCAAAAAAGGGCGAATGATGTTTGGCGACGGAACAAAATTGAAGGAAAGTGCGACAAAGATCTTAAAAGGCTTGTTTTAAAGATAATTGAGGAAGAACTGTAGATTGCAACCAAAAAGAAATCAACTTTTTAAAACTTTTTCACTAAGATAAGTGTTTAATTTTATCAAAGAAATGTTAAAGTTCGTAGAAATATAGAGTAGCTTACATTATATTCTCAAGAGTGATTTCTAAAGTCTTGACATAGCTCTCTAGTTAATAAAAAAAACAAACAAATTTCTATGTTTGTTGAAAATCTGTTTATTTTAAATTCTTCTTTGGTTCGTCTTTCATTTCAAAAAGACGTTTAAGATTTATATTTCTTAATCTTATTATAGATTAGCGTTTCTGCTCTAGCTATGAAGTAATATGTAAGTCTTAATTACTTATTAATTGTTAAAAAATGTAATAAAAATGCCTGCCTCTCAATAATATTTACCTAATGCAGTCTCTTTTCGTGTGTTTAAAAGAATGTGCTAACTAATTGTTGTTGCTTTAAGAAGATATTGAAAAAAATAAATAATTAATAATAATAATAATATGCTAAATATTTGTTGTTTAAATCCCAATTCTTTAATTTTATTATATTTCATTTCATCCCTTTTTGTTATCCAAAATGCAGACACGCTAACATATTTTTAAAAACTCAACATTTTTAGCCGACAGAGAGTACACGGGCCTAATGGGTTCTTAAAGTACTGGTTAAAGCGCAATAATGACTGAAATATTATGGAATGGTTTCATATATAAATTCTTGTTTTAATATTTAAAAAATAGCGAGCTTTGCTTGTTACGCTGGTCGATTTTTCCAAATGAACTTTGCAGGCCTGTACGAAGTTCTGAAATATTAATACCAACTCGAACATACATACTCGAACTGAAATATAAACACCAAATTGAACTCCAACATTTGTATGATTCATGTAAAAAATTTTAGTTAGGATGCCTAAGTAAGTTAAGACTTCTTGTATGCCTTGTTTTATTGTTCAATGTGATAAATAACAATATATTTAAACCATTTTGTATTCTATAGTTTATTTAATGCAATAAGCAACAATATATTAAAACCTTTTTATATATTTTGATATCGCAATTCCTATATGCCTATAAAAATTTGTAGGATTAATAATGTAATTGATTGGTAACTTTTTATAAGTCAAGAAGTATTGATGTATAAACTGCCATAAAATCTTACGTAAGCAAAGGGATGGGGTCTAGCATTTGCTTATTTTTCTTACAAGGGGGGAGTAGGTACAATATGACTAAAAATATGTTTACATAATACTTGAACGGTCCCTAGATAGCAGGGTCTTTCAATAATTATTCTACTCAATTTTCAGATGTCTCACTCGAGGATGATTAAGTTTGGTTTTGAAACCAACTTGTATCAAAAATTGTTTACAAACCTTGAAAAGCAACTGGTAATTTTTTTTCTGTTTATGCTAAATTTAATAAAAATAAATAGAAATACAATAATAGATAACGTTATCGTTATCAAAGCAGAACAAAAAAAAAAAAAAAAAAAAAAAAAAGTTGAATGTAGATTCTGCCATTGTAGAATTCAGTTTCGCCTCCGATTAGAAAAAAAAAATCGATAGAGGTTTTTTAGAAGGGCGACCCCGTTTAGACTGCAATGAACTAACTTCATTTTTCTTGTGTTTATCAATATAATAAAAAAACAGAACGGCGTGAAATAACCAATTTAATAGCAATTTCTCTATGAGACATTCGAATTGCGGAATAAAAAAGAGATACAATTTGACGTGCTACTTCTTCATTGACTAGATTCATCAAAAACGGATATTTTCTTTAGTTTAAACGCTTTTTTATAGACTCTGAGAAAAAGGAAATGCATTTTAACAATAAAACGAGTGGAATCCCGTCGAATTCGGTGAATGAAATGTTTAAAAGACCCGATCGATTTGGTTTTAAAAAAAGCAAAAGTAATTACATTATTGAATCAATATATAATAAATATATTTACAAACTAAATGTCAAGTTTGCCAGTTACAATTTTGCATGCAAATATCCGCACATCTTCACCTAAAATTGTAATCTTAAGTGCCGGCGAAATCCAGAAATTTTATTTTATATGCATTCACAGAAAAATAGTTTTATTAAAAATACAAAAACTAATTTTATTTTTTCTATGACATTGTATTTTCACTAATTGAAGTAAGTCATCTGAAAGTAAAATCTCAATCTCAGTGTCCATAAAGAAAAGACATATTGAAATGCAATATCAGGTACTACCAGGTTATCCCGTCGACCAAAAATTATCGCCAAACTATAAGATTAAATGCCAATAATGGATGATCGTGAATATCACATTCAATGACATTAAATACGATTCATGTGTTTAAAATGTCATTAAGTGATTTTTATTTCGACTTTTTATTAATGTTTTTATTAATATTCAACTAATTATTTGTTTTTTCGTTATTTAAAATAAAAATTATGTCAATATGTATAATTTGGCTATTAGTTTGGCGATTTGTATAATATGGCAGAATTGGTCGACGGGATAACAGAGTAGTACCTAATATCGTTAAGAGTAAAAATGCGATGTTTTAAATAGTGACGTCATTTTCTCTTCAAATGTTTTTTAAAAGTAACTGTTATGAATAATATGAAAAAAGCATCCGTAATAATATTGTAATTCTCATTTATCTGGTTGCTGAATGACATCATTTTACTCATTTGAAATTTTTCTTATTTGGCTTTAGACATTAATTTTAATCATAAATTATTTTCTGTTATTTTATTTACATTATTAATATTATTTCTCAGTAAATATATTTTTTTTTACCTCAATTAGTGCATAATTATACGCAATCATTTTAAAAAATAAATTTTTATTATCGAGAGAAAAGCTAAACTGAGTTGCTATCATTTTGAAGGAATATCGTAAAAAGCATTTAAAATTAAAAATAAAATATAAAAATGGAAATAAATTAAAAAATAACTAAAATGGGCACAACTACAAATAAATAGCTTTCATTTAAAAAAAATAATTATCGAAATTGGTTGAGTAGACAATTCAGGGCTGATGACACGACATTTTTTAGCTTGTCTGAAAGAAATAGCATCGGATGCTAATACACAAATGCATGCAAAAAATATGTCCATTAAATTGGTTTTTTAAATAAGAACAGCCAATTTACCAATCTACAAAAACATCCTCAAAATAATAATGTAAGGAATACAATTGCAGAATTTTTTTTTTAAGATTCATTTTACATAGAAAACTACATAAATTGAAATCAATTTAGATACATAAACTACTTACAAAGAGAAATACATATATCAGTTGTAATTTTTCAAGTGAATAAAAATATCCAAGCCAATATTCAAACGAGAGATCTCTTGGCTGATGCCGCATATGCTCTGCCAATTAAGCCATTCTGGACGAATATGCAGGACCTAGTTCGCCTAACAAACCTGAATGATCGCAGTTCATTGTCTGATAGCTGAATTAGCTCAACAGAATAAATCTCAGGTTATGAAATTCCAGTAAACGCTGGATGTCTACTTATACTTGATTCGTTTTTGACACAATTATACAATTAATAAATAACTCATATGAGATGTATGTTATACACTGCTCAAAACAATTAAAGGATATTTGAAGTTTTATATAAAATAAAGATATAAACGAAATTTTTTTGCCGAAAAGAAGAAGAGAATCACAAATACAAATTTTTCTAGTTTTCAAACTGTGGAGTATGCAAATTTTTAGTTCGGCGTCAAAAACGTCGCTTCAGCGGCAGCGAATGAAGTTTGACTTTCAACTGGATAAAAGAGAATGAAGACAAGGATGATCAGCATTCAGTGATTGCTTTGTTTCGATGAGTACGATGTCTCAGCAAAGTCATTTGACAGATTCAGAAGCTTGGTGAATTGTTGGTAGGTTAGAAGGGGGCCAAACTCAAGCAGAAGTAGCGCAAGCCATTGGAGTGTCACAAAGTGTCATTTCCAGGATCTGGAACCGTTTTTTGGAGAGTGGATGTGCAGGCCGAAGACCAGGGCAAGGTCGTAGACGGGCAACAACGCCCAATGAAGATCGGTATTTAGCGTTAACAGCTCGGAGACACCGAAACATGAACGCTACTCTTCTCCAACAACACCTTCGCTCGGCTACAGGCACCACGATTTCAATCAGACTGTTCGAAACCGGCTCCATGTTGTAGGTCTGCATGCTCGCCGACCGATGGTATGTGTTAGATTAACATCAAGGCATCGTCGCGACCGCAGGGAGTGGGCAACCGAGCATGTTAACTGGAGGAGAAATGTATGGAGCAATATTCTGTTTTCTGACGAGTCCCGTTTTTCTGTGCATCCGGATAATAGGCGTATTTTCATCTGGAGGGACCGTGGCTGAAGGAATAATCCTACGTTCGTGCACGCAAGTGTCAGATTTAGCACATTCATTTCTCCTCCAATTGACATGCTCGGTTGCCCACTCCCCGCGGTCACGACGATGCCTTGATGTTAATCTAACACATACCATCGGTCGGCGAGCATACAGACCTACAACATGGAGCCAGTTTCGAACAGTCTGAGTTGAAATCGTGGTGCCGGTAGCCGAGCGAAGGTGTTGTTGGAGAAGAGTAGCGTTCATGTTTCGATGTCTCCGAGCTGTTAACGCTAAATACCGATCTTCATTGGGCGTTGTTGCCCGTCTACGTCCTTGCCCTGGTCTTCGGCTTGCACATCCACTCTCCAAAAAACGGTTCCAGATCCTGGAAATGACACTTTGTGACACTCCAATGGCTTGCGCTACTTCTGCTTGAGTTTGGCTCCCTTCTAACCTACCAACAATTCACCAAGCTTCTGAATCTGTCAAATGACTTCGCTCAGACATCGTACTCATCGAAACAAAGCAATCACTGAATGCTGATCATCCTTGTCTTCATTCTCTTTTATCCAGTTGAAAGTCAAATTTCATTCGCTGCCACTGAAGCGACGTTTTTGACGCCGAACTAAACATTTGCATACTCCACAGTTTGAAAACCAGAAAAATTTGCATTTGTGATTCTCTTCTTCTATTTTCGGCAAAAAAATTTCGTTTATATCTTTATTTTATATAAAACTTCAAATATCCTTTAATTGTTTTGAGCAGTGTATAACATACATCTCATATGAGTTATTTATTAATTGTATAATTGTGTCAAAAACGAATCAAGTATAAGTAGACATCCAGCGTTTACTGGAATTTCATAACTTGAGATTTATTCTGTTGAGCTAATTCAGCTATTAGACAATGAGCTGCGATCATTCGGCCGGCAACGTTGAACACCTTTGAGGCATGGACTCAATGAGGCTATTAATGACGAGTTGGGGTATTCTGCCCCACTCTTCCAGAAGAGCTCTTTCCAGTTCTTGGAGAGTGTGTGGGGGTTGTTGTCGGCCAGAAACTCGTCTTCCTAGAGCTTACCAAACGTGCTTGATTGGATTCATGTCTGGAGAACACGCTGGCCATTCCATTCGAACGATTCCTTCCTCGAAAAGGAAATCCTCCACCAGGTTTGCACGATGTGGCCTGCAGTTATCGTCCATTAAAATGAAGTTATCTCCGATTGCTGCAGCGTAAGGGACTACAATAGGTCTGAGGATCTCATCCCTATATCGGCGACCAGTCAGAGCTCCATCTCGAATGATGTAGAGGTCAGTGCGCCCGTCAATGGAGATGCCACCATACACCAACACTCCTCCACCATACCCCCTACTGAAAATGGTTTTCTTTGAAGAAAACACCTTTTTTTATTCTTTTTTTCTCATATGCACAAATTGTGTTTTGCGCAATAAAATGCATTTTTTCTGCCAAACATGTGTAATTTATTCTCATATAACCTACTATGTCTGTCGACCATGTATCAATCAGCTAAAAAGTTTCCCAGATACAAAATCCACCTAAAACTGCAATATCCTTTAATTGTTTTGAGCAGTGTATATACAGGAAAGGAAGTGGAAGACGGGAAAAGATATAATTTTGCGTCAAGAGAATAACTTATGCAGTTGACTATTTATTGTTATAAGAGATCAATAAATAAGATAAGAATTTACCTTTATACAGAAAGAAAGGTTTGGAGAATTATGTTTTAACGCCAAAAGGGCGATAAAAGGTTGACGATGACTATATGAGTGGTAAACCTCCCGGGCATACCATTTTTTTTGTTTATGTTTCGCAGAGAACACGAGATAGTGTTGACAGAAGAAATGTTCTGAGACTATGTCGAATCTTTCATGTAAATAAAGTACAATATTTATATATATAAGATGTATATATGTTCTTCCAATTAAAATAAGAAGAGAAATCCCGTTTCGATTTTATTGTGAAAGTTTCAATCACTTTAAATTGAATTTATGCTATTAATAGAATAATTCCTCTGAGCCGAATACGATGCGACAAAATGTTAAAAAAAATGCTCAAATTCTTTGTATGTTGCGAAGAGAAGGGGGGAACATAAATTGAATACATTCAGGGGAGTATTTTAGATATTTAAAGATTTCTTCTTACTAATGATAAACAGACTTTTAAAGATATGAAACAGTACGATGCAGCAATCTTAGGCAGGTGGCATATCAGACATGACATGAAGTTTGAAACGGCTTTCATCTATGTTCCGAACTGTTTCTTTTCTTAAATCGCAATTCATCTTTCTCATGTCGCCTCAGTGTGCAGCTTGCATTAGACAGAAGGGATGCAATTTATATAACTAACGATTAATCCCTTATTGTAGAAATTTTCTTTATATAGATACAGTGAAACCTCCGACAACGGTCACTCTGAACAATGGTAACCTCCTAATACAGGTCATGTTTTATTGTTACCGAATCTCTTTCATAGAAATAAAATTGCCCTAGACCTCTCAACAACGAATTCCGAACAACGGCCAACCCACAACATTTTTCTTACGTTATGTTTATTAACTACAGCTGAGATTGTGAAGAATTTTAATTTTAGTGATAAGTTGAAAGTTATCCAATATAACAAAAAAGATGAAAGTGCACGAAAATACAGCTGCAGTGTACAAATATTAATGTAACCAAATAGATGATATTCGGAAAAAATAAATTTATTTAGAAAAGGTGTTTCAAGGTGTAATATTGGAAACTAAAAGTAAGCGTTGAAAAACTGGTTATGATAGGATGAAATAAATTGATTTTGGAAAGACTTTCGAACTTCCGAAAGACTTTTTTCCAAATTTGTGTACCAATGTTGCAGGAAAATACCCCAGAAATTGCCATGAAATTGCACTGTTAAAAATCTGTAGCTTTCCTGTATAGTCAATCCGCTACTTTTATAAAAAACGATCGATTAAGTATATAATGGAGTATTCTCATTTGTCAGAATAAGGATATTCTATAATCTATCATTGTGGCAAATTTAAAATTTTGCGCTCACTAAAAATGATGACGAATTTTACAGCAAATCTGTGAAAATGGTTATGTATCTAGACAAAGAGATATGCTTTAACCACTTGAGACAATCGAAACATATGCGTGCCGCAAAAACGGCTTAAGACTCCTTGTTTCTACCCACCAGTAAAATTTTATTAAAATTTGCTTCATTTAATCGGAGCATTTTCTCGAGTTGATAAGGCACAAATTTCTGTTTTTATAAAATATGCTTTTTCAAAAAGAAAAAAAAACCTAACCGACTTCAAAAAAAAAAAAAAAAAGAATCAAACTTGGCGCTAATGCATATGAATGCATAGTTTTAATATGCTTATGATTTTAAAACGGTTCCAACAATGAAAGATGATTTGCGACAAATCATATTTTTTTTTTATCAATTACACATTTTTTTTTATTTAAAAAAATTTAAGCATCAGAATTTAATGAAATTAAAATGGGACTCCATGGGTATCTTATACTTTCAATAAATAAATAAATAAATAAATAAATAAATAAATAAATAATAATAATAATTATCAAAATCGGTTCATATTTAGGGAAGTTATAAGTGAACAAGAAATACATACAGGTCGAAATCATAACCTTCTCCTTGAAGTAGGTTAAAAATCCGATGATTAAAAGTTTCGTAAAAGGTTAAAAATAAAAGAAAAAACTGCGAATAAATGATTTATTTTGTGTAAAATAATAATATATATTTCTTAACTGCAAAAATAATTTTGCCGTTTATTTTGATTTTAATGTAATATAATTTTGAGATTTTAAAATGTGGAACCTGTGAATAACGGCAACCTCCTAAGTACGAACACTTTATCGTGTTCCCAGCGGTTTGCCGTTATTCAGAGGTTTTACTGTATTTAAATCTATATATCGGGCTAATAATGGGAAAATTTGTAAAAAAAAATCATTTTCAAATTTCCAGCTAAAATTTGATATTGTATGGTATGTGCCACATGAAGACATTCAGAATTTAAAAATATTGTATTGCTCTATTTTTCAACTGATGAGCTTAAATGAATTTCATCTGCTTAACACCCTGCAACATTTTTATATTAATATATTGAAGTATTTAGTAAAAATAATATAAGTAAATCTCACCTTAATAACTTGATAGATTTTTTCCCCCTGACGAACACATTCTAATTTTTTTTTTTGTCAAATGCAGCCATTTGATAAGGTAAAAATAAGTTTTATACGATCTTTGGATTGTTCTTGATTCACTAACATTGATCATGTTAGTGAAATTTATGGCGCATAACGAAAATTATAATTTTTTAAGGCATGTGACAGACATGGCACATGGTGCAGTAAAGGGTTAATTTATCATCTCTAGAAAGTAACAAAAAGCCAGATATTTTATGCAGAAGAAAAAAATATGACTTTGAATTCCTTAGCATACTGAAAACAAAGGATTAGAAAAACCTCAAAGGCATACTATAGCCAAAAAAGGCTATTTTGATAAAAAATATCATGGTCATAATAAAAAGCCATAATGGGAAAATTGTGTACTACTTGGTTATCCCGTCGACTAAAAAACTATCGCCAAATTAAAAGATTAAGTGCCAATAATGGGTGTTCGTGAATGTCATCTATATATTTAAAAGACCTGGCGGTTTTTTTATTCATCAGCCCTGAATTTTCTACTCAACCAATTTTGATAATTATTTTTTTTAAATGAAATCTATTTATTTGTAGTTGTGCCCATTTTAACTATTTTTTAATTTATTTCCATTTTTATATTTTATTCTTAATTTTAAATGCTTTTTACGATATTTCTTCAAAATAGTGGCAACTCAGTTTAGCTTTTCTCTCGATAATAAAAATTTAGTTTCCATCATCACTTTCCACCAGTCAGAAGCTTTATTTCATCAGTGAACATATCCCCGCATTTAAAAGAAAAAAGTTAATTGTTTTTATAAAATTTAACCACAATAAAATGATTGCATATAATTATGCACTAATTGAGGAAATATATATATATTTACTGAGAAATAATATTAATAATGTAAATAAAATAACAGAAAATAGTTTATGATAAAAATTAATGTCTAAAGCAAAATAAGAAAAATTTCAAAAGAGGAAAATGATGTCATTCAGCAACCAGATAAATGGGAATTACAATATTATTACGGATGCCTTTTTCATATTACTAATAACAGTAACTTTTAAAACACATTTGAAGAGAAAATGACGTCACTGTTTAAAACATCGCATTTTTACTCATAACGATATTACATTTCAATATTTTTTTCATTATGGACACTGAGATTGAGGTTTTACTTTCAGATGACTTCAGTTAGTGAAAATAATGTCATAGTAAAAATGAAATTAGTTCTTTTTAATAAAATTATTTTTCTGTGAGTGCATATAAAATAAAATTTCCGGATTTCGCTGGCACTCAGATTACAATTTTAACTGAAGATGTGCAAATATTTGCATGGAAAATTGTAACTGGCAAACTTGACATTAAGTTTGGAAATATCTTTATTATATACTGATTCAATAATGTAATTACTTTCCCTTTTTTAAAACCAAATCGATCGGGTCATTTAAACATTTCATTCGCCGAATTCGACGGGATTCCACTCGTATTCAATGATATCAAATATGATTCACGTGTTTAAAACGTCATCAAGTGAATTTTACTTCAACTTTTTAGTTGTATTTTTATTAATATTCTACTAATAATATGTTTTTTTGTTATTTAAAATAAAAAATATGTCAACATGCATAATTTGGCTATTAGTTTGGTGATTTAAATAATTTGGCGAAATTGGTCGACGGGATAACAGAGTAGTACCAAATAATGAAAGTAAATCTTACCTTAATAACTTGATAGATTTTATTCCCGGACGAACACACTCTATTTTTTTTTTTTACTAATGCAGCCATCTGATATGGATAAAATAAGTTTTATACAATCGTTGGATTGTTCTTGATCAGTTACATTGATGATGTTCGTGAAATTTATGGCACATAATGAAAGTTATAATTTTTGGTACTACTTAGTTATCCCGTTATTTCACCAAGCTATACAAATCGCCAAACTGTTCACCAAATTATATAAACTGCCATAATTTTTATTTTACATAACGGAAGAATAAATAAATTTTTAAAGCGTAATCGAGAGTACAAATAAAAAGTTGAATTAAAAATCCCTCGATGACGTAAAAAACATGTGTATGGTAATTAATGTCATGTGAATGTGACACTTAAAATCATCTATTATTGGCATGTTACCTTATAGTTCGGAGAGAGTTTTTTGGTCGACAGAATAAACAAGTAGTGCATAATTTTTTAGGTATGTGACAGACATGACAAATGGACAGAAAACTTATCATCTCTAGAAAGTAACAAAAAACCAGATATTTTATGCAGTTGAAAAAAAATACTATGAATTCCTTAGCATACTGCAAACAAAGGATTAGAAAAACCTCAGACATACTACAGCCAAACAAGGCTATTTTGATAAAAATAATCATGGTCATAATAAAAAGCCACAATGAGAAAATTGGGTACTACTTGGTTATCCCGTCGACCAAAAAACTATCGCCAAATTATAAGATTAAGTGACCATATAGGATGATCGTGAATGTCACATTCAATGACATTAAATAGGATACACGTGTTTAAACGTCATTAAATGATTTTTATTTCGACTTTTTATTTGTATTTTTATTAATATTCCACTAATAATATGTTTTTTCGTTATTTAAATTAAAAAGTATGTCAACATGCATAATTTGGCTATGAAATTGGCGGTTTAAATAATTTGGCGAAATTGGTCGACGAGATAACTAAGTAGTACCGAAAATTTGCTATGTATTTAAATGTCAGCAAAGTTTCTGCCGCACAAATTGTAAAAATGCTAGTTTATTCCTAACCATACCAAAATTATATTTAGGTATTTCGATACATATTTTTAAGAAATAATACATTAGACATCCAGTGATGCTGAGGGTATATTGTGTTTGTGTTTGTGTTCTTAAATTGGAGAGATTTTCAAAAATGTTGCAAATAGAAATACTCAACATTTTTAAAAATGTATAGTAATACTGCAAAATAAAAAATCAAAAACAGTTTTATTGAAACTGATACAAAAATTATTACAACAAATCAATAAAAACAAAATTGACAAAATAAAATGATTTTATAAATATGTGACACATAAAAGCAAGTACCAAAAGAATGAATATTTGACACTCAGCAAAAGAAATAAACAAATAAAGAAAATTATAGTGGCTGGAAGTGATGCAAAAATGTAACCCCGAAATCCTCTAGATAAAGCCCAAACGCAACCGCGTGTAGAGTAGAGAACTTTTAGTTCTATAGTTTTTAATTTATTCTAAAATGAAATGCTACTGTAGAATGCATTAATATAAACTGATCATTCTCATTTATTGAAAAAATGCACAGCTTATGTTAAATAATTTAGTGCTTTTTCTATGCGATTGTTTTGTTTGGGCCATATGAATGCATTTAAATTTGAGCGATAAAATGCATTACATTGCAAACTGTTTTTATGATATACTCTACCTCATCTATCTCTTTCCTCCATAGAAAATAGCAGATTACAGTATTTTTTGTTCCCATCTTTTCACGCAATTTAAAAAAACTGTAATTAAAATACAACTATGTCAAGAATATCGTCTGCATTAAAATCTGCCGTATTTTGATTTTATTTTATTTTATACATCAATTATATAATTTTTAGTTTATTTCAAACATACTATACAAAAGATATATGAATTTCTCTTTACAAAAACGCATTTTAAAAACTAATTGTGTGATTTATTTGCTCAGCAATAGCTTAATTCACATCAAAAACCTGAAAGAACATAATTTGATTAATCTGTGTGAAAAAACATTTCTCGAATTTTAAAAAATATATAATGATTTCTGATAACACATAGAACTATTATAAGAAAAAAAAGTGAAAGCATATGAATCAGTATGTAATCGATATGTCTTGCTGAGCTTCTTAAATCACAAAATCGCTTTTTGTTCAGTTTCTGACGTCAGATGCGTATTTTTCTATACATATTGTTTAAGATGTGATCGTAAAAGTCGAATGCTTCAGAGGATGCAAAGACGTCTATATATATATACATGTATATACACTGGTGTGTTAATTTAAGGGCGAGTCCCAAACTGCAAATTTTCAAGGGATTTTCAAGCGAATTTTTAACAGGAAGTAATATAATTTGAATAGTTACTATCTCTGCATAACAGTTAGTCCATATAACAACTCATTCAGGACACACATTGTCACAAGAGTAACAGTCACTAAGGCAAAAAAATAGGAAATTCCATATGTCTCTTCTATGAGTCTCAAATGACTACTATATGTGACTCCATTGACAAGTCATTGTGAATGCTGCTTTGTGGCGAGTCACCAGGTGACCTTACAATGTCGTTTCATTGAGTCTCTCATGTGACCTCTCATCTGGAGACTCAATTTCAAAGTCATTGTGAACGTTACATTATGATAAATTACCAAATAATGTCCCATCAAAATCACATGGTGACTTTTCACTACTTTTCGCAGTGGTTAGTTCACAGTAGGTTCAGTGTACTATTTGACAAAGTGTTGTGACAGAAAGTCACCATGTGTCTTTAATGTGACATTATTTGTGGGTTTATCATAATGCATCATTCACAATGACTTTGAAATTGAGTCTACAAATGACAGTCACAGGAGATTCTCAATAAAACGACATTGTAAAATCACCTGGTGACTCGACACAAAGCAACAGTCGCAGTATCTGTCAGTGGAGTCTAATATAAAAGTAATTTGAGACTCATAAAAGAGACATGTGGAATTTCCTATTTCTTGTTTCGCCGTAGTGACTGTGACTCTTGCGACCAAGTGTGACCTGAATGAGATGTTCTATGGACTAGCTATTGTGCAGGGATAGTAATTATTCGAATTATATTAATTCCTTTTGAATATTTGCGTGAAAAGTATCGCTTGAAAATCCTTTTAAAATTGGCATTTTGGGACTCGTCCTTAAATTTTGCAAACCAGTGTATATATATATATATATATATATATATATATATATATATATATATATATATATATATATATATATATATATATATATATATATATATATATATATGTAATAAAATTAAAAAAAAAATTTGCGCCATTTTTTTTTATTCTCTCTTAGCTTCAATTCTAAATTTGTGGAACATATTTCAATCTTAGTTTCGTCTTGTAACAGCTAAAATTCTTTTTCTTACTTTAGTTATTAATAAATTATTTCTTGCTTCTCAAAAAGGCGGGAAGTATTTCGTAAGCTTTTTACTTTCTGGCATATTCCTGCGATTTTAATTTTATTTTTTATTTTTTAACATCGCGTGACAAGTGTTACTACGCGTTGCTAAAGGGCTTAGTGTTCCGAGAAAAAAATATAGTTCTTGCCAGTAGACCGCCTATTACGGCCAATTAGAATTGATCATTTTGTCCGTTAGAGGCTCAAGTCCATCCTGATTGGATTTTTAAAATGATTGACGCGGAGTAGGAGGGCGCTAGTTTTGTCGTGAAAATGATTTTTTCATTTGGTTTTTCAGGAGAGTAGAATGCACCTTTTCTTTAAACTATCAAGACGCGCGTTTTATTGCTCCGCTGAATTAGAAATGTCATTTTTTCCGAGATTGTAGAACGCCGGAATGTTGCAGCTTAGTGAGCGAAGGCCGTAGTGATAGATGTGTGGAACGGTGATCTGTGGAGTAACTTAAGTTCGTGCTCTAAATAATAAAGAACTAAAACACTGATTTTCTTGCATTGTTATTGGAGAAACTCCTACGAGAACAAATCCATGGCTTATCCACTTACCAGAACGACTGCTCATCCCACTATTGAATCTTAGTGAATAGTAGTATTCTACAACCAACATGGTATTCTATTAGTGATTATACACTATTATAGAACATCGTCGTCGTTTTATTACATTTTAGCCGGCAGGATGAAAAATGAACCGGCGTAAAACTTTTGAGAATAAGCTGCATGCTCTTCATACACTTACAGTTGTTCCTACATTTTTCCTGGTATTGTTTTCATCTTAACATTTAATACAGAAAAAAAAAATAATAACTATGATATCTTCCATCTAAATGGTATGTCCAAGACTGAAGATGGATGGGATCAGCTGCTGTGTGTTAATACTAATATTGTAATTTTGTTTCCTGCAATAAGACTCAATGTGTGTTACTAACAGTCAGAGTTTTTGAGATGTTAGCTGCACGCATCTTTAACCTCATCTGCGTCTACTTCCACCCATGTTACGACGAGATGGCCTGCATGGAAAAACATCTTCATGTGCATAAATGATAAACCTTTCAGCTGAAAAAAGATCGTCTTATAAAGTTTTGTTTGTAATTATGTGTGGTATCTACATCTACAAATATTTTAATTGTGAAAAATACCTCGCATTCTAGTGAGAAACTTTTCAACTGAGAGATATGCAACCAAACTGTGAGATATGCAAAATAAAAATTACAAAAGATCACCTGCATGAAATCAATTCAACATCATTTTCTTTTATTTATTTATTTACTGTATTTTCTAGGTAAAAGTGCATAAATATTTTGATAAATTTTCATTTCATAATAAATGAACACCTGCTGTATGGTTGCGAAACTACGGTAGATTCCATCAGTAATACAAGATAATTGAAATTTACACCTGTGAGTCGTATCTACGAAGTTCTTTATTTTTGTTTAGTTTAATAAAAAATTAGGTATTTGAACAAGGCCACATCGAACATGTCTGTAAGTTATTATTTATTATTTTATTGTTTTATTGATTAAGAAATTTAATGATAATTTCTTTGTTTAAATTCTTGATTTTTTTTCTCTCTCTTTTATTACAAATATTAAAAAATAAATTTGTTCTTAATTTATAATTAGTTAAAATTTTCTGCTCATAGAAATTTTATTTAGTTTTAAAGGTGTTATTTTTTTTTAAATCGAAAGATGGATTAATTTGTTGTTAAAAAAATACTCTGTTGCAAAATTTATTTTCCATACGTAAAGAAAAGTATTTTTGTTTTTAAAATTATTTGTTATTTACCATGTATGGAAACCCGATATTTATTATTTTATTACTTATTTATTTATTATTTATTTATTTTTATTATTATTTATTGAGGTATTTGAAGTATAGTAATTGAATTTTAATAATTGAAGTATAGCATTTAAATATTTTCCATATGAATTATCCTTCTTATATGCTATTAAGATCAGGATTAGTAAAAGAAGAAAAAATGTCAGAAAATAAACTTGATATTGTCCCTTTTGAATTTGGGTTGGGCATGGATATATTTAAATGGTTTAAACATTTTGATCGAGAATGTTCGGTAGAAAAGAAAGATAATGAGTGGAAACATCAAAATATTTCAAAATATTTAAAGGGGGAAGCGCTAAAAACTTATATCAATGATTGTTTGGATTGTGCTACTTATGAAGAAATTGTCGAGATTTTAAGTGAAAAATTCATTCAAGTTAGAGTTCCAAAATTTTCTGAATTTACTTCCTTAAAGTTAAATGATCTAAGTGATTTGGATTCTTATTTTAGAAAGAAAGTTGAGATTGGAAGGCAACTTCAGCTTGGGGAAAATTTAATTATACAGGGATTAACTGATGGACTTCAGCCGGAGTATCAAAATTGTTTGATGGTTAACCCTCCTTCCAATACTCGTGAATGGTTTCGCATTGCTAAACAATTAGCAGCGATTCCAAATCATACCTCTAATAACGGCAATAGAAATTTTCAACAAACTAGACCAATGCACAATCCCAATCCTCAGCCCAGACATTGGACTCGACCTACTCCAAACAATCCATCCCAAAATTTTAATCCTAGGTTTTTCACTCCTAGAATGCCTACGACTCATTATCAGAATAACTACCCAAGTCGTCCGTGCCGTATATGTTTAAACAGAGGCATAGAAAATGCATATCATTGGGAGAGGAGTTGTATATTTAACACAAATTCCTTTCAAACTCAAACTCCTGCTCATATTCAACCATCTCCTACTAATAATATTTGACAATTAATCATCCCTGGATATGTGGGCAATAACAAAGTGTATTGTGTGGTGGATAGTGGATCAACTGTCTCAATTCTACCCCTCAAATTTGTTCGATATTTAAATGGTAATTTACATAATGTTACCCCTATTACTATTAGACAGGCACAAGGAACTCTCACAATTAATAAATCGTGTCGATTATGTATTAAATTTGGTAATATAAAGAGATATGTTAAATTTTTAGTAAGTAAACTTGATTTGGACTATGCTATTTTAGGTTTACCTGATTGTGCCAAATTTAAATTAAAAATTGATTGTGCAAAAAGCCAGGTGTTACAAGACAATATTTCGTTAAACCCATATGTCAACATATCCAGTGATAACTTAGAATTGCTTCATTTTGATATTATAAAAAATGATACTACTGTGCAACCCGATTATGGAAATACCATAACTCCTCAATCCTTGTCGCGAACTAATAATGATGATTATAATCTATTGGGGGATCTGAATGCTATTCAAAATAAAAATGTAAGGGAACTTTTAAGGGATTATTTAGATATTTTTGCAAAAAATAAATATGATGTAGGGAGAATTAATATTGAACCTCAGCGTATTTATCTTAAATCTGACCTACCAATATCTTTGAGGCCTTATCGTACATCCACTGCTGATGAAAAAGAAATATCTCAGCAAATCCAATCATTATTAGCTGCTGGGTTAATTAAAGAAAGTTATAGCCCGTACTCTTCTCCAGTTACGTTAGTAAATAAACGAGATGAAGGTAAAAAAACCCGAATGTGTGTTGACTACCGAAAATTAAATTCTATCATGAAAAATGACGCTGAACCTTTACCCCGAATAGATGAAATTTTAGACAAATTAAGTGGTGCCCAATATTTCTCTACACTAGATTTAGCCTCAGGCTATTGGCACATACCTATTCACCCAGCCGATTCCGAAAAGTTAGCCTTTACTACTAAATGTGGGCTCTGGGAATGGAATGTTCTCCCCTTTGGTGTAAAGGTAGGCCCCCTAATTTTCAACAGGACAATTAGAAGAATTCTTACAAAATATAAAATAGACTTTGCTTGTTATTATTTTGATGATATAATTATTTTTTCTAAATCAATAGATGAACATATACAGCATCTCATCCAAATTTTTGATTTATGCCGAATAGAAAATATTAAATTAAAATTATCTAAATGTACTTTTGCTCAAAAACAAATCAATTTTCTAGGGTATGAAATCCAAAATGGAACTTTAACTCCAGCTAATACTAATATAGAAACGATTAAAAAATTAAAACCTCCTACTAACACTAAAGAATTACAAAGATTTCTTGGTTCTATAAATGTGTATCATAAATTTATTGACAAATATGCTGAAATTAGACACCCCCTAAATAAATTACTTAAGAAAGATACTATTTGGGAATGGAATACTGAATGTCAAAACTCTTTTCAAAAATTAAAAGATGCCCTCATTGCTAAACCAATTTTAAAGATTTATGACCCAAAATTACCCCTACACATGTTTGTTGACGCTTCTCAGATAGCGGTAGGTGCAGTTCTTAAACAACCCGACCATAATAACTTTTTACATCCAATTGCTTATTTTTCTAGAGGATTGAGAAGTTATGAGAAAAATTATTTCATTACCGAACTAGAGTGTCTTGCTATCATTGATACTTTAGATAAATTTTATCATTACTTTCACGGTGTGCAATTTACCATCCATACTGATCATGCATCTCTTGTTTGGTTAAAAAATGTCAAACATTTAAGAGGTCGATTATTTAGGTGGTCATTGAAGTTAAGTATGTTCGATTACAAAATAGAGTACTTAAAGGGATCTACAAATGTCGAAGCCGACATGTTGTCCCGAAACCCTATTTCTCATTTTTGTAAGCCCCTTACTTTTCTTCTTGACGTTAAAGAGATTATTGAGATGCAAGAAAAAGAAAATGTGTGTGGATCAAATTATATTAATGACAATGGACTGATTATAGTTAAAAGAAAAGGTTTTCGTAAAGTGGTAGTTCCCATGTCCCTAAGAAAAAAATTGCTTAATGTTGCTCATGAACAGTTTGGTCACCCTGGTGTTCAAAAAATGCAAAATTTAATTTCTCCTAACTATTATTGGCCAGATATGACCCAAGACATTACTAACTTTGTTAAATACTGTGATATTTGCCAGAAAAATAAAAAACCTAGACAGAAAAAATTTGGCTTATTACAAGCTATGCCCACTACAGATCAACCTTTTGACTGTCTGTCTGTTGATACTGTAGGAGGGTTCAATTATTATAATTCTACAAAAAAATATCTCCATATTATAATAGACCATGCCACAAGATATGTTTGGGCATTTCCTTCCAAAAGTGTCACTACAGAAACTTATACAAATTGTCTGAAACAAATTTTCAATATCAAAATCCCTCAACAATTATTCTGTTTTAGTAAGATTTCCAGTGTACAGTCCCCTCAAAAAATACTTAGTGACAGGAATGCTGCTTTTACTTCTTCAAGATTCAAAAAATTCCTGCGAAATCATAATATTAAACAACGTTTGACCACTGCCCATCATCCACAAACGAATGGGAAATGTGAAAGAGTAAATCAGACAATAGTAACTAGATTAAAATGTAAAGTAAACTCCACTACCTCTAAAATTCCCTGGACTAAGCTTTTAACTGAGGTAATTAATGAATATAATAATACACCCCATTCTATTACCAAATTTCCACCTGCGTACTTACTTTTTGGCCAATTACCCTATGACTCCCCCTTACAACAAAATTATTATCCCCCTGTTCATGAAGCACTTAAAATTGCTAAAACAAGAACTGATGAATTTCATTTAAAAAATAAAAGATATTATGATAAAGATTATATCGAACCAAAATTTAAAATAGGAGATCTAGTTATCTATGAAGAATTTCAGTACCCTAATACTAGAAAGCTATCACAAGTATTTAGTGGCCCTTATAAAATTCTTAACAAATTATCCGAAGTAAATTTTGAAATTGATAGGCAAAACCAGTTCAAAAGTTCAGAAATAGTACATGTATCTAAATTAAGGCCTTATTATTCCCCTGATAAATTTAAATTAAGTCATGAGCAACAACCCCCTAATCAACAACAACAAACTCAGGTAAAAACTGTAGCTTAAACTATATCTCTAGTTTATCATTTTATAATTTTTTCTCTTAAACAGTAAATTTCTTTTCATATTTTAATTCAGATAATATCCTGTAATTCTCACAGAATGGCAATGATATCTCTTGACTGCAGCGAGAGTGTCACTTGTCTGGAAATTTTTATATTTGTTTATTTATGCCGGCGTAGACGAACAAAGTGGAAATTTCTTATTCTGTACTGAATTACTCTACTTAGAATATTTTTTTTTCTTTCTTTCAACTGAACCTATTTGTAATATTAAGTTTAATCTATCAATTATTAAATTAATTATTTGCCAAGTAACAAAATTTTTATCACTTTATTTTAATATATTTTTTTTTCTTTCTCTCTTTCTTTGCTTCTGCATTCCAGTCCAATTACATGTCAATTATAATATAATTTTGTTTCTTTTTCTCTTTCCTACTTGCATCTTACAATGTTTTATCACACCGAGAGAATATTTATTGCGTAATTATTTGACATGAATAGATCTTGTTTTTTATTTTTATCATTTATTAATATTTCTTTTTAAGAATCTTAGTAGTTTAAAGGTCACGTGCATTCTCAAACATGAACAAAATTTTTATTTATCTTTATTTTATTTTAATTTATCATATTATATTTTAATTTTTTTTGTACATATTCCTACTTAATCCTGTACTCGGATTACCAGATTAAGTAAATGATTTCATAGTTGATTGCATTTTTTATTTTATTCCACTTCTCTCTATATTTCATCCCAAAAATATGAGATGAGATAAACGAGATTAAGTATTTAAAGAATGTCTTTTGTGATATTTATTATTACTTATTAAGAGATTTACTTATACCCATTATGAGATTTACTTACACTTATGATATTTATTATTATTGATATTTTTCCTTATTATGTTTCTTAATTATATTGTTTATTATTTACATTGTTAAATTTTATTATTACTATATTATAAAATGTGTTATTAATTAAAAATACAATTATAAAAGTATTTTCACAAAGATTCCAAAATGGAACTGTTATGAATGTTCAAGGACTTACTCACACAAAAACTGAACTAATATTATAATGTTAGCTGATGAATTTGGACAGTTAAATGAATTAGACATCCTTAAAATGAGGTAATGAACTATGCCATTCCAAATATGACTTTAAGAAGATTTTTGAAATAAACTTTTAAAAATTGATTTCTAGATTTGACATTGTTAAAAAAGAATTTAACGTTATTGTTTTTCATTTTTATGTTTCATTTTTATGTTATTACTATGGGTAATTGCTTATATTTACAAATTACTTTTTGATGTGTACTTTAAACAAGATTATATCTTGTATTTGTATTGAAGCCTATTTTATTGTATTTAAATTTGAAGTTATTCCACGCATCACCTTGGTGTTTTTAAATTTGAATTCTATATAAAAAAGAGAAATTAATTTAAATTTTTTTTTATTCAGTATCTAATTATTATTACTTATATCAACAACTTCGTGAGCTAAGTCTGCATCATCTCCCTTTCTGTGAAATTGCAGGTCTCAGACCTACTTTTTCACCCGTCTTTCTGGGAGGGGGGATTTGTAATAAAATAAAAAAAAAATTTTGCGCCATTTTTTTTTATTCTCTCTTAGCTTCAATTCTAAATTTGTGGAACATATTTCAATCTTAGTTTCGTCTTGTAACAGCTAAAATTCTTTTTCTTACTTTAGTTATTAATAAATTATTTCTTGCTTCTCAAAAAGGCGGGAAGTATTTCGTAAGCTTTTTACTTTCTGGCATATTCCTGCGATTTTAATTTTATTTTTTATTTTTTAACATCGCGTGACAAGTGTTACTACGCGTTGCTAAAGGGCTTAGTGTTCCGAGAAAAAAATATAGTTCTTGCCAGTAGACCGCCTATTACGGCCAATTAGAATTGATCATTTTGTCCGTTAGAGGCTCAAGTCCATCCTGATTGGATTTTTAAAATGATTGACGCGGAGTAGGAGGGCGCTAGTTTTGTCGTGAAAATGATTTTTTCATTTGGTTTTTCAGGAGAGTAGAATGCACCTTTTCTTTAAACTATCAAGACGCGCGTTTTATTGCTCCGCTGAATTAGAAATGTCATTTTTTCCGAGATTGTAGAACGCCGGAATGTTGCAGCTTAGTGAGCGAAGGCCGTAGTGATAGATGTGTGGAACGGTGATCTGTGGAGTAACTTAAGTTCGTGCTCTAAATAATAAAGAACTAAAACACTGATTTTCTTGCATTGTTATTGGAGAAACTCCTACGAGAACAAATCCATGGCTTATCCACTTACCAGAACGACTGCTCATCCCACTATTGAATCTTAGTGAATAGTAGTATTCTACAACCAACATGGTATTCTATTAGTGATTATACACTATTATAGAACATCGTCGTCGTTTTATTACATATATATATATATATATATATATATATATATATTAACATATGTTTAAAGTCTTAAAACTGAAATATGTTATTTAGAAGTGAATCATTTTTACTCCAATGACTTTGAAATTCTTCATAGGTGGAAATGCTCCACTTTTGAAAATAACATTATTGAAATCATACACCGATTAAATAGTCCAGTCATTTTAACACCTTTTTTTACAAATAGCGGAAAAAATTAGAACAAAGCTGGATTTTTGCATAGGTGCTAGTTAGGGTATGTAGTTTAACATACTAAAAGTCCCCATCGATCCGATGTGAGCTTTCGCCGCTAGGGGGCGCTAATGAGCTTGAAAATCGGTTTTTTGCGAATATCTCACGAATAATGACATTTAGAAAAAAAAGATCAATTACAAAGACATAGATAATTTAATTTCCTACAAAAAGTGTCATTAACATTTTTTTGTCACACCAACCCTTCCCTGCCAAAAATTAAAATAAAGTAAACGTTATTGAAAAAAATGCCGAAGAATAGTCATAACGCGGCGAAGAGCCAGAACAAGTACGATACGGAGCAACTTTGGATCCCCGAACTCTCCCCCATGGTCTGTATGCCGTTTTCGCACGCTTGTGCAATAGTACTTGCCCAATACTTTATCTCTTTGCATTTGTAGAAATGTACCACGTCCAGGTACCTTTCCAATATTTAATTTTCATTTGGGGCTCATTTCACTAGTATGAAATCACCCTAATTTACTGAAAGAAGTATTCTTTATGAAATCAGTGCCGTACGAAAGAGAGGGGAGGGGCGAAGGGAGCGGTAGTCACAGTCGCGGATATTTAGGAGGCGCCAAATTTATATTACCAACTAATTTTTGGCCTGTCACATAAAAAAGCTGGAGGCACCAAATTGAAGCTTTGCCCCGGGCGCAGTTTTCTCTTCGCACGCCCCTGTGTGAGGTTTTAGGAAGGGAATAATTTTATTTTCAGCGCATGTTATAGAAATGGTTAAATAGTTATGACAGTTTAAAATGACTCTTTCTTAATTGCTGATTGTGAGCGAAAAACGGAGATTGACAGAATAGTATGTCTTGTATGCGGTGAGGATTGCGTTTCGAAAGATTATGTAAAAATAGGAAAAAAGGGACTGAAGATCCTTGTGACAGCAAGTTCGGAAAGAGGTGACCATAAGTAGAAAAATATTTGAAGAAATGGCTAAAACAATAGTGAATCTACAATTCACCCAAAGTGTAAAAAAATTATACAGGAAAGAATTCTATTAAATCATACAATAAATCTATTGCAGAAAAACCATCAATGTCCGCACAAATTACTCCATTGAAGGAAAAATTGAGAAATGACAGTCCGTTGTTTGAATTTAAGGAAAAATGTTTGTTATGTATACATTAGACAAAGCTTTTATATATAAAAAAAAAAAAAAAGCTTTAAAGTATCGCAAAAAAAAAATTAAAATCTAATCATTAAAATAAGACACGTCTCATATCTATGCTTATGGAGAAATTTATAGAGAATGGTTTTGAAGCGAAACAAGCAGAAGATGATGCATACACACTAATTGTTAAAACAACTATTGAAATAACAAAGTCTGGTGCGCTTACTGCTGTTGTTGGCGATGATGTTGACTTGCTCGTATTGTTGACTGCTTTAGCACTTCCAGCGATAGAGATATTTTTTATTAAACCAGGAAGAGGACAAACTGCAACCATCCTGTATTCATTGCACAGTCTTAACGTGATGCTGTTCTGAAAGATAATGTATTTTCCTTCATGCTTTTTCTGGTTGTGACTAGACATCCTCAATGTTTGGGAAAGGTAAAATGTCGTTAGCGAATTTTTTGAAAAAGGAAGAAGATAATAACATACAAGCTGCAGCATTTAAAAAAGTGATCAAGTATCCCAATTTGAAGTTTCTGTGACAGGAAAAACTGTTTTCCTTGCTTTATAGTGTGGTAAAGCAGAAATATCTCTGGACAAGCACCGTTATGTATGTTTCAAGAAAGAAGTTGTTGGTAAAAAAAAAGCCTTTCATCGTTGCCGTCTACCGAAGATGCAGCTAGATTGCACAGTTTATGTGTTTATCATAATAGTACATGATGAACACGAGTATTACATAAACTACATCCTGAGAACTGGTGCTGGCAAAATGCACCTAATTTGTCTCCAATTCCAGCTACATTACAGCCCGCACCAAAAAATATTATTGAATCAATTTTTTGTTCTTGCTCCAAAGGATGTGGAAAAGCATGTGGATGCCGATAATTTGGATTGAAATGTTCTGATATTTGCATAAATTGCTGCGGAGTTTCATGTCATAATGCAAGTAAAATTGAATTTGAAGACCAGGAAGATATTGACATGTATCCTGCCCATTGCAAAGGAGGAGGGAAGCGCTATTTCTGAATTCAGTGATGATATCGAAAGGCAAACAAAAAATACTGAAAGCAGCACAAAAACGGAAGAAAGAAATACAGATAGTGACGAATCTGAATCGTGTGTAGAAATTGAAGTTGTGCAAAGAACTACTAAAGCAGTTAAACGACTGAAATTAGATTAAGCCAGTCACTATAAGAGGAATATGTCTACGGGGAAAACCACAATAAAGAAAACACACTAAATGTTTTTCCTCAAGAGTAATGTGAAAATAAGGATAAATGTATATTATATATTCACTTTCTCCATTCAAAGGTGAGAATTTTAGGAATGTTTACATAATTTTTTTAAATAGCAGCAGATTTTTCGAATTTTTATAGTTTTACTTTCAAATATGTTTACTATTTAAAATTTTATACAGGGAAGCGTTGATGTGACAAACAAATGTTAATGACACTTTTTATAGGAAATTAAATTATCTACAACTTTGTACTTGAACTTTTTTTTCTAAATGCCATTGTTCGTGAGATATTTGCAAAAAACCGATTTTCAAGCTCATTAGCGCTCTCTGGCGGCGAAAGCTCACATCGCATCGATGGGGACTTTTAGTATGTTAAACTACATACCCTAACTAGCACCTATGCAAAAATCCAGCTTTGTTCTAATTTTTTCCCCTATTTTTGCTAAAATGACTGGGCTAAAACGCAATGTTTTAAAATTTAGCCCGTCTTGATGGAAAAGCAGTAAGATGGAATGTACATCATCAGATTGGAAGTCTTTATCTAAAATACAGCAATTTAAATTACAAAACTTAGTGATTCTCCCCAGCTTGAGTTTTCTTTGCCGAGTTAAACAATAATAAAATTTTATTGCCATTTTTTTAAAAGACATTCTACTGCAATTTCATTAAAATAACATAATCTTTTTTTTTTTAATTTTCAATTAAACTTGCTAGAGCAGACGATTTTTTTAGTTATATTTTGTTACCTGTCATTTAACCAGAAGGAAAATTATTTGATTTTTCTTTATTTTTGGAATAATTACATTTTTTATGTATTTTATTTCTTACTTTATTTTAGCACCAATTATATTTTCCAAATATGTTTCAGAAAAGAAAAAAAAAATAAGCATATATTTGGCATAGAAAATTAATCTGAAATGCAAAAAGAAAGATAAAAAGACGAAATGAGATTTCATATTTTCCCAATATCTAAGGTTTAAAGTGTAATTGGAAATTTCGTTTGGCATGATTCCTAGAAATTAAGGTAATTGTGTCACACGCAATACATGGCATCGTCTTTATACGTTGAAGTGACGTCAGGCAATGTTTGTGTAGTTTAATTTATAAAACGAATTTTAAATTTGTCAACTTTGGTTGATTTTTGTCGTCCGATTATCTACGCTAATGGGATATAGGACCAGGGGAAGTGCCCTCCGTGGGGGTCTTTCTAAGGGAACCTAACCCGTATTTACGCAATGTTCGAAGAAAACCACGGAAAACTTCGAACGGTTAGGCCGACAGCTGCGATTGGGTTCGAACCCAGCACCTGCCGTCTACCAGTTGAGAGGTCCGAACCTCTCGGCCACTG
Organism: Maratus speculifer; assembly: GCA_964019185.1. NCBI lineage: Eukaryota > Metazoa > Arthropoda > Arachnida > Araneae > Salticidae > Maratus > Maratus speculifer. The sequence continues at coordinate 1,904,435 of CAXHSM010001189.1, forward strand.
GTGGGGCTTGTCAACTTTGGAACAAAATTTCTTTGAAAAAAATACATATGCTGTCGTTTTTTTACTTTTGCATTTTACCTTGCGCGTAAGTTTTTTATGTGCGCAGCATATCTACCCATATTATGACAAACAATAGTATCCGTGCGTAGCCCTGACGTCATTATGCGAATGGTAACATTTTGCGATGAAATTACTTATTGCAATTTTAGTTATGGTAATTCTTTAATCGTCTAATTATCGTACATTTTCAATCTTCATTTCGTCGTATAGGAAAAAAATCTATTTTCAAATGCAATTTTATTGAAAACTGTATCTCATTTGACTCACTTATTAAGACTTTATATTTTTCAAGCATTTCATTTTAATCTCTGGTATCTTATCTCCATTAGGAAGTACAAATACACAATTTACACATAAGTCTATAAATACTGTTCCTAATATTTTTCCATAATAAAATTGAAGCTGCCTGAATATATAAGTAAATTAATGGAGAAAAACACAGATAAAGTGATTAAAAACTACAAATTTAACATGTAATCAAAAAATTTAAATTTTTACCCTGCCAAGAAAGAAACAATACTTTGAAATGTAATTTGTTCGAAAAAAAATATTTCAGTTTACCGATTGGTTGTAGTTTAAAAATATCAGATGTGAATTATCTTTAAATTTATCTCTACCACATGAAACTCCATGACTTAAGATTAATCTATTTGCAGTTAAAACAATGTAAAGAGTTTACAATTTGTTTCGGGCTAATATATTATAGCAAAATTTAAACTTCCTCGATAAATATTTGAATGAAATAATATAAATAAATACAAGCTTAACAGACAACGTGACTGAAATTTACGTTCGAAGCACTGAAATGATCAGAGACAAAAGCGCTGTCGTAAGTAAAAAAATCTTCGGCTAATAACTTCGGAAATACGACTTTTGATAAATTTAAATCTGTATTTGATTCTATAATTAATATTTTCCGTTTAACCCTTTAAGCGGCCTAGTAATATTTTCTCATTATGTAATATTTTAATTCAAAGGTTGATTGAACACAAAATTAAATTTAATGTTCGTTTCTTGAATTGTATAAGATAAAAAAATATATAGATATTTATCAAATACAATTTTTCATATACAACCGATTCTTTGCACGTTGAAGTGACGTCAGGCAATGCTGTGTAGTTTAATTTATGAAACGAATTTTAAACTTATATAGTTCACATTGGAACAAAATTTCTTTGAAAAATGCATGTGCTGTCATCTCTATACTTTTGCATTTTACTATGCCAGTAAGATTTTTCAAATGTACAACAAATCTATCTATATTATAACGGAAAAATGTGTCCCTGCGTAGCAGTGACGTCATTTTGCGAAAAGCGACATTTCACGATGAAATGGCTTTTTGCAATTTTTATTACTGGAATTTTATTTATCCTTTAATTATCGCACATTTTCAATTTTTATTTGAAAATGTGCGTATTTTGTCGTATAGGAAACCAGATATACATTCAAATGCAATTTGATTGAAAACTGTATCTCATTTGACTCACTTATTACGACTTTATATTTTTCAAGCATTTCATTTTTAACTCTATTACGTATCTCTATTAAGAAATACTAATATAGAATTTATACATAAGTATATAAATATTGTATAATTTTTCATAGTAAAATTGAAGCTGCGTGAATAAATAAGCAAAAGAATGATGAAAAACACAGATAAAATGATTAAAAAACACAAATTTAAAATGTGATTAAACAATTTAAATTTTTGCACTGCCAAATAAGAAAAAATATTTTGAAGTGTAATTTGTTTGAAAACTGTATTTCAGTTTACTAATTTGCTGCGGCTGAAGAAAAATCAAGTGCGAATTATTTTTAAACACAAGATTGAAATTAATGTTAACATTTTGAATTCTTTGAGATAAAAAATTTATATACAGTTATCAAATTTAAATCTTCATATTAATATTTTTCACAGTTATTTTATGAATTAAATATAAATGAAAAAAATCTGCTAGACGCTTAAAGGACTAAAAAAGCTTTTTTAGAGTCAACTGGCAATCTTAAAAGCATATTACATATTTCAATTTTAAAATAAGAGTCTTCAATTTAAAAAAATGGTTTTCATATTTAATATGTAATCTGGGAGGCTTGGGTTCAACCTACTAGTAAAGATAATGACTAATAAATATAAAATATGGTTTGCCAAAAATTATTTTGAAGAACCTTACTTGCCATTTTAGAAGTTTTAATTTAAAAAAGTTTAGTTGTTCGTCATTTCATTTCAGTTATTCTAATATTTTAAATAAAATACTATTTTAATACTAGAATTTGCCAAATTTTCTAAATACAAAAAATATAAAAATAAGTTAATGGGAATTAACAATATATAGCAGCCAAAAAAAACAAACAGATAGCTTTTCTGATTTTTTTTATATCTCGCATAAATAGGCTCAATAGTCAGGGCCCGATTATGACTAATTGGGGTCCTGGACAAAAGAAAATTAAGGGGACTCTTTAGAATCAATACAAGGTTATTCAAATATAACTGAAGGCCACTCATACCGGGTGAGCAAAAAGTCCGTAAAAACTTTAAAAATTCTTAAAAACCGAAATGAAAAACGGTTTGCAGGGTTAGTATCTATAGGTCACGGGGATTTTTTTAAGACAAGAAAAAAATAATTCAAAAAACAGCCAATAGGTGGCGCTGACGTACCCAAATCAAAGAAAAGATACCCAAATAAAGAACAGAATGTTTCCAAATCGTTTATTTGATCTGTATGTGTTCCACATGACCACCACCACAGAGGATGACACATTGGAGTCGAGTCACAAATCCAGCAACTGCAGAGTGTAGCAGGTCTGGATGTATACATGACACTTCTCGCCGGATTGCATCTTTCAGCTCCGACAGATTAGACGGACTAGATCGATACACTCGGGATTTCAAATACCCCCATAACCAGAAATCTGCCGGGGTCAAATCTGGAGACCGAGGAGGCCATGGGAACTTGCAACCCCTGCTGATGATATTGTCTTCCCCGAACGTCTGTATCAGGAATTCCTTGACAGATGTACCAATGTGACAAGGTGCTCCATCTTGCATGAATGTGACGGTAGAAAGCGCATCTTTTTCACGCAAACATGGCATGACCTTCTCACGCAGAAGCATTAAATAACGCTGAGCGTTTACCGTAATTGTTTTCCACCCATTTATTCGGCAAGGTGTTTCAAAGAAGAAGGGTCCTATGATAAATGAACTTGTGAATCCACACCACACAGTAACTTTTGGGGATTGCAATGGTTTCTGAGTGTATTCATGTGGATTAGATGTCGCCCAGATTCGACAGTTATGGGTATTAACGTCTCCATGAAATGAGCTTGATCTGTCCAAAAGATGTTAAAGACCCATGTGGGATTCTGATCAATTTTAGAGAAAGCCCACCTCGCAAATGCTTCTCTCTGTGCAGTATCTGCTGGTAAAAGTTCATGGCATGACTGTAATATGTATGGGTAAAGATTGAGTATTCCATGAAGAATATTACGGACAGATGATTGGGGTAAGCCTAAGCGTCTGGCTGCTTCACGAGCACTGCTGGTCCCCGCAGCTGAATCGGACGCTAACACTTCCATTTCGGCTGCAACACGCGGCGAGCAGACCTTCATTAAAGATGGTCGTCCGGATCTTACACGATCCTCCAACGTTCCTGTTTCCTCAAACCGCCGAACAAGCTTTATGAGGCCTGCCGCTGTTAAAGGCCCCTTTCCCGTCCTCAAATCCTTTTGAAATCGGAATTTACGCAAAACAATAGTCGCTGATTCCTTGTTCATGTAAAATAACTTCACCAACAAAGCTTTGTCCTTCGCAGTGAGCATCCTTGATCAAGTTCACGGCTCACAACGGTGAACTAGTTGTGAATTAGGAGAGCAAGCTCTTATAACTGGTTCATTTGCATATTTCCGCGGAAATCGCAAGTACCAGCGCCATCTCTCGGCTGTTTTTGAATTATTTTTTATTTCTGTCTTAAAAAAATCCCCGTGACCTATGGATGCTAACCCTGCAAACCGTTTTTCATTTCGGTTATTTTTTCGGTTTTTATGAATTTTTAAAGTTTTTACGGACTTTTTGCTCTCCCGGTATATTTAAGTGTACTGCATTAACACATTTTCAAAACTTGGATAGAAATATAAGAAAATTCTTATATCCGCTAATTCTAAATTGAATATCTTAATTAATAAAAGTACGCCCTTTTTTCTCCTTAGTATAGAACAAAAGTCTTTCATATAAATTTAAAAATTCGTTATATTACTTTAAGATGAATTTAATAACTTCAACATATGGAAGAACTGAAATTGGAAAAAGAAAGTAAGTACAGTAGACTCCCTCAAATCCGCACAGCTTGCGACCAGAAGTTGTGCCGATTTTAGAATTTTGCAGATTTCTGGACATTGCTTTGTTTACATTTTTAAAACAATAATTTGAGTGCAATTAATAGTGCAATCGGAACTATAATGAATACTTATAATATAATAAAATATTAAAATAAGTAATAGACTGAAATAATAAAAATTTAAATAGTTTCTAAAATTATAAAAGTACTAATGGCAAAGGTCAAATTAAAAATAAATAGTGTATGATTAAATATTCATTATAAAGATTAGATGTATTTTTCCAAAATTATTCAACAAAACTTGCCTCATAAAATTGTACATTACTAATTCTCATCAAAATCATAAAATAGGGATATTTTTTTCAAGTTTAGCCAGGCTTAATGACCAAAAAATCTTGATTAATGCATAAATATATTTGGTAAGAAGATTGTGTCACCAGTGATATCAGCAATATCTTGAATTTTTCCCCCAAAAAAATTATTCTTCCTTCATGAAAAAATACATGAATAGAGCATTATTAAGAAAATTACAAAATAAAAAGTATATGGAATTGATGAAAAACTAAAAAAATCAAATTTTGTCCCAATATTTGAACTGAAATTTTCATTGTTTACATCCATAAAATATGTGCGGATTTTAGAGAGTTGCAGATTTCTGGTTTGCGGATTTGAGGGAGTCTACTGTATTTTATAATTTTATTTATGGATTTGGGGGTCCCTTAAGGTCCGGGGCTCATGGACAAAGTCCCGATTTGCCCATGCTGTAATAAGGGCCTGTCAATAGTATAGATTGAGCTTAAGTTTCCTTAAAATAGTCTTTTAAGCGAAATTCTTGTTATGTATTTCACACCAAACATTTCTCTCCAGTATGTATTAAAAGATGTCTGTTTAAATTACACTTCAAAGAAAATTTCTTGTTGCATGTCTCACACACAAAAGGTTTTTCCCCAGTATGTATTAAAAGATGTTTTCTTAAACTAGACCTCTGAGTGAATTTCTTGTTACATATCTCACACACAAAAGATTTCTTTCCAGTATGAAATAACAGATGTGCCCTTAAACCACTCCTATTTAAGAATTTCTTGTTGTTTATTTCGCAAACAAAAGATTTCTCACCGGTATGAATTAATAGATGACTGTTTAAACTAGACTTCTGAGAAAATTTCTTGTTGCATGTTTCACAAACAAAAGGTTTCTCACCAGTATGAATTAACAGATGCCTACTTAAACTGCCCTTTTCAGAGAATTTCTTGTTGCATATTTTACATAGAAATTGTTTCTCGCCAGTATGAATTAATAGATGTGTGCTTAAATTGCCCTTGAGAGAAAATTTCTTGTTGCATATTTCACAAACAAAAGGTTTCTCACCAGAATGAATTAACACATGTCTGCTTAAACAACTCATCTGGGAGAATTTCTTGTTGCATATCTCACATCTAAATGCTTTTTTACCAGTATGAATCAATAAATGCCTATTTAAATCCCATTTTCTCGAAAACCCTTTGTTGCATACCTCACAAACAAACAGTTTTCTTTGTTGTGAGTCAAAACCCTCTTTTCCTAAAACTTCTTGTGAAGAAATATTTTGCTGCATATTCTGCACTTTAAAGACAGTTTTGAGTGATGGGATTTGCATCTACATTCTTAGCTTTTTGCATCTGCAATAAATATAATGAGCACAATCTATCACATTTTAAGATTCATGAAAAATAAAGTTACAAAAAATAAACGTTTTATGAAATTTTAAATTAATGTGGAAAACTGAATTGAAATAGGCTTCAAATTCCTGATGCTCACAGAACCAATGATATGTCAGATTAGTTTTCTAATTGCATAGAGAATTAGAAATATAATAACCTATGTTAGAATAAATAAAATACATAATTGCCACTATAAAATAAAAAAAAATCATAAAGAAAATATTATTAATCAAAATTAGAAATAAATGTTATAAATGAAGAATAAATCAAATATTTATGAATAAAGCACTTATAAATAAAAATATTTTTAGAAACATTTATAAATTAAAAATAAAGATAATTTATGGAAACTGTTTTATAATTTTATATCATCTATAAAAACAATGATATATTATGTAGGCAATGTGGATAAAATAATTTATTTTCTGGATGGCGTACTATAATACTTAGAAGTGTTTAGTCAAAATTCCTCCAGATTTAAGGATTTTTTGAAATTAACATAATGATTATTGAGGAAAACATTCTGTATTATCAATTGAACTTAAACTATATAGAAATAATTTAACCATTTATTAGTATTTTAATCATGTTTAAAACTAAATCATATATAAAAGAAAATGCATTGTTTTAAGATTTATAATACAGCTTTGGAATACATTTACAGATCAGACTATGCTAATTGGATTATAAAATGCGTGAAAGGTATCACTAAACAGATTTAAACTAGAGCATCTTATAACACAGTCTGTAGATTGTACAAGAATAAATACAGAAATTCTGATGGGGAGGAAAAAAATATTTTATTCAGAAACAAACCAATCAAGGAAACGTTCAGTATGTTTAATGAAAATTATCAAAAGAATAAAAATATGATGCTGTCTGTGCTTGTTCTTAATTTTTCTTTCATAAATAATATATGTTTGTACTGTGCTTGTGAGGTAAAAAGTCCTTTTGGCGAGTATCGGGAGGAAGAGGAAGCTTTAACATTTCTTGGTTTTAAAATATTGCAAGTTTTACTTGAAACTAAATTTAATCAAATTTTAAGAAGCTCATATGTGACGAGCCTGATAAGAAATTATTCTTCAATATTGAATTTGAATGAGAATTGCAGCCAATTAATAAGCTATAGACAAGTTGGCATTATCTATGGTTACACATTTTATTGCTAAATTTGGCGATACTTCGCCGAGTGTCGCCAAATTTTAAGCTAACAGATATTAATTATATTTAAGCATCGCATGGCAATGTATACTACAAATGGCCGCCATTTTGAAACACAATGGCAGAAGAAGCTGGCCAACAAACTCAGTCGAGACATTTGTGTATACAATTAATCCCATCCAAATGATTTCATAAATACGAGAGTTACAGCAGGCAAATTTCAGATTGTTTCAAAAAGTCAGAAACCCTAGAAATTCAAACTTGTCAACCATTTTTTAAGGTAAAGACAAAACAAAATATGCTTCGGAATCTTTGTATTAGAGTAAAACTCTCAAAAAAGTATTTTTTCGTTTTTAATTTATTTGCACCACTTTTTAAATAAATTTAAAAAAAAATTCAAATAGCCACTATTTTTAAAAAAGATGGTGGATGAAGCTGGCCAACAAACTTGGTTGAGACATCAGTTTGTTCTATGGATCTATGTTATCTCATCTATATTATCGGTTAATAAATACAAGAGTTATCACATGACATGTAGCAGATATATATGTATTATATAATGGTTACATATATATTTTACACATGTACGTAAGTCAACTATAAGATGGAGAATGTTTTTGGACCCCGGGGATCATGATTGGTGAAAATATACTGATTTTTTTTTGGGCATGCTTTCCATTGGATGGCTGCAATTGGTTGCTTTTTATTTTTCTAAAGAAAGCTACCTAAAATGTTAGATATAATCTAAAATTAAATTCATTTATCAATGAAATTACACTTTAAAAATCAATTTACTCAATTTAGTGTAACCAGCAATAGCAAGTTAGTACATTTGCCATGTATTACTTACCTTTTACTTATAAAACGCAACTGTACTACATATCATTATAATTATAATAAAATATGTTCATGGAATTGGATGACATCACTGAAGATTTAATAACTTTAACAGAAATCAAAAAGGTAATTGATAAAAACTATCAAAACAGAAAGTTTGTTTTTTAATTTTTTAAAATAGACAAATTTATTTTCTAATTACTTTCATATCTTCTTTTACTATTAACAAGTTGAGACCTGTCAAATTTTGCCGAATAAAAAATGTTTAATAGTCTGTCCTCTTAATTTGTTTTTGGGGGCTCCCTGTATAACATAATTAAAAACATACAAAAACTACATATAAAACACAGCAACTTATTGGAATTAATTTTTAAATTGAAAGCCAGACAATTTTATTTTACTTTGGAGAAAGTAAAATAACAAAAGTATATGAAATTCATATTAATTACAAATTCATTTCATTTAACCTCCTCAATCCTGAGACAAATAGTATGTGGGAATACAAAAATTGTTTAAAATCAGGGTTGGGTTTTTGACGTCAAAAAGGGGTTTTTGACATGACGACGGTTTAAACCGGATTAAACCGTCAAAAACCTGTCGAAAACCCATAGAGTTACAATATGCTCTGATGCACTAGAGTTTGTTGTTAAATTTTAAAATTAGCAACAGTTGCCATACATTATGCTGAAATTTAATTATATTGTGGGTAATTAGCAGGTCTTTAAATATTTCTAATTAATAAAAATTAAGGTAAAAATGATAGATTTCAAATCTCAGAAATTTATCTTGAAATGGGCATGTGGAAATATTTCCACAAAAATTATGTTTAAATATCTCGTTTTTTTATTATTATTTTAATATTTTAAAAAATCTAAAGTTATTTAGTATGCATTTTGTTATAGTTAGTATGTATAAGTGTTAACAAGTTAAGTGTTATAAATGCAGGATTTTCAAAAGTGTAAAACTTGATACATGTGTTTAAATTTTATTTGGTACTTCTAGGTTATCCCGTCGACCAAAAAACGATCGCCAAAAAATAAGATTAAATACCAATAATGGAGGATCGTGAATGTAGCATTCAATGATATTAAATACGATACAAGTATTTAAAACATCATTAAGTGATTTTTATTTCGACTTTTTATTTATATTTTTATCAATATTCTACTAATTATTTTTTTTTTTATTATTTAAAAAAAAAAAGATGTCGATATGTATAATTTGGCTAATAGTTTGGCGATTTGTATAATTTGGCGAAATTGGTCGACGGGATAACCTAGAAATACCTTTTTTTTATGCTATATACATTATATACAGAAGGTGTAAAGAGAAAATTGTGACAGGGGCAAAGTTAGAATTTGGTGCCCCTCTACCCAACTTTTTCTTGTGACAGGCCAAAAAATAACGTTGTAGTATAAATTTGGAAAGTGCCCCTAAATTTCCATGCACGGGGCAACTGCCCCCTCTCCTTCTCACAGAGCTGATTATATACATAATGTCTAGTAGGTTAATTTCAATTTAAATATAATGCATATAATTTATTAATATGCATGATTATTACACATTATAAACCATTTTTATCTCTACCCCACCCCGCACCAGAACACACACACTAATAGTATTAAGAATACAAATAATGCTTATTTTGAAAGCAATATAAGACAAGAAGTAATTATTCAGCAACAGAATACTTAAGATATTTAACAAAATTTTATAGCATTCAGTAAAAAGAAAAAGAAACTTATAAGTATTTGTATAAGCTAATTTTTCAGCATAGTAAATAAATAGGCTGAATATTGTAATAGATACTTAGATGCTTTTTATTATCTTTATGTTAGTTATAAATTCAAAAAATGACTGATGATTTAGAATTCAGAATTACTGATTTTTCTGATAAATTAACTAACAATTGTAAAAGTCAAAACAGAAAAAATCTACAAAATACTTCTAAAACACAAAATATTATGTAGTTTTTTTATTATCTTATAAAATACATAATTTAAAAAAATAAAACATTCATTAAATATTTCCATTTAATTTGATTACATAATCTAAATCAATCCAAATGAAATTATCAAAAAAGAAATTTAGTTCAATAATGCAATTCATTTGCCCCACATAGCATACTGTAGCACATAACCAGTTTTGAACAATTTTCTGTTCCTAAGCAATTACGGAACTTGTCTAATCTTTTATATTATTTTATACTATATACACTAAGTTTGGTTATAAATAAATTTCTTCATAAGATAATATCCCTGCATATTTTGAATAACACATTAAAATTTAATAAATTCATTATTTTGGTAATCTGCCTTCTATTTCACTTCAAACTTCAACTGTTTTCAATGGGATGATTGTAGAAATACTGGTTTCATTGGTTTATTGTATGGTAATATATGAATTACTCTGGTTATATAATGTCCATTTATCCACATATTTCTTAGTAATTTGGTAATCTGCCTTCTATTTCTCTTCAAACTTCAACTGTTTTTAATAATATGAATGTAAAAATACTGGTTTCATTGGTTCTTTTATTGGTATTGTCTGAATAACTTTGGATGTATTTATAAAAGTATTTATATATAGGTAGATATACATATATGTAAATAAATATTTTTATTTACATATAAATATAGGTTTTTGACAGTTTTAGCCATTTTTGACAAGGAGGTTTTTGACACGACGGTTTAAACCATGGTTAAAACCGTCAAAAACTGTCGCATGTCAAAAACTTGCCAACCCTGTTTAAAATTATTAAAAAACATGTCCAAACATGCATCAGTCTATATATCGATGCTTAAAATATTAAAACAAATACAAATTATACAGCAAATCATACAAACACAATTATTAAAAAGGTTTAGATGCAATTTTAAAAATTCTGGAAGAATTTAAATTCATTTAAAAAAAGTTTTTTAATGTTGCCCCCAGGTTGAGGAAGTTAATGTAAAATAATTATAAAATACACATAAGCATAAATTAGTATAATTACTTTTATAATAGAAAAAATGCAGTGCAATTGAATTTATTACTGAATCAAGTTTTTATCAGGAGTATTACTATAACGTATTGAACAATGGATATAGTCAAGAATGATATTATGAAAAGATATAAATTACATATAAAGCAGAAATAAATTACAGATCATTTTAAAGTTGATAGCATGCAATAAAATATATACTTAATCAAATTTTGCTTAATAATTATTATATGTGAATAATTTATATTCACAATACTGGCTGATAGAAAAAAAAGTGTTGTTTTTCCATTATAGAAGGTTTCACATTTTGTTTTATAGCTATTCATTATTTGGCACTATTTGAGCTTTAAAAAATGAGATTTATTGCCAAATAATACAAACAGCTGTGGAAACAAATCTAATGAATGATTATGAGTATTTATATATGTATATTTATATACAGAACAGAACCATTTAACTGGAATGGTTTCAGTCAGATATATTCCGGGTAACTGATTAGGCAGTAGAGCAATATCCATTTGATAAATTGTTAGGAATATATATGGTTGTGCTATTACTTATAATTTTAAATTAATTATTAGATTACTTGAACTAAGAATAAGATGCAAATGAAACTAAATATTAGAGTTTGAATGAAGGTAATTTATGGGGATTCCTTGGGATAAAAATTCTTCTCTTTTCTTTGCATAAAAATGAAAACATCTGTAATATATCTATATATGCTTCTATTTGAAATACTAGATGATAGCATCACATTATACAACTGTTTCAAACAATGTATGTGTCAAACTGGCAGTGTATGACACTTTTTTCTACAAAGATTCTAACATCAGAAATATCATTCCAGATAACTGGTTTTCCGGTTAGCTGGTTTCCGGATAAATGGTTCCATAATGGTTCCATACAAATATAATAATTCTGCATTTACACACATATATATACGTCGATGTGTATACATTATGATTCTTTTTTATATACAATTTTCTTCTGTTTGCATAGTAAAATAAATAAATAGCTTTTTCATATTACATAAGCTATACAAAAAATTTAAAAAACTGCTTGTGTACATGAAACAGAAAATAAGTTGGCTGAATATATTTTGCTAAATTTACAGTTTTTATAGTGTATTTTAATTATAATGTATATTAGTTACTTATAGTGCATATTAGCTACTGATTACCTTTTTTAATGTAAATGGAAAAAAAAATTAAAATATTATATAAATTTTATTTTTTAACACTTTTAAATTCTAAAATAATAAAGTATAAAGCCTGATAATTACTATGTGGCTAGCAAAATACTTAGTTTACATGTGTGGGAAATATTTAAAATGGCTATAAATGTCAGTAAAGACGAATTCTGACATATATGTCATCATACCATCAATCCACAAGTTACATAATTTTCACTAGAAGAATAACTAAAGAAGCATATCTAACCATAAATTTATTTTAGTAGACAAAATGAGTCAGTAAATTGATTTAAAAATATAGCTATTGTTACAAACAGAGTATAACCATTTTGTTAATTTTATTACAGACGCCAACACAATGAATGTTTCACGAAAAAACAATTCATTCATAAGTTATGAATCATTCAATAAATGGAACACTCCTGCAGTAGAAGTGTTGAACTAAATTACCCATCACCTTTGAATCAACATAATAAAATATTTATTTATTAAAAAAATAGGAACCACTTGTAAAATTCTTTAATCTAGCACTTAAATATGCCTTCAGATTAAAAATTGAATGCAATTTGATTTTGGAAACACAGGAAATTTTACCTTTGAATTTTTGGCAAAGCTTGTTTAATGGCTGCCTGGTAACAAATATTACAACCAGGAATAAAAAAAAAAAGTACTAGACAAATTTTTGTTGCAGATTTTTATTGATAATTAATATTAAGAGTTATAAACACAAGATTCACTTTCAATGATTCATGAATCATTCTTTTATTGGCTCTTGTGTCTTCTGTTTCTAAAATCAAGTAACTTTTAAAACACATATTTATTGTACTGAACCTCTTCTTAGTGCTCAGGTGGTAAAGTTTTTTCCGTTACTCTTCAACTAAAAATTATACTATTTATTATTTGATAATGACTGCAGGAAATTTCATGTGTCGTAATTTTCATTTTTGCTGATTTATCATTGAATCATTTAAAGCATCATTAAAATGTTTGGTACTGTTTGGTTATCCCGTCGAACAATTTCGCCAAAATGTACATTTCGTTAAACTGTTCGCCAAATTATACAAATAAACGTAATTTTTACATTAAATAATAATCGAACAAATAAGGTATTGAAATATTAATGAAAATACAAACAAAATATCGTAAAAAATCTTTTGATGACTTTAAAAAAAGCGTGTAATTGTGTTTATTATCAGGATAATGTGACATTTTTGATAAATCAATATTGCCATTTAATCTTATAATTTAATGATAGTGTTTTGGTCGACAGATTAACCAAGTCAAATATTTTGTTTATTGCAGATAGTTTTGCTTATTATTATTAAATTTTAAAATAGTTTAGCATATTATTATTTAAATTTCAATTTATGAACAACAAATTGGTTTGATTTTTTTTTTAAATTGTTTACTTTTAAAACAATGTGTTACTCATAAACTGAATTTGATTGTATTCTATTAAATTGAAATTGAAGCAGATTATTTTTTAAATAATTAATGGCATAGTGAAGGCACTTTATTTTAAAATTTACATATCTAGGAGACATTTTTCACTTATTCGAAAACAGTTGCTCTGTAATTTTAATTCAGTGGGCATTTTGTTTTCGAATTTATTTTTTAAATTTGAATATTATTAAATGGTTTCTTTTTCTTTTCCATATGATAGCCATGTTCCATCTGCAATGTAACAATTTTTTACTTTTTCAATTTTGGATGAAGAATTTTGTTAAAAAAGTATTTTTATTTCACATATAAGTTTCGAAATTGAAAATAGGGTAATATCCCCAGTGATCGGCACATCCTACAAAAATGCCCTAAAATATGATTTATATCCAGTCTTTTAAAAATACAAGACCATATTCCAGTTACAGTATAGGATCCGTTATCCGGCGTTCCGGTATCCAGAACGCTCCGAAAACTGGAGTGCAAATCGGTAACTTTTTTTTTTCCAGCGATGCTGCAGATACGCTATAAAGCGTAAATTACACAAAAAATTGGCGATGGGACAGTAAAATATAGCTCTCATGCGTCCCTTGGGATGCGTAATTTTGTCAAAGGACTGCGAAAAATGGTAAATTTCATTAAAAATCATGACATAACGACTAATTTTAGACAAATTTTGTCAAAAGATGCGCGAGAAAATGGGTAATTTCGTCACAAAAGATCACAAGAAAATAACAAATATAGTCCAAAGAATCGCGATAAAACAGCAAATTTCGACAAAAAACTCGCGAAAAATGATGAATTTCATTAAAAGATCGTGAAAAACGGCAACTTTCGTCAAAAAATCGTGAACAAAGGCAAATTTCTTCTAAAGATCACAAAAAAAGCTAATTTTGTCGAAAAACGGCAGATTTCGTCAAAAGACCATGGAAAAACGGTGAAATTCGTTAAAAATCAAGAAATAACGACTCGTCAAAAAATCGCGATAAAAGGCAAATTTCTTCAAAAGATAACGAAAAAAAGGCCCATCCTAAAATAGAATAGTTAGAAATGGATAATGTGTTTGCGATGTTTTTGCCTCGAAATTGTACATAACAGATATTTAAAAACTCACTACAAAAATGACTTCTTAAAAAAAATGCTCACAGAGGGCAACAAAAGAACTGGGATAAAAAATTTCCAGATAAGCTTCACAATCAAAGATGCCTTGTGGAGTGCTGCTAAAGCATGACAGGCTGTGGATAAGGATACACTTATCCAAGGATGCTACAATCTGTGGCTATTTGCATTATTTTTTAAAGACGAAAATGAGCTTGAATTTGAAGGCTTCAAGATTTTGAAAGAGAAGCAAATTATTGCTGATCTGTTGGCATATGCCAAAGACTTCAATTGTCCAGAAGCTAAATTGCTTAATCAAGAAGCAGCAGAAGATTGCATAGAAACTGATAAAAACATTCCTGTCACTAATCACATGACTGACAGTGAGATTTGTGAAACGATGACGAACAATATATCTAATGAAAGTGATGATGAGAAGAACAACCAGCAGAATGAAGCAGTTGAAAAGTATCAAATGAAAAATTAGTATTTTATATCGAACAAATGATTTCAGGCATGCAACAGAGGATCTACTTCCACAAGCAGTAAATCATGTCTCTATACAAAATACAAGAACAATTAGTGCAAGAGATGTGCTATAAGCAAAAATCTATCATAGACATGTTTGCTTAATCCCAATCAAAAGATTCTATTTCAAAATCTGAAAGTTAAATTTCATATATATGTATATCTTTTTCATTTATTATAATTATTTTTTTTATTTTGTGTAAATTAATCAATAAATTAAGATATTTACATGTATTAGTATTCATATTTACCTATTTATTTCATTATTTATGAAATTATTTTGTGCATTTCTTATACTTACGACAAAGTGTTCCGAATTACGGAAAAACCCCTTTTCCAGAATGCCCTGGGTCCCAAGCATTCTGGATAACGGATCCTATACTGTACTAAGAAATATATAAATGGAGGTAAACTTATAAGATATAACTTAGTATCATATTTACACTGTAATAATTTAGAAAGTTAAAATATCTAGTTTAAAAAAGTGTTTTTGATAATGTCTCTATTGCCTACAGTTTTTCAAAAACTAAAAATTCACTCGCCTTGTTAGAAAATCCACTCGCTACTGGCGAGCAATATAAGCGCAATTTTATAACACAAATGTCTTATAAATATCTAAGGTAAGTAATACATGTGCACTATCTTAATTTGTTATGAGAGTAAATTGATTTTTAAATTATTATTTCATAGAAAAAGACCTTATTTGAGTTGTTTGTGTGATTCCTATTTAAATATTTTTAGTGCAATTTTCCTTTAGTATTTGCTTTAATTAACTGCAGGCTATTAGAACAGTATTGTAATAGGAATTATTTGTAAATATGCATTTATTTTATTGCTGATTTCAAAATAGGAGAGGATGTTGACATAAGGTATTTGAGACCAGCCTGTCTCTCTTATAATGCTTTAAAACCATTTTAATAAATTAATTATTCATAATTTATTTCTCTTCTTTCAAATTGAATTTTAAAATCTTGCTCTTAATCAGGCATTTTTTGTTGCTTGTACATAATACATTATAACTGCAACTGCATTTTTTGAAATACAGTAGACTCCCTCAAATCCACAACTCAAAAATCAGCACATAATTTACAGATGTAAACAATGAAACATTCAGTTCAGATGTAGGGGCAAAATTTGACTTTTTTGTATCAATTCTATATATACTTTAATTTGTAATTTTCATTAATTTTACTGAATTCATGTGTTTTTATGTAGGAAGAATAAATTTATTTCGGAAAAAAATTAAGATATTGCTAATATCAGTTGTAATTATAATCTTTTTAACAAATATATTTATGTATTACCCAAACTTTTTTGGTTATTAAGTCTGGCTAATCCTGAAATAAAACTTCCTTATTTTATGATTTTGATGCTAATTAATAACGCACCTTTATAAAGCAAATTTTATATGAAAAAGACATTTTATCTTTATAATAAACTAGGTAGAACCCGTCGAATTTCGACAAAAGAAAATGTTTAAAACAGAACTGTTTCATTGATTTATAATAAGCCTACAAAATTAGTTATAGTAAAAAATGCATTTTATATTGGTAAGTCTAACTCTTAACAAACGATATTTAATGTCAAATTAACAAAATACTATTTCTATAACTCAGTTGTAGGAATTGTTACAATTAAACTTTAATTGTACATGTAAGCAGTAAAAAATAATAAAGATCTGTTATTATGATAAAGTCATCAATTTAAGTTCTTATGCTAGTATTTAAAAAATGAAAAAAAAAGCAAAATTTATTCAACTTTGACTAAATCATAGAATTTTTTGGCACAGATATCATATACGCATCACATTTGCAAGTGCTTTTTTCTCTTGCAAACGTGGCCAAAATTTTGTTTTTGAATATAAGTTACAAATTACATGTAATAACAGCACGTTATTATTTATTCCAATATATATATATGAAAAAAAAAGTAAAAAAATGAAAAAGATTCAAATAAAAAAAAAAAAAAAATAAATGATAGTTTGATATAAAAAATTATTGATATCGTATATCATAAAAATAATTTAAAAACTAAAATAGAAAATAACAGTAAATAAATATGAATTTAATCAAAAAGGAAACAACAAATAAACAGTTATAAATAATAAACTTAATAAGCAACAAAACAGCAAATATAATTTTCACAATAAATCGTAAATACTGTACATATTGCCATATTGAATGTATGCTGTTGTATCATTTAATGAGCACATTTCACTGAAATCTTTAATTTTTCCCATTTCCTCTCCCTAACAATTGTTATAAACTTATTAAACAGGTATATTAGTTACAGGTATAACAGGCCTTTGCACAGCTGTATAATGCCAAATTGACGGGAGGAAAAGCACATGCAAATGTGGTACGGATATGACATCTGTGCAATTTTGATTCAAAACTTGAAGTTTCAATGCTATTATAGTTGAAATAGATATTAAACTGTTGATATTCTTTTACGTGTGAATCAAATTTTGTAGTTGAAATCAAAATTCACTGGATTTTATAACAGAAGATATTTAAATTTCAATTTTTTCCCTTTTAATGAGAAAATGACAACATAAAGCTACAGTAATCAATTTCTTTCCTTTTTTCCTTTGCTTTTAATAGAAATGGAGTACTCCTGTTGCCACCATAAGAAAAGCGCTGTTAAAAACTACAAAAAAATTAAGATTTTAAGAACAAATCAAGATACAGCTTTCAGACAAATTTCATTTATTTTTTTCCCCTACAGGATGTTGTAAGAATTGAAAATGTGGGATATATAGAAGTTTAAAAAATTGTAGTAGCAAAATTGCAATACTGAAATTTCATTTAGAATTTGAAAGTGTTGCCATGCACAAAATGACGTATGCATTACGCACAGATACGTTTGGCCTTTATAATATAGATATTTAATCATACATTATTGATTATTAACTTGACCTTTACTTTTAATATTTTAATCAAGTTAAAAATTATCTAAATTTTTATTATTTTAGTTTATTACTTATTTTAATGTTTTATTTTATTGTAAGCCTTTATAATAGTTTCAATTTCATTGTTAATTACATTGAAGTTACTGAGTAAAAAATGTAAACAAAGCAATGACCAGAAATCTGCAAAATTCTAAAATTCGCAAAACCTCTGATCCCAAGCTGTGCAGATTTGAGGGAGTCTACTATATTGCTGTTTTGATAATTTTTATCTAAGATACTGAAAGATTTATTGGTTGATTTGTTTCTTGAGTAAAATATGCTATTTGCATGATGTTTTCTCCCATCTTGTCCGGGCTGTGTTTTGGCCTGCAGAAAGTGGCTCCTGTCATAAAAATTGCAGCAAGTGGTTATAACCTGTTTTAAATGGCAAAGATTGGCAACAACTTGCAGAAAATCATTTCATGATGTAATCTGAGACTTTTTTAGTAATATTAAATTCCTTCAGTACATTTTACTCAGAATAAATAAATAAATAATATATTGTGGATAGTGCTTATTTAAAAAAAACATAAATTTGTTTTAAGAAAAATGTGTACTGTAATAGATAAAATTTCTGAAATAATATGATTGTGCAATTTTTTACATAATGAATTATTGGAATATTTTAAAATCTCAGCTTAAAATTCAAGTAGAAAACTGTATCCAATACTTATTTTAAGTTGAATACATTGTCAGCAAGTAATGCTGGTCTTCGAAGAATTTTTTCAAACGTTTCATTTTTCAAATCAAGTTAAGAAACAGTCTGGATTGAGACAGCTTAGCAAAATTAGTCCTGTACTATGGAATTCTCTTTGAAAAAAGTAATATTAGAATTAATATGAACATAAATTTTGTTTAATTAATAATTGAACTAGATGGTTTCATTGAAAACTTTTTCTCTGTTAAATTTTGTTCTATTATTTACTAATATATTTTCATTTCTATTTGTATACAGGGTGATTAAAAAAATGTGACAAAATGATATGACAAATCAGGCATATGACAAGGATAAAAAATCACATAGGACCATAGGGCAACCACTTATTGTAAACCACTTATTGAGTTACAAATACAGGATGTTCCATCCTAGCTCAATTTGGGTTGACTGTAATAACTGGAGTATTTTATAATAAAACATTTAACAGACATTCTCACCTTTGTTTTAAATGTGATAACATCAAAGAAAAGTGGTAGAAGTTTTCATTATGCACACCAGCAGTATGCACTTGGCACCTCACATTTTAGACTGTGATAATCAGTTTATACAGTTATCATTGATTGTTTCAACAATATGTTTTTCGAGATCTTTTCGTAATGTTATCACATTTCATACAAAATAAGGTACATATCGTTGCATTTTTATTACAATATTTCTATTTTCCTCGAAATTATTAACTTTCAAACCAGGTGTAGCTAGAATGAAACACCCTGCTTTTGTGACTCAATAAGTAGTTTGGTACCCTATGTTCCTGTGGGATTTTTTATCCTTGTTGTATGCTTGATTTGTCATATCATTTTGTCCACTTTTTTTGAATCACCATGTATAGTAGATAACCTGTAAGTAATTAGATTCTGTAGTTTAAAATTTTTTTGAAAAGTAATTCTTTAAAGTATCGTAATATGTTATATTATTTTATTTATATTTTTAGACACAATTATGAGTTATAATGTTAATACTTATATTTGTGCAGCATCAGATTTCCATAAGGAAAATTTCCGTGTATGAAATGAAAGTAAATTGGTACTATATAATACACTAGTCACCACCAGTACGAATCACCACGAGGCACTAGTATAGACAATTACCTCATCTAGATGACGATGTCGTGAAATCTGGGATTAATTAGAGCTTGGTCAGGATATTAAAATGCAACTGGTCTGACAAATACTATCTCGGTGAAAATCCCATCCAGACCCAATATTTAATTGGTTGATTGTAAACCTGATATTGTGTTTTCTTGCTGCCTGTCATCCATGTCTTCATACCTTCAGGTGCAGGAAAACATTGCTAAATCTATGAGTCAACCCCTAAAATTGGGTTTTCGAGCGTTTTTCCACCAAACTATGAGTGGCAGACCGATTCTGTTTTGATATGCAAAACGAGTTTTAACTAATTCTTGAATTTCAGCCTTGAACTCCATGTTGGTGTTGATTGTCTGTGATACAACATCCCAGTCTATAAACAAAGTATACTTATATCTTTGATATTTTTTAAACTTTTAACTATGTTGAATAAAATCCATAATCTTTAATTTTAATTTTTAACTTAGTTGTTTGTGTATCAAATGCATGTGTGAATTAAAAATCATTGCAGATTAAAGTTCCTATCGATGCTGATTTTTATTTTCTGCATTTTTTTGTTACAGTTTCTGCCATTATGGTTTTAACCGGTTACAAGCACTCGTTTTAACCTCTCTGGCAGAAACTTTCCATTCCTGCTAGACCCTTACTGATGCACTTTCATGACTATATCAATTCTATCAATTCTTTATAGACTGTATTATAACCCAATTTGATGTTTTCACTTCTCACATTACATCCTCCAATTTGCATGGACATATCTAAAAGTGTATTTCCAAGTAATCTGTATGTTGAAATTGCATGAAAAAATGTACTTTGATTTACCTATTATTAATTACATAGGTGTTTAAACATGATAAAAAGATTGATAAGTCCTTAAATTATAACCATGCAATATAGATTAAAAGAATAATGCAAAATCTTATACTATTAATTGTTTATATTAAAATTAAGAAACAATAATTTTAGATGAATTTCGAACTAAACATATTTGTACATTCCATTCTCTTGCTGCAAAAAGGGTTGATTTTTGCTTCACTGTTTAAATGCATCATTGTTTCCACTCATGATTTTAAATTTATAATATTTACTAGCTGACCCGCCCGGCGTTGCCCGGGTCCGTAATAATAATGTTAAACGAACTTGAAATTTTTATGATTTTATCTTTAACTTGAAATATGTGTAAATACACTGTTAAAAAATTGACCCTTTTTTTGCATCGTCACTTCACCGCTTTTATAGAAAATGATTACTTCAGCTTATTATGGAGCATTCTCATAGGTCAAAAGAGAGAGATTCTATAAAAGCGGGGGAGTGATGATGCAGCAAAAGGGTAAAATTTTTTACAGTGTACATTATATTAAATACGTACCCCCTGACTATGTCAAAAATTGGTTTAAAAAAACTAATATTTAGCTCCAAAAATACCCAAAATGACTGCAATGGGAAACGCAGCAGGGAATGTGTCCAACGATTGCGTGATTTTCGTGTTAAAGTGTTGATATTTATCCTTAAAATAACTGTTAAGTGATTTAACTAAATACTTTTTTCACATAGATATCCCAAGTGAAATATTTTGAATTTCAAACTAATTATATCACTCTTCAATCCGAATATACCGTGAATGAAATCGATTCTCGATGATTAGCTAAAAGGTTAGTATATAGTATTATAATTTCAGAGCCATTTTACAAAAATAGGTGTATATTTTTTATCAAACATGCTTAATGTTCATTCTGTGAACAAAATCCTAGCCGTAACCTAATTGTATTGTAATCATAACTTGTCTGTAAACTAGCTGTATCTTAACAGTTACCAAACTGTAACTTAAATAAACCATAAATGTAACCTGGCCGCCACCTTATCATAACCTACCCATAATCTAACCACAACCTAACCGCAACTAACCTTAACCTAACTGTAACTTAACCATGAGCTAGCTGTAACCTAACGGAAATTAAATATGACATAAGGATCACCGGAACGTAATTGCAACCTAACTGTTACCTAACCGAAACCAAGTTATAATTTAACTCTAACTATAAACGAAATATCTTAACCATCTCGCGCTAAGTACTTAGTTTCACTTTCCGCCGCTACGGAGCGCACTATGTTTTGTAGAACATCCGAATTTTAGGTTCGGATTGGATTCATGTTCATGGAAATATTTTTTTCTTCTTCGGCTACGGTTATGGTTGTTTGGAATTTTTTTTTTTCAGTTTAGATTCGGTTCAATTCAGATTTCGTGGGCTTTTTTTTTCCCTTCAAATGGGATTTTTAAGTACGGATCGGGTTGTACTTCCATGGAAAATATTTTACATAGTTCCAATGAGGTTATACTTCACTGAAATATTTTTGTTAGGTTCAGATTAGGTTTGGTTCAAATTTCGAGATTTTTTTTTTTTTTTTTTTTTAGAAATTTTTTGGTTTGGATTGAGGTTATGTCCATGGAGATTATATTGTCTTGTTCGTATCTGGTTATCGTTATTTGGAATATTTTCGTCGGATTCAGATTTGGTTCGACTCAGATTTCAGGTATTTTTTACAAATTGATTTTTAAGGTTCTGGTCGGATTCATGTCCAGGGAAATTATTTTGTTTTTCTCGGATCCGGTTTTGGATCTTTGGAATATTTTTTTCGAGTTCAGATGTCGTTCAATTCAGATTTCGGTTGTTTTAATGGAATTTTTAGGTTCAGGTTGGGTTGCATATCAACGGAAATTATTCTGCATTGTTCGAATAAGGATATGCTTCTCTGGAATATTTTTGTCAGATTCAGATTCAGTTCAGTTTTTTAGGTTCGAATTGGGTTCATGTTCATGGAAATGTTTTGTCTTGTTCAGAGCCGGGTATGGTTCTGTGGAATATTTTTGTCAGGTTCATATTTGGTTCAATTCAAATTTCAGGTATTTTTTTCAAATGGAATTTTAGGTTCGGATCGGGCTCATGTCCACGGAAATTATTTTCTCTTATTCGGATCCGGTTATGGTTCTTTCGAATATTTTGATCGGATTCAGATGTAGTTTGCATAAAATTTCAGGTCTTTTTTCAAATGGAATTTTTTAGGTTCGAGTTAGGTTTATTTTCACGGAAATTATTTTGTCTTGCTCTTATCGGGTTATAGTTCTTTGGAATATTTTTATCGATTTCAGCTTTCGTTCTGGTCATTTTTTGGGTTTTTTCAAAGAAAATTTTTAGGTTCGGGTCGGGTTGCATATACACGAACATTATTTTTCCGTGATCGGATTGGGGTATGCTTCATTTGAATATTTTTATGGGATTTAGATTTGATTCGGGTCAGATATCAAATCCATAGTTTTTTCAAATGGAATTTTCAGGTTCGGGTCGGGTTTATGCTCATGAAATTTTGGTCGTGCTTGGATCGGAGTATGGTCTGTTTTTTTTTCTGGTTGGGTTCGGGTTATGTGTTAATACGCCTAAACATTATATTTTGCTACTATTCTTTTAGTGACTATTTTTGATATATAATTTATTTTGCTACTTGATAATTTATTACTGTGTATGAAACGTCTGCCGATTCGAAGGATTTTACATCAAACAGCCATGTCATTTTTGTTTTAAAAACAAATTAAAGTCTTATTAAAATTTCAACTTAAATAAAATGCATTCAAATTTAATCAATGATTAAAAAAAACTGCTAAAAAAGCCTCATATATACATATACATATAATTACTGAAACATAGCTAAGCACGCATAGTTCCTAATGTACGAAGTACCTCCGATCTGACGTAACAGCTGTATTCAAAAATACTAAGTTAAACTGACATTTTGCCAGTCTGTGAATTTGAACCCTTTGCGGGGCAGTGGTTTCATAGATATACCACTTAACTTTAATTCCCAAACGCCATATTGGCACCGGAATTTTGTTAGAAAAAATTACGGTTTATTTTATGCGTGAAACATAGCCTTTTCTTATTTACAAATAAAGTTGTTTTCAAATTCCGGTGTCAGTCATTAATTTCAACACTTAAGCAATTAATTTGCTTTGCCCCGCAAAGGGTTAAAGGTCTTTGGGAAAAAAACAGTCACTTTTGAAATGTCAAAATCTCAAATTGGTTTCTTTCAAAGAGTAAAAAGAAATTTATAGAGTGGAAGTATTATCTCAGGAGGTTATGCTAAAATTGTAACCCTACATTAAGTCCAATTAAGTACCAACAAAAGTACGTGATTTGACACGCCTATCAATTGAAACAGGTTTAAACCTGTATTTTTTTGCTCTTTGTTCTTAAAAAGAACTAATCTATCGCTTCACCGGTAAAAAATTATTAATTATTTTATCATATGTGTTTTAAATATCAATATAGAAAATTATTTTAACGTTTTGCTTGAAAATATAAGATTCTTTTGTTAATACATAAAAATCGTCTGAAGTCAGAAATCTATATTTTAGATTAATATTTATTACTTAAGTTTTCATACATAATTTTAAAAGAATGTTTTCATCATTATATTTTAAAAATTTATTTACATGCAATAATTAAGTCATAAACATTTTTCATCTACGTTATAAAGTATTTAAAATTACATTAATGAAGGAAACTTTTAGTTATACAATTTTTAGTTCGTATCAAATGTTTTCAATATCTTATTTAATTTTAATTTGATATTTAATTATTGCTAATTTTCCAATTTCCTTCATTTTAAAAACGAACATTTATTTTAATAAATAATTATAGAACAAACACCATTTGAAAAATTTTCTATTTCCTCTTAAAATATGCTTCAATTGTAATTCATTTCTTTCAATTCGTCTTATAATACAAAATCCCTTCCACATCCTTTTATTTGGCACATTAAAATTTGAGCGATAAATGGTTTCATATTGCAAACCTTTTTAGAGGCTTACTTCACTTCTACTTATTTCATTCGTCCATGGGTTTCTTTAATTCTGTCTCAGCTTTCTTATTACTTTTGCGAAAATTTTTACACAACCAACCAACCGTAAACAAACGAAAGAGAAAAAAATGGGAAAAAGATGATTTTTTATGAGAGTGACCTCTCGATATTAATTAATTACTCAGTTAATAATTGGAATTTCGAAATTCTGAAACTCAGGTGCATCAGGAGAGATATTGGGCTATTCTAAAAAATTTTGAGCCT
Organism: Maratus speculifer; assembly: GCA_964019185.1. NCBI lineage: Eukaryota > Metazoa > Arthropoda > Arachnida > Araneae > Salticidae > Maratus > Maratus speculifer. The sequence continues at coordinate 1,929,636 of CAXHSM010001189.1, forward strand.
CATAAGTCTCGTAGATTTTGCTAGCCATCGCAGACACACACACACACACACACACAGAGCGATTTGTTATTTTATAAATATAGATAATAACATTTTTTAACGGTAATCTATAATAGTAAAGAGACATGTTTGTGAATGTGTCAACGCTGTTCTGAAGAGACTGTTGCACGTAGAGTTACAAAATTTTGTAGTGCACCTCGAAGCCCGATTTTTGATTTTTGATGATATATTTTGCATTTAATTTTTTAAGCGACTTTTAGCGTTCTTTTTATATTCCGAGGCGATTTTTCCACATAAGTGAAAAGAATACAGTTTCATTCTTTTAACCCAATGTAGTAAAATTTGTTCTCTTTTCAGTAAAGTTTATACGGTCTTCGTACAACGATTTTCTATTTTTTAACGAATTTTTTAATGTGATTTTTTGTATTTTTTCGCATTTTGGTGCTATTTTTACGCATTTATAAAAAGAATATTTCAAACTTTCAGCCTAATTTACTAAATTTTGTCTGCTGCGATTTTTGAATTTCATCGATTTTTATTCCGATTTTTGAAGTAATTTTTAATTATATTTCGAGTTTTTGTGCTTTCAGAATCGATTTTTTCATCTTTGTAAATATTATACCTTTTTTTATGCATCATGATTATCACGGACCCGTGCAATGCCGCGGGTCAGCTAGTATTTAATATTTCTTTTATGATAGATTTGTTTTATGAAGGCAGGTTGTCATGTTATAATTTTATATAATGTTTCAACAGTATATAATTACGAAATGCACCTATTGCAGTTTTTGTTTTTCAAGCATCAGATAATTAGGTTTGCATTGTAGTTTTTAATACTATCATTCAAATTTTATTTCAATTCCCTTTAATACATTAATTATTATTTTTCATGATGAAATTTTTTTTCTTATAAATTGTTTTTCAAAAAATCATAAAAGTGATTAAAGTATTTCGTTTTATTACAGATGGTATAAAATTAGCTATCCATCAAAACTATCTTTAAAGTCTGAAATATGGAGCAAAATATTTCTTTACAAAACATCTTTGGAGAAACAGCTTCTAGCTCACAAGAGAGAGAATATTTTAGGTGCAAGATATGCAACAAGAGTTTCTCTCAAAAGGGTCATTTAAGAAAACACCTGTTAATTCATTCTGGTGAGAAATCTTATGCATGTGAGATATGCAACAAGGATTTCACTCAAAAAAGTCGTTTAAAGAGTCATATGTTCGTTCATACTGGTGAGAAACGTTTTGCTTGTGAAATATGCAAAAAGAGTTTCCCTCAAATGGGTCATTTAAGCACACACCTATTAATTCATACTGGTGAAAAGTCTTTTGTTTGTCAGATATGCGACAAAAAATTCTCTAAAAAAAGTAGTTTAAGTAGACATTTGTTAAATCATACGGGTGAGAAGCTTTTTGCATGTGAGATATGTGACAGGAAATTTTCTGACAGGAGTTGCCTGAGAAAGCATCTGTTAGTTCATACTGGTGAAAGACCTTTTGTGTGTGAGACATGCAACAAGAAATTCACCTCTAAGAGTAATTTAAGCACACACCTCTCAATTCATACGGGTAAAAAATCTTTTGTATGTGAGATTTGCAAGAACAAATTCTCACAAAAGAGTTCATTAAAGCAACATCTCTTAATTCATACTGGTCAGAAACCTTTTGATTGTGAGATATGCGAAAAAAAATTCTCTAAGAGGAGTAGTTTAAGCAGACATCTCTTAATTCATACTGGTCAGAAACCTTTTGATTGTGAGATATGCGAAAAAAAGTTCTCTAAGAGGAGTAGTTTAAGCAGACATCTGTTAATTCATACTGGTGAATAATTGTGAAAGGTATGCTATTTTTAAGCAAGCATCCATTAACTAGCAGTGATAATAAAAATGTTCTTGCAACTTATTTTCCTTTGACTTTGAAGCGACAAAACAGTTTTTACTGCCCCTGTGAATGAACTAAACTATACATACTACAGACTTTAGTTTCTGTAGTGATTGAACTGTAGAAAATGGCAGTAACATATTAAAATTTGAGGCAATTCGAGTGTTTTTGTAAGAGTTATAACATGCTATACAAACCAAAATCATTAACACTTTTCAACTATTTAAATATTTAAAAGAAGAACAAGAACGAAAATCCATCCATGAAACCTAGTCTATGAAACATAATGCAATACAATTTGAATATTTTGTCAAAACATCTCTATTTTATAATAATACAAGAAAAATGGTGTTTTTTTCTAAAATATCAGTAAAGGCTTATTTGGAGAAACAAAATGTTTTTCACTTTCATCTGTTAGTCTATATGTTCTGCAATATCTGCTGCAGAAAAAAAAAAAAAACGATTACCTTGAAATTAAATGGGCATGTTGGTGACATGACCGAATTTAGCCGTATAGTTTTTGATATATTTGGTTCATTCGTTCTGTCAATATAGAATGTTATATTTTGCACTATATATCTTTTCCAGAATATGCAGAGGATTTTTAAATTTCCATTTATTGAAGGAAAATGATGCATCTGGTTTAAGCAGTAAATTATGGATGCTAATATTTCCAAATCAAGGATATAAATTATCCCTTTTGTTTTGAAATATTGTCAATATATTTGCCAATTATTTTTTAATTTATGTGTATAATTTTTTGTGAAAATTTGTACAAGTGTATCAATAAAAGAAAATATTTTGTTTTACTAATTTACTTAATTGAAGTGATACATGTTTCATTTTTTTTCTTTTTCTATCATCGCTTCCTAGCATCTGAATTTCATAACCTTCAAACATAATTCGTTTAAATAATTGCGATTAAAAAAAATAGCAGAAAGTGTTGCAGAGGAAAATAAAAAGTTAGTTGAATCGTAACAATCTAGTATGCAGTACAACTTTGCACTAAATTGAAACTAAGTTAGTAATATTATTTTTTTTTAACTAAACGTATATACTCTTAAAAGATTATCACAGAAAAAAAACAATTAATACCACATTGATATGAGTTAGGCAATTAGCAATTAACCCGAGGATGAAAGGTTATCTAGTACCTTAAGGTTATCTATTACAGACCTCAAATATGCCTATTTTTTGTAGATTTTTTTTTTTTTTTTTTTTTTTTTTTTTTTTTTTTTTTGTCGGTGCTATCGAGTAGATTAGTATGTATTTCAATTCAAATTTTAACATGCTAAAAGTGAGAAAGGTACATTTTAAGGAATTTAAGTGTTTTTTGATAAACTGATCTGAGAATGCTGAAAGAAATGCTTAAAAAAATAGATAAAATAATCCATGTTTACAGATGATGAATTTTATTACAGCTCTTGCTTTCATTGAGCTTCTGATCTTGTAATTTTTGTTTTATCAAGTGTATTTTGTAAAAATTTCCGAAGTTAATATTTTTATCAATATTGATTTGCATAAAGTTATCGATTATGCATACAAAGAATGTAGATCAGTTTATTTACCCCTTAATCATTGCACTTATGGGAGCGATGATAAAAATACTTTAACGTATTTATATGTCCTTATTTTTTATTATTTTTTTGTACATTTAACTTATTATTATTTTAGTTTATATATCATAAGTGATTTTTGTTCAGTTTTAAACGATCTATATACACTGCTCAAAACAATTAAAGGATATTTGAAGTTTTATATAAAATAAAGGTATAAACGAAATTTTTTTTGCCGAAAATGGAAGAAGATAATCACAATTGCAAATTTTTCTGGTTTTCAAACTGTGGAGTATGCAAATTTTGAGTTCGACGTCAAAAACGTCGCTTCAGCGGCAACGAATGAAATTTGTCTTTCAACAAGATAAAAGAGAATGAAGACAAGGATGATCGGCATTCAGTGATTGCTTTGTTTCGATGAGTACGATGTCTCAGCGAAGTCATTTGACAGATTCAGAAGCTTAGAGAATTGTTGGTAGGTTAGAACGGGGCCAAACTCAAGCCGAAATAGCGCAAGCCATTGGAGTATTACAAAGTGTCATTTCCAGGATCTGGAACCGTTTTTTGGAGAGTGGATGTGCAGGCCGAAGACCAGGGCAAGGTCGTAGACGGACAACAACGCCCAATGAAGATCGGTATTTAGCGTTAACAGCTCGGAGACACCGAAACATGAACGCTACTCTTCTCCAACAACACCTTCGCTCGGCACCACGATTTCAACTCAGACTGTCCGAAACCGGCTCCATGCTGTAGGTCTATATGCTCTCCGACCGATGGTATGTGTTAGATTAACATCAAAGCATCGTCGCGACCGCAGGGAGTGGGCAACCGAGCATGTCAACTGGAGGAGAAAGGAATGGAGCAATTTTCTGTTTTCTGACGAGTCCCGTTTTTCTGTGCATCCGGATAATAGGCGTATTTTCATCTGGAGGGACCGTGGCAGTAGGAATAATCCTGCGTTCGTGCATGAAAGTGTCAGATTTGGCGGTGGAGGAGTGTTGGTGTATGGTGGCATCACCATTGACGGGCGCACTGACCTCTACATCATTCGAGATGGAGCTCTGATTGGTCGCCGATATAGGGATGAGATCCTTAGACCTATTGTAGTCCCTTACGCTGCAGCAATCGGAGATAACTTCATTTTAATGGACGATAACTGCAGGCCACATCGTGCGAACCTGGTAGAGGATTTCCTTTTCGAGGAAGGAATCGTTCGAATGGAATGACCAGCGTGTTCTCCAGATATGAATCCAATCGAGCACGTTTGGGACGCTCTAGGAAAGTGAGTTTCTGGCCGCCAACAACCCCCACAAACTCTCCAAGAACTGGAAAGAGCTCTTCTGGAAGAGTGGGGCAGAATACCCCAACTCGCCATTAATAGCCTCATTGAGTCCATGCCTCAAAGGTGTTCAACATTGCTGGCCGCCCGTGGAAACCATACCCCCTACTGAAAATGATTTTCTTTGAAGAAAACACCTTTTCTTATTCTTTTTTTCTCATGCACAAATTGTGTTTTTTTCCTTTTGTACACAAATGCGCAATAAAATGCATTTTTTTCTTCCAAACATGTGTAATTTATTCTCATATAACCTACTATGTCTTTCGACCATGTATCAATCAGCTAAAAAGTTTCCCAGATACAAAATCCACCTAAAACTGCAATATCCTTTAATTGTTTTGAGCAGTGTATATAAAATCATACATCTATGATTATCAAAACTGTTTCCCAGATACAAAAAGTTCTACATTTCTAAATAATTATGAATTAGCTATAATAATATCAGTTTATGTAGAAGTAAATATTTCTATTTGGATATTTCTTTCAATTAATTACCATCCAAGATTTTTATATACTCATAAATATTTATGTAATTAAAAAAATTAATAAAATGTGGATTGAAGAATCTTGAATGTTACATAAAATGTCATTAAAATACCATGACTTATAGAACTGATGTTGAGGCTCCTGATCTGCAGTTTAATTAATTAAAAAACTGATGACAATTCAACAAAATTTGGAAAGAACTTTGGTACTAAAAATGAAGATCCAGTAAGTCGCCCCCCCCAAAAATATCTGTTTTTACAATACATTAGGGACTATTTTTAATCCATGGTGGATGTGGAAAATTTTTTAAGTATGTAAGTGTTGTACCGTTTCTTAGGTATTATTAAATTATGAATCGAATGAAACTATCTTCTTCTCGATACAATCCTTCATTACATGCTTATAGTAGGTTTTATGATTACAATGTCGAAAATAATACTTTATTATTTAGCCTAGCTTCGTCACATTTATTTTACATTCGAAACATGTTTTTTATATCTTGTCAAATAATATCAAACCAATGGCAGATTTAAGTGGGGCGAGCGATCCCCCCTCCTCTCCTTATACTAATAAAGTATTAGATAGTGATATTAAGGATCCTCACGAGAAATGATTTGGGGGTGAATTTCCAGGGCAGTCCGCGTCGGTTTTAATTCACAAGTTTCGGGCTGGGTCATGTTTTTCTGTTTTTATTGCTGGGACAGGTCCTCGTTGTATATATTTTCTGCAGATTTGGATTGGGCCAGATTTCTTTTTCTTTTTTTTTAGGATAAGCGTAGCTTGGATTTCATTCTTCCTAGAGATCTGCATCGGCCAAAATTTCCCTGTTGAGGCTGGCCTAGGAGTAAAAGGTAACCGTTCCGTTCATGTCCGACCCAGTCCATATGCAAAACCTTATTGGCCCGCCTGCTACCTATGTCCTCCTCTAAATTCTTTCCCTCAAGCTGACATTAGATTGGCATCTTTTTTATTTGTTATTCACAAAAATTATATTGATGTTAAACATTTGTTTAATCAAACCTTTAGAAGTTTAATTTGGTTTCATAAATTACAGAAATGCATTTTAAAAACTCTGTTTTTTTTCTTTTTTTTTAGAGCTTTAAAATTATTGTTTTCTTTTATCATTCATTTCTTGCATTCTAAACTACTTTCTTACATATTTCCATTTGAAAGTAAATGTCTAAGTCACATTTTTACGTAATGTTTACGTTGATAAATGCCTACATAATCATTAATAATATTATTTTTCTGTATTCATAAGTTTCGAATATAATCTGAAAATAAAATTGCAGCATAAGTAAGTGTGCTTTATGAATAATTTTAATTGTTAAACGCAGTCTCATCTCGAGTCTATTTTTTTATCTTTTTTGCTGGTTCGGGTCAATAATTTGTTTGTGAGGGTGCTGTGCTTGATTTTAGAAATTTCAGTAATAGATTCTCTGCCCAACCTATCGAAGTCAGTTCTTTAAGTGCTTTTTTTCAGCCTTCATCTCATACCTACTAGCTATATCGGGTGTCCTAAAATGGACTTACAGGCTTTAAAATTCATTAATTTACAAATTGTCTCAGCTATTTAAAAAGTACTTGCAAGAGAGTTGTGTAAAATGTCGGGATTTTTTGTTTCAGCGATTGTTGATTTTAATTTAAAATAATAACAGTGGATGGCGCTCCACGCAAAAGGCGCTCAATTGAGGCCGAATTTATCCTCTGTCTTCTATCAATATTGGTGTGAGAAAAAGAGGTTAAATATGTAAAATGGGCCACATAGAACAAAAATACACGGGTGATATGAACCACTACGTATATTTAACCGCCTTCTTTCACATTAATACCGGCGGAAGAGGCAGGGCAGAAATCAGGCTCTGATTTAAAGACTATTGCTTTCAGCACCATCTGTCGCTGCTACTGTAAAATAAAATCAAGAATCGCGGTAAAAAATCTGACATCCTACATAGTAATCGTGAAAGATTGTTAAAAAATCTGTCATACTTTGCATTTCATTAAACTTTAAAATCAGTCAGTTTATTTTAGAACACGCGGATGTTTCTTTAGTAAGTTTCAAAACTTTCATTACTGAATTATAAGTGATTTTAGATGTAAACAGCCAAGCAGTTGTATACAAAATTAGTATATTTTACGTAATTCTGAAATCTGCTGAGGCATCAAAGTTTCAAATTGTCTGTATGAATTTTTTAAAGAGGAAATATTTGGCCTTTAAAAAATTAAGCTTTTATTCAATTTCAGGGATTATTTTTTTCAAGTGTCCTAAGGTACAAATTTCCTCTAGTAACGGTTATTGTATGAATGCTTTGTATAACTGGCATGCTATAGCTGTAGAAAATAATTCTGGAAAAAAGGATGTTGTTTAGTTTTACACTTGGCTACAACACCGTTGTGCTCGGGACATTTTAATTATTCCTTACTCGATACTTCTCCCCCTCAACAACTAGGAGGCAATCGCCCCCCCCCCTTCTTCTCCCCTCAAAACTTCCAATTTAGTTTGAAAAGTTCTCGTAATGAAAGGGAAAATGAAAATTTTATTATAAAAAAGATTTTATTTTTCTATATAATTCCTTTGAAGTTCAATGCACTACATCCAACGATGTTCCAAAGTCTTTAAGCCATCGCTAAAGGGCGATTCTTCAAGTCCTCCAAACCGACCGTCCACAGCTAATTTTACTTGTAAGCTGTTAAAAATTTGTAAAAAATTACTTTTGTTTTTAAAAGCTATCAATCTTCCAGTAGGAAAGATCAAAAAAGATATATGGAATGTTAACACTGGTCAAAAAATATATGTCTTTAAGACTCTTATCAACTGCTCTGCTCAACAAGCGCGAACCGTTTTGATTCATTTACAAATTTATTATTTTAAAGGTATAAAATTCCAAAGCCTGACTATTAAAGCGATGCGGAATCGAACTGAATTTTTTGTTTTTTGATCAATAAATTACCTACTCAGTTATAAATTAATTCGATTACGTGACAAAATCGTTTTTCACTCCAGTTTGAATAGCTATTCTTTTTCAGCATGGAAATTTTGTTCAAAAAGCCTACTTTGAAACTATTTTTCCTAGTAGGGGATCGGCTGGCAAATCTGCTTCTAGGAATCCGTCCCCGCAAAGAACCGGGCCGAAGACTTACCGGCTAAATCGTAGGCGAATCGAATCTCGGTGAATACTCGTTACGATCTAGGCTTTGCGTGTCTGTGTGCTTCTGGAGTTTACTGCGCCTAACACTGAAGACCTATCAATGACTCAAATTAATTTGTGCACTACTAATCCCCGAGCTGGGAGACGTTTCGGCCTCTTTAGGAGGAGTTTTCCTTTTCCACAAGGGATGACCAGATGTATCTTCTTCTTTTCGGCAGTGGTCCACATGGCACGGGGAAGGAGCACTTTGGGTCTAACCTATTTAGGAGGAGCTTTTCGTGACTACTTGAGTACGCTCACAGCGCCTATTTTGATTTCTCGGACCCCCGCGTAAGCTGAAAAGTTCCGCGTGTATGGGAGAGATTTTGAAAAACTGAGCACAACAGCAAATCTAGCTAGATGGTATTCAAAGAAAACCAATAAGAATCTATTTCTTTTATGTGAAGGTAAAAAATATATGAAGTTAAATAAAATACAACGCATTAGTTCTTGAATTACAGATGTTGCAGAAATCGTGAAAATGCAGCATAGCACTGCCATCTATTTTGCAATTTACTCAGGAAATTTACCAGTATTTGATTAAATTTAACGAATCAGGAACAGCATCCCAATATTACCTAAAAGAATTGAAATTTTATTTATTAGTTTTTAAGATACTGCAATCATGGACGTTGTTAAAAATGAACGACAGCGAAGACAACATTTAGATAATTTAAATCTATTTTCAGCACCTCTTTATGTCAAGGTAAATTTTCTGAAGTTTGAGGAAATTCAGTGGATTAGTTTTTGATACACAATATCTACAAAATTTGTATCATTTATAAAGACAGATATTTACTAAAAGCAGTCAAATCCTCTTAAATATTTTTTAAAAACATATAAATCCATTAAAAAACAGAAGCCGAATTTTTTCATCGTTACATATCACACTTCTACAAAAATAAACAAATATACACCAATTTATTTATTTTTGTCTCCTCCTAAATAGAATCAAGTCGCATATAGACAATAATGTGTATGGCCTTCATTTTTCATTGCCAGGAACACAAACAAGATTCCGTATCATTATAGTCTGTGGGGTATAATAGTTTAAAATTAAGGACTAACTATGCTGTGTTATCATATATAACGTAATAAAATCAAAATATTTTATTCACTGCAAGATGACATCTTTGCTAAACCATGCATGTAGCATTATTTTTTTTTACAAGGCTACACAAAACATTTCAGCTATATTATCTATAAATGAAAATAACAAAAATCATGTTTTCAATTGTAAACAAAACACGTTGTGTATGTTAATGTAAATTAATTCGAACTAATCCAAAGGCCACCAAAAATTTGTTAGAATTAATGTTTAAAATATCTCTTTAATTCGAAGTAATTTTTACCACATCTGTTAATTCGAACTAAAAATTTGACAATTTTTTTTTGTTTTTTTGATTAACGGAAAAATAACGGATTATTTATTATTTTTTGTGTCAAAATCATTTGTATTTCTTTTTTATGTAAAGAGGCACAAGCTTTAGTTTTCTTTCTCAGTCTGTGGTGTGAACGGGTAGAAATTCAGGATTTCTACACGTGGAAAGTACAAAGCCCTAACTTAGGAGACAAAAATAAAAATTAAAAAGACAGTAGAAAGTGGTGATTGTAAAACAGAGTTAGCAGCTGACTATGGGATTAAAAATAATACATTGTCAACGTATTTATAAAACAAAACAACAAAAAAACACACTTTTGGATTCATGTGGAAAATCTAATTTTCTACAGGAAGGAAACACATGCAAAATGCGTCCCAAGAAGATATAGATAAAGCTCTACTGCTGTACTTCCAGGAAGCTAGATCTTGAACCTTTGCGATTAATGGATCCCTAGTACAGACGCAGACCGATAAATTGATAAATCGAATCACGCATTAAGATTTGAAATGCTTAGATGGATGGTGTTCTCGATTTAAATCAAGGTGATTAATTGATCATTACTGATTCAAACAGTATGTGGCGAAAGTTCTTACCTATCTAAAAACATATGCACTGTAATTTCGGTAGGACATTGCAATGGCTTTTATCTAATTACTTGTTGAAAAATAGTTTAAATTTGCAAGAAATTGAAATTTTTTTTATAAACTTTTGCTAAGCAAGACATTACACTTATAAGAGAAACTTGCGTAGGAGGTCAAAACAGTAAACAGAGGATTATAGTTTTAGTTGTGCTACTATAGACGGCAGCAAAATAGTTGTAATTATCAGTGAAAAGAAAATACAAAAATACACACTATTTTAAGGAAATTAAAACACGGCCAGGTGATTATATATACAATGCAAAAGCATGGATTACATAATACATCTTTAGTGGCTGGTTCAAAGTAAAAGATAAGCAGTTTTCCAGGCAATAGCGTATGATTATTTTAGTTGTGGATAACACAAGGTGCTACAATAATACTCCAGAACTGAGTTTCATACTGTTTGAACATTTACCGCTACACAACAGCAAAGCTGCAGTAAATGGATTGTAGTTTTTCTTAATCAATGGATAGACTCCTTAATCAATGGACTAAGGAATAATCAAGAATGTTTAAACAATTCATCGTAAGAGACTCTTAAAACAAATAAATTTTCTTTATTGTGGGGCATATATTATTACGGCATACAATCATATCAAAGAATGTAACAACATTGATACAATTTTTCCCTGAATTAAAAAGATTTAAATGTGGTAATTTTATATGCTCTTATTATGGAAGGGTAGATAATGACGTAGAAGTCTGTGGAAAACACTGAGTGATGATGACATAAAAACTATTCTAGAAAATGAGAAGCAAAAACTTTATTATATTCAACAGACAATGTTAACCATCCAATTGACCAAGCCATAGTGAATTATATAAAAAATCCAAAAGTATTTATTCAGGTGGAATCAACCATCTCATTGATTTCACCTGAATAAATGCATTCAGAATTTTTAGAATCTGAAAATGAAATAAAATATTCACTTCAAACTGAGAAGCTGGATAAAAAAGTATGGCATAATAAACAAATCCAAACATCCAGTTTACAGTTTTCTTGAGTGAAATTCATATTTTTAATTAAAGATTAATTTTTAATGTGTACCTTCTAGTTCATCTTATGACTAAGGTAAGTCTTTATTGTTTATCAACATGTTTAATTTTAAAAAGCATAGTATAATATATTTTATCGGGTCATATATACTAGGATTTTTTTATTCTTTAGTGATACACTTTTAAGATATATTTTTTCTTAACATCAAATAATTCGAACTTATTACTGAGAACCTTCAATCTCGCATCAACGAGCTTGAGGGTTTATAGGTTTACAAGTTTAAGAAAATCATAATAAGTATAAAATATTATGTGAATCCTACAGATCACAATGTCTAATCTTTATAGATACTATGCAGAGGTACCCGAAATAATTTAAATACATTAACATCTATGTTTAAAAAACCTCTAAGTAATAAATGCATCATACATAGGAAAACAATCAAAATCCAAAAACACATTATGATGTATGGATTAGAGTAGCTAAAGATGTGTTTTCAACTGTTTAAGAATATTTTTATTCATCTAAAGTTATACAAAGTGATTTAAGTATAAAATAAACAAATTTATATACAGAGCGGTCCAAAAGAATTTGGATACATAGCATTTTATGGAACTTTTTCAATCATATTTAGCTTTAAATATAAAATTTCATGTATGTAAAAATTTATAAAATTCTAAGATATCCTAATTATCCTTATTACACAAGATTTTTCGCAACTTCTGAAACAGTTTTTTTGTTTGCAGGCAAATAAATATAACTATCAGGATTTCTGAGGGTCTCGTAGGCAATGTTTATCTAATGAAACCACAGCATCTGTAGTCATACTAAAATAAAAAAATAACAACAACCAAAATTAATTGAAAAATACAAAATTAATGAGACAACATAACATTAGGAAAAAACACCATTACAAAGACAAGTAATTTATACCTTAAATGTATATAACAGCCAGATTCTTGACCAAAAAGCTTCATTATGCAAAATCGTGTTTACCAAAAGTTTTTATTTAGACATCCTCAACCATTAGAAAATTTTACTGGCTTAATTATCTATATATAAAGTAATAACATAGTATAATAATATAAAAAATATAATAAATCTATATACAGTGAAACCTCCAAATAAGGGGCACTCCGAATAAGGGACACCTCTATTTAAGGGACAAAACTTCCGGTCCCAGTCTCTTGGTATAGGACTTGTAATGTATTTACCTCTGAATAAGGGACACTCGATTTAAGGGACACTTAAAAATGAGATTATAGGGACTGTTTTTGCATTTCAGATAATGAAGTAGCCTGAGATGAAAATGAAAATACAGATTTTTGTAAAATCATCAAACAGACAGACAGTCATATTGATACACAAACATACGACACATTTAAAGTGCAGTTATTTACCCACAGCTCTGATTTGACATCAGTGCGTTTATCCCCATTGAAAATAATGTTGAAAATTGTGAGGATCATTCCGAAAGTGGAGAATAAAAGAAAATTGTGAAATAAAGAATAGAAGCTTATAGGTTGTTCTCATATAAAAAAGGCAACTTTTTAGACATAAGTTTTAATTTATTTTTATTTTAAAATGCCTGAAACTATGAGGCGTTGTTGTTTAGAAAATATATAATTGAGCTGTTTTCGTCTGTTTTTTGCAAATGCAATGGATATTTTAGAAAATATTATCGAAGTGGGTGTTTTAAACAGAATTTTTACGCGAAAGAAGAATAACTGCAAAGGAAAGGTAAAAAATATCTTTGTCACGTTATCAAAATCGCTTATAACTCAATAGGTAATTTATTTACCAAAAATTTAAAACACAATTCAATTCCAAATCTCTTCCGTAGTCAAGTGTTTTAGTTTTATACCTTTCTGTTAATAAATGAATTTTTAAATGTGTCAAAACGTTTTCGGCTTGGTAAGCACAGCAGTTGAAAGATTTGCTGCCTTAAAATACGCAAAACAATTGAATGCTTTTTCTTTCTTTGTAAATACTGCTGGTAATGAAGAACTAAAATTTATAAGTATGGTAAAGGAACACTTGAAAGGTTTATAGTGAAAAATGGAAATTTGCAAATCAGTCTCTTTCGATTGAATACTTCAAGTAAAATTCTTTTAAGTGTTTTTATATTTTTTGCATGTACAGTTTACATAAAAATACAAATCAACAATTCTACAAATCATTTAATGATTTAGTAATCAATTAAAAATTTTAATTAATTAACTCTCTTTTTTTCCTTTTGTGTTTGATTAATGCAATTTATACACTTTCGGTACATTTGAATTTCACCTTTTATGCTTTGTATATTTTTATATCCTTCTGAACGATTAATTAAAAATAATATAAAAAACTCCAAATAAGGGACACCTCTATTTAAGGGACAAAAGTTCCGGTCCCATAGGTGTCCCTTATTTGGAGGTTTCACTGTACAATGATATAAAGTTATTTCACATATAAAATTGGTATTTACTTAACTTCTTCACTTTGATTAATTCAGCAAAGTATGTAAAGATATTTAATTGAATTCTCGTTATTTAAATCAACGCTCGAATAATAAATGCATTTCATTATCTGTATATCATGGCAAAAATATAAAAAAAAACATTGTAAAGATTAAAAGAATTTTTTGACAATGATAACAATATCATTAGGAGGAGAAGGCTGTTTCAGTAATGGTACGTATGATATCGTAAAACAGGAAAGTTAGTCGAAAATTGTCAAAAAATTGATAATAATATGTATGTACAGAGTCACATATCAGACGCTAGTTTCTGCACTCTTACGTACTTTGTAAACAGTACCCTTAAATTCAATCCACAGTAGGAGGGCAAATGATGATTTATAATATTTTTTGGATCCAGAATCATTTGTAAACAATAGTACTTCTGAGAATATCAGGATTTTATTCTAGGTGTGATATGTGTACAAGAATCCATTACGCTTGATACACAAGGAAAACAAGGAAATGTGATACATGAACCATTCAGATATATTTTGAGTTTCCCAATCACAATGATCACGCTATCCATTAAGATGTTTGAAGTGTGAAAGAGGGATTAAGCAGCGAGGCGCTCATTCGCCGCTACTAGCATACACGGTGACAGCGCCAAGTTAGTCCATGTCAGTGCTTCTGTTGCAGTGGCTCCTCAAAGCATGCACTAGCGACATGACTTAAAATGAGGTATGTTTGGTTTAAAAACCACACACCAAAACTTTCTCACTAAATGTGATTTAAATGTTGTCTACACAAATCATCATTTTTAGAAAATTTCGTGTTTTATATCACACACCAAATTTTTCTCACCAGAATGGATTAAAAGGTGTTTTCTTAAAGTACTTTTTCGAGAAAAACTCTTGTGGCATGTCTCACACACAAACGGTTTCTCACCAGAATGAACTAAGAGATGGCCATTCAGAATACTTTTACGAGAGAATTTTTTATTGCATATTTCACAAACAAAAGGTTTCTCACCAGTATGAATTAACCGATGTTTGCTTAAAGAACTCTTATCTGTGAATTTCTTGTTGCATATCTCACAAACGAAAGGTTTCTCACCTGTATGAATCAACCTATGTCTACATAAATCACTTTTACAGGAGAACGTTTTGTTGCATATCTCACAAGCAAAAGGTTTTTCACCAGAATGAATTAAAAGGTGCTTGCTTAATTTACTTTTTAGAGACAAACTTTTATTGCATGTCTCACACACGAAAGGTTTCTCACCAGAATGAATGAACAGGTGTTTACTTAAAGAACTCTTTTGCGAGAAACTTTTATTGCGTGTCTCACACACAAAAGGTTTTTCACCAGTGTGAATTAAGAGATGTTTCTTTAACTCACTTTTCGAAGAGAAATTCTTTTTGCAAGTCTCACACATACAAAGTTTCTCACCAGTATGAATTAATACATGCCTGCTTAAATGTCTCTTTCGAGAGAAATTTTTATTGCATGTCTCACACACAAAAGATTTCTCACCAGTATGAATAAACCGGTGTCTTCTAAAATGACCCTTATGAGAGAAATTCTTGTGGCATATATCACACACAAAAGATTTCTTCTGCTGTGAGCTACAAGCTGTTTTTCCAAACATATTTCTTAAAGAAATATTTTGTTGTATATTTCAGACATTAAAGAGTTTTGAACATTCCGTTGTATGTCTAAATTTATAGCCTTATGCATCTGCAAGAAATATGAATAAATTACTTTTTATTATTCATCATGAAAAAATATAAGAAAAGATAATTTATAATGAAAAATTAAAATCAAGATGAAAAACTGAATTGAAATAAAATTTTCTATCGTATAAAAAAGCTACAATAGAAACTTATTTACAAGATTATTTCAGAACTGATAGAATATCAGATGCATTTCATAATTAAGAAGCAATTAAAATATAATGAATAAAATTATGAGAAATAAACAAAATATCTTCTATCATAAAACAAATAATTAATCATAAAAAATTAAACATTAAATGTAAAAATTATAAATAAAAAATTAAGCATATAGTTATAAAAAACCATTTTATCATATTATTTATAAATAAAACTTAAAGCAAATCGAAGGATAAAATTCGATAGTTTCACGCAATAATGATACATAATTGTATCATTATTTCCAGTGATGAAATGAAATTGTAGAATTTCATCCTTAAATTTGCTTTTTGTTTAATTTATAATAAGCAGTGAGACATTAATAAATTATTAAAATATAATATTATTATTGTTATTATATATAATAATAATATTATTAAAATATAATTTATTTATAGTAATTTATAATTTTTTATTTATAATAAGCAGTGAGACAAAAATAAAATATTTTTTTTTAAATCAACTATTTTAAAAATCAAGTAAACTAGATTTTTGCAAAAATAGGGCATTTATATGTAGATATTTAATTTTGAAAATCCTTTGCATAAAGTGTCAATGACTTTCTGTATTTTACAAATATAGATTTTTCAAGTACTGTTTTGGCAGTAATAGCAGGTCGAATGCAAAAATTAGCATTTTCACTAATAAAGTGCCAAGCATGTAAAAAAAGGGAACCCTTATAAGCCACAGAAGATAAACTATGCAGAATAATATACCAATTTTATTTCAGAGAAATTGAAATTATTGCCTGACAAAGAAAATGTATAGATAAGAATGCTTGACATTTGGGGAATTTTTGTAACATTGTTCTTCTAAAGTTAGAAAGTGTTTCATAATTTACAGGTGATACAATATTTTGTGCTTTCTTGTTAGTTCTTGAAAAAAATCATGCGAACAGAGAACTAGTTTTAAATCCTACCAGTGAATACATTCCATATCAATTGCACATTAATTTGGAATTGGGTAGCTTTTATAAGAATTTAATCAAATTCTTCAATAACAAAGAAATTTGCGACACTTTTTTTAACTAATTAGAGTTTTCATTAGTCATTCAAAACCATTCGCATGTTAATATTAAACTTACGGGATAACTATTTTCATATTTCTCAATTGCATTTTAATATTATTATTATTTTGGAAAGGATACCTGGAGTCTATTGTTATGCATTGTTAGTTCTGACTCTTTAAAAAATTTTGTTGCATATTTCATTTATAAAGTTACTTTCACTTTCAGAACCGATTTCAAAAGTGAAATTTAAAAAAAAATGTAACAAAAATCTAAAAAGTAAAATTTAGCTTGCGACAAGACTTTTGAAAAAGTATAGAAAAATATCATGTATTTTGCATACTGCCTAATGGAATTCATTTGAATTAAAAAAGAAGTACACACAAGTAAAATTACTTTTATATTATTTATTTGTTTACAATAATTTATACTAAATGTCTCTAATTTATGATATTTATTTCTTGCAGTATATATTCATATATATTGTAGAAGTTTAAAAACAATTACAGTAGACTTTCTCAGATCAGCACAGCTTGGGACCAGAGGTTGTGCGGGATTTAGAATTCTGTCGATTTCTTCTTATGGCTTTGATTACATTTTTAAATAGTAATTTAAATGTAATTAATAATGCAATCGAAATTATAATGAGTGCTTACAATACAGTAAAATACTAAAATAATTAAGTTAGGTAATAAATAATAATAATAAAAAATATGGGTACTATTAGGTTATCCCGTCCACCAAAAATTTACCGCTAAACTATTAGATTAAATGCCAATAATGGATGATCGCCAATAATGTCACATTCAATTACATTAAATATGATTCACGTGTTTAAAATGTCCTTAAGTGATTTTTATTTCGTTTTTTTATTTGATCTTTTATTAATATTCTACTAATTATTTGTTTTTTCGTTATTTAAAATAAAAATTGTGTCAATATTATAATTTGACGAAATTGGTCGACGGGATAACAGAGTAGTACCGAAATATGTAATTCAAAATGACTAAAATATTAAAAGAAAAGGTGAAGTAAATAGTCAATAATGCATAATTAAACATTCATTATAAAGATGAGATGAATTTTACCTAAATTATTCATTGAAACTTGCCTCATAAAGGGGCACTACTAATTCATATCAAAATTTATTTAGGCAGACTTAATAATAAAAAAAGCTTGATTAATGCATAAATACATTTGGCAAAAAGATTGTAATTACCAACGATTTCAGCAATACTGTGAATTAAAAAAAATAATAATAATCTTCCTTCATGAAAAAGCATGAATTCAGTAATATTTATGAAAATTACAGATTAAAATATGTATAAAATTGTATAAAAATAAAAAAGCCAAATTTTGTCCTTATATCTGATGATACATGATATACATGAAAGTTTCATTGTTCACATTTATAAATTATGTGCGGATTTTAGGGTTATAGATTTGAGGGAGTCTACTGTATCAGAATTTTTTCTAACTTGATTGGTTTTACTAAATTTTAAGTATCTTGTTTTTGTTAATACATAACTATTTCTAAATTAAAAATACGTCATGCAGATATCCTTTTTAAAAACTACACTACACCTATTAAAATTTTAACTTAAAAACAAACCTTAAAAAAAACACTTAAGAAAACATTTAGCCTCATCAAAGAAAATAATCATCTTGGAAGCCTGTCATGTCAAGAGTATTAAAAAAAAATACATTAAAATTTGATAAAATTTTAATGTACAGCGAACAAGCTACTATACACAAATCGAAATAGTTCTTATGAAAATATATAAGTAAATAATAGAAGCACAAAATATAACAAAACTTTTTTTATGAAATTACTTGTGTAAGTATTTTACAAAATTTAAAATACAAAATTACCATTCATATATGTTTACTATTATTATTTTTTCACAGAGCATTCCATAGCATAGTACTAATTTCACTACGTTTTCTGAACCCAAAATATTTATTATCTTGTTTTGAAAAAAAGAAATGTTTGAAAATATCCTTCCAAGACACCGTTTACTTACGGGTAATGTGTTTAATTTAAAATAAGTATTGGATATGTTTTCTATTCTTATTTTAAAACTTATATTTTAAAATACTCAATTGTTTATATATATAACTACTCAAAACTCTAAAGACAAAAAGTTTTTTGTCTTTATTTCTTTCAGTTATTTTTTCTTTTTGTTTGCAGCTTATTTTTATTCTGCACTCAAACAATTCGTGGTACTACTTGATTATCCTTTCGCCCAATTTTGTAATTTTATATAAATCACCAAATTACTTGCCAAATTATAAAAATTGACATAACTTTTATTATAAAATAATGGAAGAACAAATAAATCAGTAAAACATTATTAAAAATACAAATAAAACATCGAATTAAAAACCAATTGATGAGGTAACATTTTTGTTTAACAAGTTTAATGTCAAATAGATAATGTTAAACCCATTATTAGCATTTTAATCTCAATGACAATGTTTTGGTCAAAGGGACAATCAAATATTACACAATTCGTGATGCAGACACTATCATGAAATAATATATGAAGAGTTTTTTGTTTTTATTAATATTAAATTTATGAAATGCATCTTATCATGTACCAATTAATTTATGATTGAATGGATATGAATTTTAGTGATGCAGACACTATCATGAAATAATTTTTGAAGAGTTTTTTGTTTTTATTAATATTAAATTTATGAAATGCATCTTATCATGTACCAATTAATTTATGTGAATAGACATTCATTAATGTTAATAGTTAGTATTGAAGATATTTTCCAGAAAATTTCATTTATAGTCATTTCCCCCCACATTTGACAATACAGTCAAGGATCGATATTCGGCGCACCCATAATCCACAGTTTTCTATAATTCGCATTACATTACAAATGTAAACAGTAAAATAAATAGTTAAAAAAATTAACAGATTTATTTACAAATTTTAAAACAAACATAATAAAAGAATTGAAAAAAAAAATTATGATAAAACATCTACATTTTTTAAATGTAACTCTTATTTTTTTATTTAATAGTAAAAAACAAACAATATTGCAGAACATGTGTAACATGTATGTGTAATTATTTATATTTAAATGCTTATATACATTAATTTTTTAATAAAATAACTTTAAAAGTTCATTTTCTGAGATATAAAAATAATTATAATGCTTCATATTTATTTTTTCATATTATAATAATTTAGAAATAAATGCTATTTAGGAATAATAAAATGACATAAAATCCATAATCCACAATATTCCGTAATCTGCAAAACCTTACGCCCCAACTTCTGCAGATTATAGAACTTTGACAAGTATATTCAAAGGTGAGGGGTGGAAGCTAAAGGCTTGGAACTTATTTCTCAAATTTCATGGTAACTTTATTTAAAGCAAATACAGTAGGTATAACATCTTTAATTTGGGCATCCACCATCCCGACATTTTAAAACATTTATTCATTTTTATTTTGAATTAGAAATAATAGATGGCGCCATAGCACATATATATATATATATATATAAAAGGATTTCAGATAATGATTAAGAAATGAAAAAATTACCTAATAACACTACTTTTTTTTTTTTTTTTTTTTTTTTTTTTTTTTTTTAACTGTAAGAACTTTCTAAATTACATGTGTAATTAATATAGTTGCCTTTTTATATAATAAGTTGTAAAAATTCATGCTTAATAGTAATTCCACTAGTTCTCTTTTCCAACGATTATAAGCTGTTGCAAAAACATCCCAAAATTGAAAATTTTTTATTGTAATTTCTTTTAAGTATTTATCTTGTGACTTATTTTGATATTTGTAGTTGCTATATATTTAACTTTTTATAACAACTTTACATATTGCAGTTTAAAATATGTTACTGTAATTATAAGGTTGATTTTTAAATTATAGTTTTAAGGATTAAATTTCTTACTATAGATAAATATATATATATATGTATTTTTAATTTTAGAATTTTTTTTTTCAATATTTTTCATGACAAGTCTACTATTCTTTTGATTTTCTTTATTTTTCAGTATTCAAAAGTCAGAAATAACAATTTTTTTTTTAAAAATCGAACGTTTGGTTTTTTTAAAATTTACAACAGATGGCGACACTGCATAAAATATACAGATTTTTTTTTAAATCATTCGTTTTTGAGCATTTTGAAATGATTTTTCTCAGTGTTTTTAATTATCCAGTTCCTTGTATTTTTATATTGCCATATAAATAAAAGATATTAATATTATCAGTAATCTACATGCATTTTAATTGCATAACTTCTGTAATCTGGAATCGTCGTAATCGCGAAGATTCTGGATTAAAGAAGTTATACTATTATATCACTGAAAAGTGAGAAGGGATAAAGCATAAAATAAGATTAAAGGAATGAAAAAAAAAATGCATTACCATTTTATTCAGTTCTATTTTATTCTACAGAATTTGATGTATTCCATGGGTTGTTTTCTGAAAAAATTAAATTCAAAAGTCTGTATTTACAAAAATTGACACCAATTTTCATTAAAGGTGCTAGTCACTCAATGTGCAAATTATTCTCCATAACGTTAAATCTTTAGTTATTTGATACATTTTGTACTCTAAATGTCTACTTGAGATATTTATACTTTTAAGTTTTTTTGAAGTGTTTCTCTTCTTAAAGGACGTCTTTTTTTCCTTAGTTTTTAAAATATTTCTAAAATCTATACCTAATTTTATACGAAGTGTCAAAATTTTACTTCTACTTCGTTTGTTTTTAAAATATAAAATATTAAATAGAACATAAATTTTAGAAATATTTTTACAACTAAGAAAGAAAGTGAAATCCCATAAGAAAAGAACACTGAAAAAAGAGCCTAAAATATCAATTTCTTAAAGGGATATGTTGATATACGAATGCTTTAAAATGCTCACAGGCATAACATTACCATAATTCAGCCGCTGAGTGACTAGCACCCTCAACTTTGCTCGTGGACAACATTTGATCATTTGATTTAATACACCTCAAAAATGTGATTATCCAACTATCCAATAATTAAGTATATAAGACAGTGGCATAGCTACAATGGGGGGATGTAAATGGCATCAAGACTCCCTTCCTCATCTGTTCCATTGTTTCAATCACAATTCTAAGTCATTACAACAAATGAAAATACCATTCCTTATTTACTTTTTGTGCTATTGCATAAAACAAAAAATCACAGGGGGGTCTCATAACTGAACCCACAATCTGAATAAGTCAATGCAATGTCTGTATGTAGAAGATAAGTCTTTGTTTTAAAGTTTGCTTTCGCTAACCATTCATTGGATAGGTTGCTTTTTGTTCTCTGGTGCAGAAAAAATTCACATACTCAAGTAAAAAAAAAAAAAAAAAAAAGAGAATTAACTTTGTTGCCTTATGTGCTAGAATTATCATTTCATTTCAGAATTCTTTTCCAAAGTCTTATAAGATAATATACACATAGTTTTGCGGAAGAAATTGGATGTCTCTCTTTAGAAAATAACACCCAAGGCAGAACCCCCCCCCCTCCTTGCTACACCACCAATATAAGAGAATGTAAGCATGGCTATTCTGTAGGTAATTCTGAGTTTTAAAAAATGCTCAGAAAAGTTACTCCAGAGGAGAGGAGGGGGGCTACACTGTCATGTGATGAGATGAGAACTGTTTTAAATTTAAGAATGAAAAAGAATAGTTTTTGTGAATAAAGAAAATGGTGCAAAGAAATTAAATTTGGATGAAGAGGGAGAAACAAAGTCACTGTTTTGACACAAAAAAGGTTAAAATAACCAATCTGTAGAAGATAATTTCATTTGGCACAACTAGTGCAAGATTATAAGTACCCACATCAGTGGCAATTTTCTAGATTTATTCAAATGGCACAAACATTTTTTCAACAGGTAGTTTTATTTAATGAATGCGTGAAATAAATCAGTATAACATAGAAAAATGACAAATTATAATATATATAAATTTTCTGTACTGTTCCAAAAAAAAAAAAAAAAGCAACTTAATACTAAATAAGTGGTATTACATAATAAATACTTCCTCAACTTTCTTTAATGTGGGAACTATATAAGATAAATAAGACATTACAAAAAAAAAATTAAATTAAATTAAATTAAATAAAAAAGAAAGAAACAAGAAATCCTGTAAGTAGTAACATTGTTGGTACAGTGTAACTTCTCAGCATTAGAATAGACAAGTACCATTTTTCGAAATGAAAGAAAATAATGAAATATTTTATTTTTAATCAGTGCAACTACAATACTTATTGGCAATGGATCTAATCAGCGCCGAAGCTAGCCTTTTTTGCGCGCGGGGCAAACATGGATTATGGCTCCCCCCCACCCCCACATATATGCATTCTTTATAACAAACATACAGAAGAAAATCTTAATTTGGCGCCCCCTACATCTTCTGTTCTGTTGGCGCCCAGGGCACATGCCCCCTCTAACCCCCCCCCCCTCTAGTTTCGGCCCTGGATCTAATATCTTGAAGACGTTGGAACTTCAGATTCTTGGTTTCATAAATTGTTTTGATATATAATGTAATTTTTAATAAATTTTATATAAGAACTTTAGCGTGAGATTAATTATTTAAAAAATATTTACTATCAATAGGACAGAATACAATCAAATTGAGCAGCACAATGTTTTAAATGAATCGTTAATAAAAACTGAAAAGAATTCCCTACTTGGAAATTTGAATTATATGCATCTAACTAATTACAAATGAATAAATAAAAGTATCTGCTATAAATAAACATTTTAGTAACACTTTAAATAACTGTTGGCAGAATATAATTTCCAATACATGAAATTCAGTGTAGTCATATTATCAAACTGCAAATTGTAGAATTTTAGTTAAAGAGTAACAAAAAGAAACTATCTTAGCATTTACTTATTTCAGTAATGAGGGTGAAATCAATAAATTTTTATTTTAAAAGTTACCTAATACAGCAAATATAAAACACAAGACGCCAGTGCAAGAATGATTCGTGACATTTTAAAGTATAGTAATTGAAAAAGAATCATTCATTGACCTTGGAAATGGTGAAATGCAGAATTAAACTGCAAAGAAAAAATTGTATCCGAAGGCGTATTTAATCGCAAAATTCGCGAATTCGTACTTTTTTTTTTTTTTTTATAAATAAATGTTTTATATTATTAGTTAAAAATTCATTGATTGAATCCTTATTCATGAATTAATTATTTCTTTGTGATTCATTCATTGTGTTGGCGTCTCTGTATTGAAATATTCCACGTGGTAGTGTTCTTCTGGCTTGTGATCTAGATGTGTGACTGCCTCTCATGATTAGTTTAGCGAATATATGAAATGGAATAAAGTAAGTTTAATAATATGTGTTACTTATAATTATAGTATGTAAATTGCAGTTCATAAAGTGCTTTTTCCTCTTTTGTATATCTTTATAATGAATTACACTATTGATTATTAACTTGACCTTTGCTATTAATACTTTAATCATTTTAAAAATTATCTAAATTTTTATAATTTTTTTTATTACTTATTTTAATATTTTATAATATTGTAAGCATTCATTATAGTTCTGATTGCACTATTATGTGCACTCAAATTACTGTTTCAAAAATTTAAAGAAAGCAATGACCAGAAATCTGCAAAATTCTAAAATCAACACAATCTCTGGTCCCAAGCTGTGCGGATTTGAGGGAGTCTACTGTACAAAAAAAAGTGTTGATACACAACATTAATGTTCTATAATTCATGAAAATTTAGTCAAATGATACAAATTAATAGTTTGTGTTAAGTCTTTTAGCTTTAATCACTGTTTCTAGACATTGGGGCATAGATCCCACCATTTTTTTATGTGTGTGAGCGTGACGATTGGGTCTGTGTTAATACATGATTCAGTGAGACCTTCTTTTAAACTGTTTTTACCTGTTATATATATTTTTCAAATGTGTGCATCCAGTAGCATCCACAAATATTCTATTGGATTCAATTCTAAAAATTGTGGAGGAGTTACCAAAAGCCTTAAATAATATAGAGTAACCATGACCTGGTGTTCATGGTAGTACGCTTTGGATTGTTATCCTGTTGGAAGTGAAAAGTTTCCTCTAAACCTAATTAATGACCACTGCTTAACAAGTTATGCTGCAACACCTCGAAAATCTGGACATCCAAATTCCAGAAATCTCTAAAATCCAGACATTTTTCCGATTTCAGTTTTATTAATTTTTAAAATAAGACCTTAGCTGTAATTTTCATCAATTGCAGTTAAATTCTGTTAACTAAGTACCAAATAAATATATATAGCTATATTCTGGTAAATTTTGTAATGACTGGCCGTTAATTAAAGGCTTCGTTATTACAAAAGTTAAAAAACTGCCAAAAAAAAAAAACAGAAGAATTGACGAATTACATTGATGACTCGAAACTTCACGTATTTTAATTCTAATAAAATTGCTCAACCATACAGGATGATTGTTTTTTTAATCATTTTGTATATTTAAAGCTAAAGAAACTAAGATACATTTTTATTTTCTTTCGATAGAACAAAAAAAAAAAAGGAAAGAAACACACTTGATAATCACTCTATGAACTCTATCTGCTCTTTCTCCAATGTAATCATCAACCTAATGCCATGTTGCCCTATGACCTCAGACACACACGCAGATGTGGATATGTTCTTTGTTTCAGTTCTGTTTCTATGGGTGTGTTCAGCACAACTTACTGGTTATTTACCGACCGTAGTCAAGTACAAAATGAAAATCAAGGCGAAGTGTGACATCAGCTACAATTCAACAGGATAGTTTTCATTGGTGCAACAATTCATTTTTGTATGCCCTACATTCGGTCGCTAACATTGATTACTTTGATAGGTTGCGTTGAACACGCGCTATGAAAAGAACTTTAAATGCAGTAGGAAGAAAAAAAAGAAGACAAGTTTTTTTAATTTATTTTTTAGCGATTCTTTGACAAAATTTCTGTTTTTTTCCCCTTTACTAGCAATTTTTTGCAAAATTTGTATTTTTTTTCTGTTTACGATCATTTGACAGAATTAGCAATTTTTTCTGCAATTGATTGACAGTTTTTAAGGGGGCAAAGGGGGGAGATCATTTCTTAAAATTCAAGATATTTTTTCTTGACGGACTGACAAAAAATAACCCTGCAAAAAAAAAAAAAAATTCTCAGTCTTTCGATGAAATTTGCGTTAGTTTACCGCAATAATTTATCGAAATTTTGTAATTTTTTTTCCACAACCGACGATAAAATTTTTCTCAATGACCGATAGACAAATTCAATCCCCCCCTTTTTTCAATTGATTATTGAAATTAACAACTTTTTTACAGCGATTAGTTTAAGAAAATATTTAATTGTTTCTTAGATGAGTGACAAAATTTTTCCATAATTGTTTATAGAAATTATTATTATTTGTGATTTATTTATGAAATGGTATTGTAAATTTTCAAATAAATAAATAAAAATAAAGATCACTAAAACTTTAAAAAATATATTATCGGAAGTATCGTTATTTGTTTGCGCTGGGGGGAAAAATTGCATTTTTTGCCATAAAAAAAGATTTTTTAACAAATCTTCAACATCTGGAATAGCTGCGGTCCCAATGGTTCCGGATTTTCGAGGTTCAGCTGTATGAAGTTTACAACTATTAACAACTTCCAAACCATGTTTCAACTTTGAACCATGAGCACTATAAACAAAGTGCAAATCTTGCTGCGGAAACGTACAAATGCTTTTTTTGCAAGAAAATTTTTTGGTCATATTTTACATTTTTATCAAAATTTTCCATTGTTAAAATTAAAATGAAAAGTAAAAACATTGTATTAAACTATTCTTATTAAAATATCTGTTTGTATTTTGATAAAAATTAAACATATTAGAACGTTCAAATAATTATTTTGCCTGTAAAAAAAGGCAAGCGCGACAGAAAATATGTATAAATTGTCACTTTTTCTTTTATAAATAAATATATTTTATATTGCGCTGATTATTTTTGTAGCGTGCAAAGTGTGTACATCTTTTTTAAATGTAAGAAAATATTTTGCATGGTTATGATAATATCGCAATGTCACATTTTAAATAATCATGGACTGTATTTTTAATCGATCATAATTTATGAAATTTGTTCTTTTAAAATTGTTTTTCTTTTCACAACATTGTTTTCTGTTCACTTAATTAAATGTATTGTATTTCTGCTAGAGTAAGAGAATCCAGATGTTGTTTCTTATTTAAAAGATGTTTGTGTGGACTACATTGTCACTTTGTT
Source organism: Maratus speculifer (assembly GCA_964019185.1). Taxonomy (NCBI): domain Eukaryota; kingdom Metazoa; phylum Arthropoda; class Arachnida; order Araneae; family Salticidae; genus Maratus; species Maratus speculifer. The sequence continues at coordinate 1,956,746 of CAXHSM010001189.1, forward strand.
CCAAAATTTTAGGAACAACCTGTGTGTTTATAACCTAAATGATCACCCAGTCCAGACTTATTTTTTCTTTAGGTGCATTTGAAAACTTTTTTGCTAAATCAAAGGAACAGGAACATTTTAAATTCTTCCTGAGATGTCACCATTAGAAAGGTTGTTTTATTATATTTTTTGCTCTAATTCCTGCCTGTCAAATAAGTAGTACATGGCTATCTTTTTTCTTTTTTTTTCAATTTCTTCAAAATTTTTCTCTTCTTATCAAAGCAAAGAATTTAGATCATAAATTACAAAAAATAAACTGTTAAATAAACCCCTCATAAGCTATGATAAGTAAGTAAACTATACTAAGCATTATTATTATTACATTATTGTTCTTGTTAGCTTTGCTAAGCTAACAAGCAGTAAAAATTTAAGGATTAATTAAATCTATACAATTGGTGTCATTCTTGGTTCCTGACTTGGCATAGATTGTGCACAATTAATATGAAGTACTTGAAATTAAATAAATTATTTATATATTTTTTACTTCAGTGTTTTATTATTATTATTTTCAAACACATAGTTCACAATATTTTTTTCTTTTCAAATCCTTCAAAAATTGTCTTTAATTTTAAAATAAATGTTTTAGAATAAAAAAATTCCTTTCATAACCATGAAATTAAAAAAAAAGAAAAAAACGATTTCTTATGCAATAACTTAAAGCATAGTTTTTCTTTTTATGGTGAATATAATGCACTAATTACAGTATTTTACTTCTAATATAAATCTTGTTTATCAGAATGAAATTATTTTTTAAAAATGTTATGTAAATTTTAACATCTTTAAATTCTAAATTAATAAAGTATTCGGCCAGCAGTGTTATTCAGTTGACATCTGTGGGGATTATTTGAAGTAACTATGAATCTAAAAAGAAAAAAAAGTAAATTGCGACACATAAAATTTTGTGACATCATATGATCAAATTACAAGTTTTAGAACTTGCTGAAGAATAAGTAAAAAAACATATCTTACCATTAATTCATTTTAGTAAAAAGATGGGTCACCGTATTGAATTTAAAAAATGTCTACTGATACAATCATTTTGAACTTAGAAGGGGGTTGCTTTTAGACCTGTAGTTGCATGGCTGAAAAATTGTCTTATTTATACAAAACATTGTGAAAATTCTCCAAAATAAATTCCCCATTCAATTAATATGAGTTATATTTCTGCTAAAAACTTAAAATTTTTTCACTTGATTATTTGAGAAGGTTAGACTGACAGAGCCATCTAACGCTTAAAATTGTAGGAATCATTAAGATAATATAGAAATAGAGTTTTCAAAACTTGATTTAAGAATTACTTAGATAAGAAAATCAAACATATTTCTAATGAATCTTTTAAGAAGTTCATCATCAAATCTTGATGGGTACTAGCTAGTAAAAAGATAAAATTAAGCAGATTTTACATTACTAAATTTAATGCAAGACACATTTAACTAAACAAACTACAGTCAAGATTCTATAATCTGCAATTTTCTATCATTTGGATTACTTTACGAATGTAAACGATGAAATAAACAGTTAAGAAATTTTACAAATTAGTGATCCAAAAACGATTTGTTTAAAACAAATAATAATAGTATAATTACCATAAAAAAAAATTTTTAATATAGGGTCACCCGGGGTAAAATGGGTATAAAATTAAATTACACTGGAAAATCAATGTTTAATCAAAAGTAATTTATGCAGATAGGTATAACATAATAAAAATTTACATGCAAAGTGTATACTGGCAAGGACTATTGCAGCTTGGTTGAGATAGCTTTCTTACAATTTGGATGTGTTCACATCAGCAACATCGTCTTTCTCAGGAAAGACATAAAATAATCCAGCAGATGACTTTGTTGCAAACTTCACAATATCTATGAATTCTTGAACAGACTTCTTTACATTAAATTTTACAGGGACTCATTTGCCAATCCCTGAATTCATTGCAGTGAAAACCTTTGGTTTAACTTCTATTTTATGAGTTGCTTCGATTCTTTTAACTGTTTGCACATTTTTGTGTTCCTAGAGCAAAGACTTGCAGCTTGCAGTCACCTGCTCTGTAGTTAAAACTTCTCCTACCTTTGCTTGTACTCTATTGCGTTTTCTCTGAGTTTTTTTATAGCTTCGCCAGTACTAGAAAATGTGTTTTAATTTAATTTTGTGATATTTTTCTTACCTTGTGTTCCTGTACATTTAATCAATTTGCATGTATTTTAATGTCACCCGAAATAGCCTAATTTATAATATAAATGATAAATTGATGATATAAGTAATAGCCTAATTTCATATAACAAAGCATAATTTCAGTTTAAAACATAGGATCAATAACAATTTGCCCTCAAAGGTCTTTCATCTTTGATCAATCTTCATACATTCATATCTTGACCTATACTTATTTTACCCCATATGACAAAAAACGCTATAAAATTTTTGTGAGTAAATAAATTTACTTCATTTTACAGTTTTCAGTTAGAAGAATCAAACAGTTTATTCCTAAAATTCTTCCTCTATATTTTTCTGGAAAGAAGTTTTTCAACCACTAAATACACTTTGTTCTATCTTCTGAAAAACAAAATGGTTGCCAAGTCCATTATATGCGTTGCCAGTTTGTTTTTATAAGGTTTAAGTATTGCCAGATATGTAAGCACTTTGTTCATAATTTTAATTTTTTTTTTTAAATTTGTCTGGTAAAAATAAAAAATAAATAAATAAAATATACCCATTTTACCCTGGCTACCCATTTTACCCCAGATGACCCTAACTGTTTTATTTTATTAACAGTATAAAACAAACTGTATTGCAGAACCTATGTAATTATTTTTATATAAATGCACATAATTTTTTTAATAAAATAACTTAAAAAAGGCATTTTTTGAGCTAGCCTATTAAATTAATTTTTAGATTTATTTTTTCACATTATACTCATTATAGAATTAAAACACCATCTAGGAATAATAAAATGATGCATAATCCATAATGCTCTATAATCTGCATTATTCCATAATCCACACAACCTTTCTCCCCAACTTGTGTGGATTATACAACTTTGACTGTATCTGGTAGGAATATATTTATTTTATTAAATCAAAACCAGAAGTTAGAGACTATGCATGCTGATGTAGCTCATATTATACATATAATCAGATTGCCATGCAATTCCTATACTTTATTGAAGTTTATTATCGATATTCTGTGCTGCAAATGAAGTGAGTAATATTTATAGTTCATTTATAAGGACACTGAAAAAAAATTACATTACATTCTATGAAAAAAAAAAACATCTTTGTTGTATGTTTAACTAAATTACGCACGCAAATAATTTGAAATTGACATGAAACACTCAAGTAATATGCTTAGAATATGGCGTGCATAAAAATAACAATTTATTTACAAAAAACTATGTAAAGTTCCATTTAATTAAACAATCAATTCTAAGGTTTGATTGTAGTTTAAAAAAAAAAAAAAAAAAAAAAAAAAAAAAAAAAAAAAAAAACCTCTTTACTGATGTGAATACAACCGCTCTGTAATGTTAAACCAATGGGCTGGTTATTTTAGAATTTCTTATTTAAATTTGAATATTTTAAAACTTTTTTTGCGTGAGGTCAATTTTTAAGAGGACTATTTTTTACTTTTTGTTTTTAGTTGCAGATTTTATTTTAAAGTACTTTCAATTTTGGAACTGGTTTCAAAATTGAAAATACATTTTAAGAAAAACCTGCCGTCAATATAGAAAGAGTAAAAAATGCCAGATAGTAAATGGCGAGCGACAGCCAGAATCCTGCGCAATATTAATGATAAAATCTTTATTCAGTCTTTTCTTCAGTCTCAATCTTTATATACTTAATGTATTACAATTTTCTGATTATAAAAGTACTCATATAAATGTATGCTTTATATGTAATTTATGAACTTTTTTTTTCATTTACCTCCTTAGTCTTGATGTCGTCTGGAGTTGGTACCAAAATACATCCTTTAAATTAATTTAAATGCTTCTAGAATTATTAAAATTGCATCTAGACCTTTTTAAAAATTTGTCTGCATATTAGAAGCATTGATATGCATAAGACTCTCTCAAATCCGCAGCTTTAAAATCAGCACATAATTTATGGATGTAAACAATGAATCATTCATTTCAAATGTAGAGACAAAATGTGACTGTTTTTGTTTTATATCAATTCCATATATATTTTAATTTGTAATTTTTGTTAATATTACTGAATTCATGTTTTTTATATGAAGGAAGAATAAATTTATTTGTGAAAAAAAATTCAAGATATTGCTGATAAGATTGGTCATCACAATCTTCTTACCAAATACATTTATGTATTAATAAAGCTTTTTTGGTTATTAAGTCTGGCTAAAGCTCAAATATAACTTCCCTATTTTATGATTTTTATGCAAATTAGTAATGTACCTTTATGAGGCAAGTTTTTTAAATAATTAAGACAAAATACTTTTCATCTTTATAATGAATATTTAGTCATGCATTATTGATTATTAATTTCCCTTTTTTGTAATATTTCAATCATTTAAAAAATTATCTACATTTTTATTATTTTAGTTTACTACTTATTTTATTATTTTAGTTTACTACTTACTTTATTATTTTAGTTTACTACTTATTTCATTATTTTACAGTACTTTTAAGCATTTATTATAGTTTCGATTGCATTATTAATTACATTCAAGTGTCTGTTTTAAAAAAATGTAAACAAAAGAAATGATCAAAAAACTGCAAAATTCTAAAATCCGCACAACCTCTGGTCCCAAGCTGTATAGATTTGAAGGAGTCTATTTTATATATAGTCTGTATAGGGAAAAATTAGGTATATTGAAAGAAAATTTAAGCATTTTTTTTTTTTTTTTTTTTTTTTTTTTTTTTTTTGCATCTTCAATTTTAAATGTAGAAAAAGATAATTAATACATACTTTTCATCTTGTATTTTTCCGATCTAAACAAATTTTGATTAAATTCTAAACAATAACTTTATGCTTGAAAAACCACAAAATGTCTTAGAGTGTTCCACTGTACCCTTTATGCCAGGGTACAATGAAACACGTTCTAGGGTGCAATGAAACACATTCTGGGGTAACGGCAAATGATGGAAGCAGTTTTTATCCAATATTGTTTGTTTAATGAGCAATGAGATAGATGCAAAAACAAATCTTGATTAATAAAATACTAAAAGAAAACTTCATTAAAATACAAAATAGGAACTTTTTTAAAAAACAAAAAAGAAATTTTATAAAAACATTATAGTCCTCTAGATAAAAAATAAGAAAATTCTATTTGTTTAAGAAATATCTTTCACTTTACAATAAACTGGCTCAAGTGAGTTTCAAAAATTTGTATTTCTGCTTTTCTTTCAGTTTCTCTTATAATTTCAATACAATGAATTTTTTAAAAATATAAATTTCTGAAGAATGCTCAAATTTGAAGTATTTCTTTAAATTAAGTAGAACTATGCCAAAAACTTTTTTTTAAAAATAGTTACCATATTTTGCAACTTTCCAAATTATTGCGATTGAAGCATTGTGTTAAGTTCTACTTCATATTAAATTTTTCCATTTTTTACATATTTTTTAGTTTAAAAGGGAAAAATTCAGAAAATCAATTATAATAATAATAACCAACTATTTTTTTGCTGTTGCGTAAATTTTGTCACAACAATTTTCAACTATATGTTGCATTGTGCTAGCCGGTGAAGCTTTTCTTCCTAACTATTTGTGTCAGACATGTTATGCATGAATGTTTCATTCTTAGTGCAGTAGACTCCCTTAAATCTGCAACCCTCAAATCAGCAACTCTCTAAAATCCGCACATATAGGATGTAAGTAATGAAACATTCAGTTTAGATATAAGGACAAAATTTGTCTTTCTTAGTTTCATATCAATTCAGTATACATTTTAATTTGTAATTTTTGTTAATATGACTGAATTCAAGTGTTTTCATGAAGGAAGAATAAATTTTTTCTTGCCCCTTTTACAGCAAGCCTCATTTCTTGTTGCTTTGTTCCAGTGGTGCAGTCGTAAAAAAAACAGGGTATACGCTCTAAACAGAAGTTATACGCTCAAGGCAGAGGGTATACCCTAGATGTATACATTACAGATTTTTTAAGAAGCAGAGAGTATACGGTATAATTAAAGAAATCCATTAGGACAGTATATACCTCCATATACCCCCGCTACATCCCTGCTTAGTTCATTGTTTCACTGTATCTCAGTGGGTGCACACGTATTTTTAGTGATCGGACTCGAAGAATCTTTTACGAAACACTACAGCTTAAGTAGGATGTGCCTAAAACAATTTCGTGGGTTGATCCATTCTGATGGCATTTGCTATCAATGCAAAATGACGTTTTTGACATCAGAGATTTATTAGTAAGCAAAGTTTTTCAAAGTCCATAGTCTTTTTTTCTGATGACAGTGGTTAAATCGAAGAACAATTTTCTTCAAGTGAATGGTTGATAGGGAGTTAATACTGGAATCTTTTTCATTCTTATTTATCCACTAAAGTCAACCAACTCCTTTGCTATTAGAACTTTTTAAAAGAGACTTCTAGTCAAAACTTATCAAGTTTGAATCTAATTTATATATTCATAGTACAAAACACTTCCATAATGCAATTTCATTGCTTTTTAGAGGTCTACAAACAAACTAGTTAATTTTTTGCTTAACACAGAATCAGTGATTGCAGTTCTTTACAGTAAATACAAATTTACCTCAGCTATTCAAATGACTCCTGAACACTAAAATAAAACTAGTCAGATCTGGCAATCCCAAAACTTTCTTCTTTTTTATGCATGTTCATACTTTCTGAAATATGCAGCATTGCAGTGCCACCGGTTAGGTTGTTGAAAGCAAAATCTATATCTATCCCATCATCTATAAAAGATGTCACATACAGACATCTAATATAGTCAGCAACAATTTATGTCAACTTATCACTGAATCTGAAATTTGATTAAAATCCGTGTGTTAGTTTTTGACATTGAGCTCTTTCAAATTCTAAAAAAAAATTTCAATAACAATGCCACATGTTGAGTGATATACACCAAAAACTAATCAGGATATTTTGTTTATCAAGTACTTACTGAATCTGAAGATTGATAAAAATCCCTGCATTAGTTCTGGGGATACATTTATTGAAAAAAATATGAAAAATGCAGCATAGCAGCGTCATCTGTTGGGCGATTTACGCCAAAAACTAAACAACACAAATTTCTATGTGGGATTAACTGAATCTGAAGTTTTAGAAAATTTCGCGCATTAGTTCTTGAAATAGAACTATTGCAGTAATCACGAATAATGCATTATGGCAGCGCCACCTCTGGAGAAATTTGGACCAAAACGCAATCAGCGCCATGTTGTATAAAATACTAATAAAATTTAAAGTTTCAGGAAAGTCCATGCACTAGTTCTTCAGATATGACCATTGTGAAAATTGTGAATAATTCAACATACCAGTGCCATCTGTTCAGCGATATGCACCAGAAACTAATCACCGCTAGTTTGTATCAAGGTCAACAGAGTTTAAAGTTTTCTGGAATTCCGTACATTAAATCTTGAGATTGAGCGCTTACAAAATTTTGTCACATACAGACAGACATTTTGTAGAAACATGTTTTTCCAATTCTCTGACTTTATAAACGTGTGAATCTGTTGAAAACCGGAATTCAAAAATTTTCAGAAATCTAATATTTCCCTTTTTGTAAAGAAAGAAGAAAGTAAAAATGTTAAATCGGAGAAAAGCAATGAAACTATTGATTCATTTTTAAATTATTTGTGATAATTGCAAAATCACTTTTATGTAGGTGTGTACGTCGTTCTCGCTGACATTTCACCAACGTTAGTAATTTGGCTAATTAAAAATGAAAAACAATCGCTAAGTGACAAAAGTATTAGCAAAATAAATTCGCCATGTAGCACCAAAAAAAAAAAAACTTTAATCTTTTAATGTACCCCCCTTTTTTAATATGTTCTAAAATAACCTAAGTTTTTAAAACTGCGATAACGATTGTTATTAATCTAATTTCGACTATCCGCTACAAATCTACTAATATATATATATGTATATTAAAAACTAGCGGCCTTCGCCCGCTACGCTGGTCGGTTTATCTAAAGAAATCTTGAAGAAGTAGTTAGATAAGGTTCAGACATACATTAAAAAAAAAAAAAGCAAGTCGATCATTCAAAAAACGTTGGGAAATATCAAATATTTACTGTAATTTTTTAAGAAAAACAAAGTTTCGAAAAAAAAAATTAAATCGAAAAAAAAATTACACTGACATATTAATGCAAGGAAATTTTCCCAGAGAGAAAATTCGCCTTGAATACAATATTTCAAATTCTTTTAATTGCTTATAGGCGTTAATGCCAACATAGTGAAAAAAAATTCCATGCTGGGAATCGAACCCGGGCCATCAGTATGGCGCACTGACGTTCTACCGACTAAACCACATGGAACGACAGCCAGCTTGAAACTTTCTCATACTTAAGTAGACTGGCGAAAACATAACGATAGCGCGTTTTAAAATCGCACAGTGACATCTATTGGATTTTATATGTACTAAAAAACGTTATCTACTAAAAAACGTGAGCAGCGCACCTAATAGTTTCTTTTGTTTCTTTTTGTTACTTTTTTGTCTGTTGTCCGATTTTGATGAAACAAAGCCTATACACTGCCCGGGAGTGTGCATTCTTCATTAGTGAAAACCGCATAAAAATCCATTCAGTAGTTACGAAGATAACCTCGAACAAACAGACAGACAGACAGACAGACAGACAAAAAATTCAAAAAAATTTTTTTTGTGTTTCATTGGTTTTCTTTTATCGCCCTGACTCCATTTTTGTCAATTATCTTCAATGTACAGACACACCGGGTCCTACTGTTTTATTATATGTATAGATATGTATATATGCATCTATATGAAAAACGAAAAAGAAAAGAAAGAAAATGTAAAAATTGAGCACTAGCAGTTTTGCGAATCTAATCGCTTGTTTACTCGCCAAATGAAGAATTTAGTCGCAATTTGGCGCAATGGCGAGCGACAGCGAGAACTCTAGGTGTGTAAGCAGTTGCATACTTGAACACAAAATATAAGCAACAAAAATATACAGTGTTTATAATGAAACTACCCTACTTTAAATATGTCTCTAGACAGAATTTCTTTTCATAAAGTTGTGAAATTTTGTAAAAGTTATAATAAAGGGATAGAAATTTCTTTAAGCTAAAGAAAAAGTTAAAAATTTCACCACTATAGTTCGGTTTTTAATAAATTACACATTTAGCATTGCGATAGTTTAGAAATTTTATTTATTAACTTAACCGGATTCCAAAGACCGCATATCACGACGTATTTCTAACAATTCGCAGGACATCAATTGGAGTCAACTTTCATTGGAACATGGTACAGTAGACGCCCTCAAATCTGCACAGCTTGGGACTAGAATTGGTGCAGATTTTAGAGTTTTGCAACTTTCTGGTGATTGCTTTGTTTACATTTTTTAAAATTATTTTAAATGTAATTAATAATGCTATCAAAACTACAATGAATGTTTGAATGAAGCAATATCTTGAATTTTTTCAGAAATAAATTTATCAATCCATCATGAAAAAGCATGAACTCAGTAATATTAACGAAAACTACAAATTAAAATATACATGGAATTGATATAAAGAAACAACAGTCAAATCCTGTCCCTATATTTGAACTGAAAGTTTCATTGTTTTTATCTGAAAATTATGTGCGGATTTTAGAAAGTTGCGGATTCAAGGGAGTCTACTATATTTCTTTTATGAAATGGGACTAAAGAAATCTAAAATTTTGCATTAAGTCAATACTGATGAAATGCTTAGTAAAACAACTCATATTGTTATTTCTTCAGTGAAATATATCGCTGCAAACAACAACAGCTGATTTTTTAACGTATTGAAACATTTGGAAATAATTACAATGACATTTCTATTTAAATTTATGTAATTTTGATTTCTTAAAAATGAAACCTGAACAAAATCCATTTCTGAAGAGCGTTCAATTTTAACCGGTCCCACAGGCAATCGTTATTCATGGGTTACATTATATATATTAGAATTGATCTTCATACATTTTATATTATTCGTTTTAATTGATTTCATCTGGAAAATTTTCTCCCCCCCCCTTAAATAGTCCAAGCTGTTCTTAGTTGGTGGTAGATAAACATATTTATTATTTGTGTTGTAAAGTCTTAATTTACATGCTTTTTTCTTACATTTATATTCTTTTATGTAGTTTAAAATATTTTTTTTTATTTTAAATGAATTAAATCGTACTTTCAGGTAATATTTTCGGAATAAGAAACATCCAGCATAGACATTGTTTTTTTTTCATTATATATGTAAAAATGACTTACTAATTTCTGTTTTAAAACTCCTCATATTATTTCCTTCTTTCACACTTGTACTTCAGGTATGTCTTTGCTTCTAGATGTGACAGAAATCATTAAACAGAAATCCTTATCAAAACCAACATTGTTTTTTCAGAATCTTTACAAGATCAAATAAGGAATCTTATTCATTGCACCACATTTCTAATTTTTGTGTATAAAAAAGGGAAAAGACTGTTAATCATAAAAATTTTGAAGTTGTTTATTGTTAGTCCCCATCTAATATTTATCAAAATATATTTTCATATAAAACATTTAAATTCAATTATTAGCAATCGAAATAAAATATACAAAATATTTATCACCTAATTATTATTTTTAATTTGATGTTTTAATTATATTGCAGATGCAGTTATTTGAGAAGTTCAGTCTTGCCATACCATGAAGGCACTTCAAAACACAAAATGCGTTTGCAGATTATGGACTCCTTTTCCCGCATTTTCTATATACAGGCATAATAAACTGGTTCTGTGAAGATTTTCTGAAACTTGTGGATTAGTTTGAAACAAACAGTGGAACTGTGTTTATTTTCTTTCGCAAGCTGTCAGATTGGATTAGATTAGGATTATTAGACAAAAAATTTTTATCGCTATCAAGTGCTTGGAATAAATTTATTATTAAGAAAATATCAGCTTTGTTACGATGGTGAAATTTTAATATAATGTTTAGAATTTTTCTACCTTCCTAAAAGATTATATTTTTAATGCAACAATGAAAGAATATATAATTTTCAAAAAGATATACAGTTGTTTCTAATTTATTTATATTGCCAATGCTCTATATGCAAGAGTATTTCCTTTTGAATTTCATCTGAATACCCTTATGCAAGAAGCTCTCAATTGAAACTGTGGCCATTTCCATAAAATTAACTGCATTTCTGGAGGAAAGAAAAGCAGTTAAAGTATAAATAGATATAACTAACACATTCTTGTTCATTTCAGGATTTATTCATAGAAAACCACCTACGTCTACAATTTTTTTTTCATTTCAGTGTAAGAAGAAAGAAAATGATTTATAATGGTCAAAAATCTCTTTTACTTGTGTGATGTAAATAAAATGTCCTAGAAAAACCTAATTTAACTTTGCAGCTTAGTCTTTCTTTTATGAACTTCATTAGCAAATATTCTAGAAAAGCATTTGAAGAGAAATCTAATTTAAAATTAAACCATCGTATTGGAAGAAAGGAAAAACCATTCCATTTGTGAGATAGAGAATAGAAGACTTACCAACAAATCCAATTTAAACAGACATATTCATTTTCATAGACAGAAAAAGGTCTTTCGCTTGTGAAGTGTATAAAAAACTATTTTTTGTGATGTCTAATTTAGAGAAGTGTCGTGTTCACACAAAATATAAATTATTCATGTGTGAACTATGCAACAAACTGTTTTCCCAGAAATGTAATTTGGATGTTCACATGCGAATACATACTAAAGAGAAACCTTTCTCTTGTGAAGTGTGCAGTAAAGAGTTCTCTGTTAAATCTAATTTAAATATGCACTTACGAATCCATAATAAAGATAAACCTTTCTCTTGTGAATTATGCAAAAAAATGTTTTCTCGAAAAGCTCATTTAAATGCACATCTGCGAATCCATACTGAAGAGAAACCTTTCTCTTTTGAAGTATGCAATGAAAAGTTTTCCGTGAAATCTAATATAAATGCTCACATGCGAAAGCATACTAAAGAGAAACCTTTCTGTTGTGTGGTATGCAAGAGTATGTTTTCTCGAAAATCTAATTTAAATGCGCACTTTCGAGTACATTCTAAAGAGAAACTTTTCTATTGTGCAGTATGCAAGAAAAAATTTTCGCATAAATCTTCTTTGGATAAGCACTTACGGACACATACTAAAGAGAAACCTTTCTCCTGTGAGGTATGCAACAAAGGGTTTTCTCAAAAAGTTAATTTAAATACGCATTTGCGAACACATACTAAAGAGAAACCTTTCTCTTGTGAGATTTGCAAGAATATTTTTTCTCGAAAATTTAATTTAAATACGCACTTGCGAATGCATACTAAAGAGAAACCTTTCTCTTGTGGGATTTGCAAGAAAATGTTTTCTCGAAAATTTAATTTAAATACGCACTTGCGAACGCATACTAAAGAGAAACCTTTCTCTTGTGAGATTTGCAAGAAAATATTTTCTCGAAAATTTAATTTAAATACGCACTTGCGAATGCATACTAAAGAAAAGCCTTTCTCCTGTGAGATGTGTAACAAAGCCTTTTCTCGAAAAGCTCATTTGAATACGCATCTGCTGTGTCATACTAAAGAGAAACCTTACACTTGTGAGGTATGCGGTAAAGAGTTTTCTGCGAAATATGATTTAAACATGCACATTCGAATCCATACCAAAGAAAAACCTTTCTCTTGTGAAGTATGCAAGAAAGCGTTTTATCGAAAAGATTTTTTAAGTAAGCACTTGGGGATTCATACTAAAGAGAAACCTTACTCTTGTAAAATATGCAACAAAAAGTTTTCTGCGAAATTTGGTTTAAATTCGCACTTGCGAGCTCATACTAAAGAGAAACCTTACTCTTGTGTAGTATGCAAGAAAAAGTTCTCTCAAAAATCTAATTTAAATACGCACTTGCGAGTACATACTAAAGAAAAGCCTTTCTCCTGTGAGATGTGTAACAAAGCCTTTTCTCTAAAGGCTCATTTAAATACGCATCTGCTGTGTCATACTAAAGAGAAACCTTACTCTTGTGAGGTATGCGGTAAAGAGTTTTCTGTGAAATATGATTTAAACATGCACATTCGAATCCATACCAAAGAAAAACCTTTCTCTTGTGAAGTATGCAAGAAAGCGTTTTATCGAAAAGATTTTTTAAGTAAGCACTTGGGGATTCATACTAAAGAGAAACCTTACTCTTGTAAAATATGCAACAAAAAGTTTTCTGCGAAATTTGGTTTAAATTCGCACTTGCGAGCTCATACTAAAGAGAAACCTTACTCTTGTGTAGTATGCAAGAAAAAGTTCTCTCAAAAATCTAATTTAAATACGCACTTGCGAGTACATACTAAAGAAAAGCCTTTCTCCTGTGAGATGTGTAACAAAGCCTTTTCTCTAAAGGCTCATTTAAATACGCATCTGCTGTGTCATACTAAAGAGAAATTTTTTTGAGTGAGTTGTACAATGAATGATTTATTACTTGAATGTCCATGTGTGAGTTCAGACAAAAAACAAACTTTTTCTTGTGAGTTGTTCAAGAAAGCGTTTTCTGTGAAATTTGTGTTGAATGTTCACCTGCGAATTAATACTAAAAGAACACTTTCTCTTTTAAGGTACAAACAAAAAAGTTTTCCTTCGAAAACCCACTGGACGGATTTATACTAAAGACAAACATTTCCTTTGTGAGGTGTGCTAGAAAGGCTTTTCTCAAAAATGTCGGTTGAATACCGATCTACAATTTCATACTGAAAAAAGTTTTTTTTTTTTATCTGATATGCGCAATTGTTTTCTCTATAATCTCATTTAAATACCCACTTGCAAACGCTTTGTAAAAGAGAAATTTTTGTCTTCTGAGGTGAGGTGCAATTGATATTCTCACCAATCCCATTTGAATATTTACCTAAGTTTTCGCAAGAAATAGGAATCTCGTTGTCAAGAAATGTTCAAGAAGAGGTTTTCTGAAAAATTAAATTGGATGACCAACTCTTAATTCACATTGGAAAAACTCTCTGTGAACTGTGCAAAAGGATTTTTCCGAAAAATTCAAACCAGGTCTATCTGCATGTTCACACTACACAGAAGCCTTAGTTGTTAAAAAAAAGGGTACTACTTGGTTATCCCATCGATCAAAAAACAATCGCCAAATTATAAGATTAATAGCCAATAATGGATGATTGTGAATGTTACATTCAATGACATTAAACACAATACACATGTTTAAAATGTCATCAAGTGATTCTTAATTTCACCTTTTATTTGTATTTTTATTCATGCTTTTATTAATTTGTTTTTTAGTTATTTAAAATTAAAATTATGCCAACATGTATAACTTGGCTATTAGTTTGGCGATTTTTATAATTTTGCGAAAATGGTCGACGGGAAAAAAAGTAATACCATAAAAAGTAATTTGATTGATCTCCTTTAAATATGCATCATCATATCGATGCAAAAGTCCAGGACTTAACAGACTTGGCATGCAGTTCTTTTTAGTTTTTTTGCTTTATTGTGTTCGAAGTTATCTTCAGTCAAATTTCATTTTAAATGTAAATAGTCATATCAAAAAAATTCCTTGTGAAATGAAAGATACTCATTATGAATTTAAGAAGATATTTTCTTTCTGTATTACAATTGTAAATACTTTGTTCATGCTATAGCCACTGGTATAGCCATAGCCACTTAATAAAGTATTTTGCTGTTCTTTACTTTAAAATTTTGTCGTTATTTACTTTAAATTGATCAAAACAAAACATTTTGTTTATAAAATATTGTAATGTGCAAATTGTTAAACGTGTTTTCTTTTTAAGATTTCGATTTTGATGTTCCGATCAGAACATAAGTGATACCCACGGTCCAAAATAAACTAACAGAGTTTGTCGATAAAATGTTTTTGTAAATGCGTCGAAATTTACAAAGATAATAGTTACCCAGATGAACCATAACAAGGTGTGAATACATGAAGGCTAGCAGAAAAATAATTTTTAAATGTATATCAAAGATGTATGTGCATATGTATATCAGGAATAACAATTATGTAAATGGACAAATGACCTTTATTAAACAAAAAATGTAACACTAAGAAAATAGATTAGATAATTTAGAGTTCTCTATGCAGTTGCCAATAGACGATTTAGCAAATGAGGGATTACAGGACCCTTATGCATTGTCACAATTGTTCCGAACTAGTATACATATAATCCCATGCATTTGATATCTACTTTCTTAGTGCCCGTATGTCCATTGATTTACACCTCCATCCCTTCTTCCATTGTGTTTGTTTCCTATCCCTATACCAGTATATGTATTTATATCTTTTAAGTTGATATTAGGGGTCGTCCTAAAATGATGTCACGTTTGAAGGAAGGTTCATGAAATTGTGACGGTTTGTGACAGAGGGTGGGAAGGGGATAGAAGAAATGTGACATCACACATTTTGGTTAAAGTAAAATCAGATTAAATTATGAAGTTATTTTAAAATTAAAATGTTTTTGTTCATTGGTTAAAGTAAAATCAGATTAAATTATGAAGTTATTTTAAAATTAAAATGTTTTTGTTCATAAAGATAAAATTTAAAGCCGAATATGTTAAATTCTATTTGAAAATCACAAATACTACATTTTTCAATTGCTTATACATATTAATATTGTATTACGAATGCATAAAAATTGTGTGTTTTGTTTTAAAACTTAACCTCACTTCATACAAAATGAGCATACGAAAGATTTATCTTATTCAGCTCACTAACATCATTAAAACACATAGTTAAGTCTTAAAAATAATTTTTGAAATATTATCTAAAATTTAGTGCTTTGTTTCTGAACTGAAAGTATACGTTTACGTAATATAGCCTGACGTATCGTCAACTGAGAATAATAAGGTTCTATTTGTGTTTTTTTAAACTAGTAAATCTGCAAATCAGGAGCCTCAACGTCAGCTTTGCATATATATATATATATTTTAAAACACACTTTGGGTAATATTCAACTTCTTGGAAACTTTAATTTAAAATTTTCATAGTACTTAATTATTTATAAGAATAAAATAAGAATTAGAAGTTTTCAGCCTTCAAAAGCGGTAAATTAAAAATTTAGTTATGTTAGGATATTCTGAAATTTTCATGATTTATTATTTTTGTTTTTTTATTATAACATAGTAGATTTCTTCAGGGGGGCTCCGGCCCCCTGAACCCCTCGTATCCTCACTTAATTTAAATTTGCCACTTTCCAATAATTGTGCTAATGGCTATTGTATATCTTGCATTTCCTTATACGTTTTGATTTATAAGGATGAGTAACAGTTTGGAGAAATATTTTTCATTTTCTTCATACTTCTACATACCTGCCAACCCCAAACACCTAAATCTGATGTATCAGGAACTTTTGTAAGTGTAAACTCAGTAATCTAGAGTTTTACAATTTTGTTCCCGAAAAAAAAATTTTTTGGTTGCATTTTGTAGCAATTATAGATGGACAGACAAACATACAGAAGAACAGACTAACAGATGAAAAACAATAAATTTCGTGTCTTCAAAGTAAGCCTTAACTGAAGTTTCGGCAATGGCGTTATTTTTCATGAGTTATTTGATATCCATGTTTCTTGTATTTTTATCGACTACTATAAAATACCTGTTTTTGTTCAATTATGACGTCAAATTTTACGAATTGAAATATTTGTTAAAAATATAATTATTTTTTATTCCTTTTACTTCTAATTATGCCCCCATTTTTGTCAGAAAATTTTTTATTAACGAAACAAATTTCCGTGTTTAATATTTAACAAAGTACTATTTTTATTTTAATTCTGACGTCATATTTATTTTTTCTTAGTTTGGTTTTTCGAATGGAAATTGCTCAATTGAAACTTATTGCCGTTGAAAAATTATTCCAGATTTTTTTTTGGCAACGATAAAGGAAATTGGTTAAATTTCTTCTAAAAAATCGCTCTTGATTCTGTATGAAAAAGAAGTAAATTTTGAATGGAAATATTTGAATAAAATTAATAAAACATAGCCTATATTCTTTTCTGGGCTATGTTATATTTGTCCGCAAAGATACAAAGACATTAATTAATTCATCAGTTTTGACGTTGACTTCATTCAAATTTTTGTACACGCATTCAAATTCATAACATTATAAAAATAAGGATTAGGATGAATGGTTGCTTAGCAACCATTAAGAGAAAATAAAGAAAATGAAATAAATACATTTTAAATAAGTAAATCTCTAAACCAAATTAGTTTATATTATTGGAACACATTTATAAAAAATTCCAAAATTTACAGTAATAACTTTAAAAATCTGGCAAATGCATAGGCAAAATTTCAAAACAATACGAATAATTTAACTGGTAAATTTCAGTACCTATTTATCATTGAATTCCATTAATGAAATGTGTCATTTTCTCTCAAGGAAGAAAAAATTGAAAATCATTGGATTTGCCATAAAAAAGCATTATTGCGCAAAATAAAATATTCTATATATTCCGATCGAATGAATCAAATCTAATAAAAAACTATACAGCTTAATCCCAGTGCTTCACTAACATACCCACTTAATTTCAAGCCAATCGGATGTTTTTTGCGTTAGTTATCGCGGAACAGACAGACTGACTGACAGACAGAAACCAAAAAATTTCGTGTCTCCAAAGTAAGCCTTCACTGACGTTTCGGGAAAAATGACTCATCGATATAGAAAGGTTCTATTTGTATCTATGAAGGCATTTTTGCTTTAAAATGATGTTACATATAACTTAAATATGATATTACAATTATATTATGATATTATTTTAATCGAGAAATGCCTTCATGGATACAAATAAAACATTTCCATGTCAAATTTTTCTAAAATACAGATAGAACCTCATTATTTTCATGTGACGATGAGATAACAGGAGAGGGGGGTTTCAAAAAATTGGAAAGAATGCGTGACATCATTTATGGACGGCTCCTTATATCATAGTCTAATTAAAATAGATGAAATAAATTAAAAAAATATTTTAAGATTAATTCTATAGAAATATTACCATTTTAAAGAAGTTTGTCTCTCATATTTTTCATAATTCGAACTCTGGAATATTAAAAATTTCTTGACGAGTTCGAATTAACGAGAGACAACTGTATTTCTAATTGAGAAAAACACACCATACCTCTTATACATTATAAAACAATATTTATTTCTAAATGATATCGGCAATGGAACACGGAGAGATGCGAAGTAAGTTAATAATAAAAAGGGTTGTTTAAAGCTCATGAAAAATCAATAGAAAACACGATGCTTTTGAAACAAACGAAACTTCGTATTCGTTCAACAAGTCAGAGATAAAAAGATTTAAAAATGAAACAAACTGTCCCCTTCTCTTAAGCCTATACATTTAAATTTATACTAATGCTTAGTTTTTAATCTAACATTTAATCTTTATATTATAATGTCAGCTTGTAACCAACAAAAATATTTGAAATATCTCTTACATTTTAATAGTTAATTTAATAAATAAATATACCGTATATACTCGCGTATAAGTCGAGAAATTTTAGACGAAAAAAGAACTTCAAAGTGGGGGGGTCGACTTATACGCGAGACCTAAAAAAATCTATAAAAAATGTCGGAAAATAGTTTGCTAGCACCAAAAAAAAAAAGGAGATGGGCAAAATCGCCCAATATAAAGAATCGTTCCAGTCAGAATCGTTCACCAAAAGGAATGAGTCATTCGAAGTTGTTCCGAAAAAAGGACGACTCCGAAAAAAATGGAACGAGAAAAGGAACGAGTCCAAGAAAAAGAGGAATAAATCCGAGAAAATGGAACGAGTCCAAGAAAATTTTCTTCGTCATTCCCCGATTCCGATTTATGACATTAAGTTTAATTTTTCGGACAACACATTTCGGAACGAAACTGATGGATCATTCCTTTTCAAAGTTATTTCATTTTGGAACGAGTCCGAGGATTCGTTCTTTTCGGAACGATTCAAAGGAGTCCGTCTTTTTCGGAAGGTTTCCGAGGAATCGATTCTTTTCAGAGTCGTTTCATTTCGGAACGAGTCTGAGAAATTGGTCCTTTTCAGAGTCATTTTATTTCGGAACGAGTACCAAGAATCAGTTCTTTTCGGAGTCATTTCATTTAGGAACGAATCAGAGTCCATATCCTTTTAGGGCAAAAGTCAAAGTTTTGGAGGGGGGTCGACTTATACGCAGGTTTTCAATTTTTTCTAATTTTTAACAACATAAGTTAGGGGATCGACTTATACGCGAAGTCGACTTATACGCGAGTATATATGGTATATATATATATATTGACAGACATTAATTCCAAAAAATAATTTAAATTAACTTTAACATTTAAAGTTCGCTGTTTTTTGGTATTTAGTGATTGTAATTATCATTAGTTTTAATGAATTCAATAGTTAAATGATGTTTAATGAATGAAAGAAGTTAAGTTACTTTCAAAAGAGACCAATGAAATATTAAAAAGCATAGTTTTCAACCTAAACGAAAAAGTTCTAGCACAGTATCTCTGAAAAACTTACAATGGATGTACAACTTACATACTATCGAAGACAACATATATTGAATATCTTTATTATAAAAAACTTTTCTCGATAAACTAACTTGCCGATCATGAATGGCATATTATCAACCACAGCTTTTATTATATAGTCCAGACTAATTAGAGTTCAAAGTGGAAAATTCTGGTGTACTGTCAAAGTTCTATAATCCGTACACCCATTATCCGCAATTTTCTATAATTCGCATTACTTTACGAATATAAACAATGAAATAAACAGTTAAGAAACTTTACATATTAGTGATCCAAAAACGATTTTTTTAAACAAAAAATAAAAAAAAACATAAAAAGACTTTTTTTTAAATATAACTCTTATTTTATTAAGATTAAAAAACAAACTGTATTGCAGAACCTATGTAATTACTTTTATTTAAATTCACATAAAATTTTAGATAAAATAACTTAAAAGGGCGTTTTTTTAG
The DNA here is from genome assembly GCA_964019185.1 of Maratus speculifer. NCBI lineage: Eukaryota > Metazoa > Arthropoda > Arachnida > Araneae > Salticidae > Maratus > Maratus speculifer. The sequence continues at coordinate 1,976,849 of CAXHSM010001189.1, forward strand.
ATAGCAGATCAAATAAATAATTAGATTTCATGTATTTTTTTATGTTATACTGATTACGGAATTAAAATACTGTCTAGGAATAATAAACTGATATATGATCCATTATACTCCGTAATCTGCAATATTCCATAATCCGCACAACCTTAGGCCCCAACTTGTGCGGATTATAGAACTTTGACTGTAATTGTTTCTAATGTTTTACTTTATGTTGTTGGGGATGCTGAATTCGAATCTGAAGTTATAATGCAAATTTTCTCTCGGCAAATATCAAAAATCTTTTTTAAAAAATTGCAGTTTTTTTGGGGGGGGGGGGCTTGTTAATTGCAAAGTAAGCTTTTTACACAAAAGTTGACCCTATATCAAAACACAGACGAGAAAATTAGCTTCATATTGTAATCTTTATTTTATTTTATTTTTATTTTTTACGAAATATGGCTTCCGTGGGAGCGTTGAAAAATCGGCGAAAATCAGTAATTTTGCTCAAGAAGGTATTCTTTTACAACCCTTAAGTTCATAACACATAATGTAAAATTTTCACAGCAAACATTTGCTAATGTACTCACTTATCATTGGATTTTATATTATTATGATACAGGTAAAGAATTTGATGTCGAAAATCCGGAATTCAAAGATCCGCCAGTTTAAAAAAATCTGGCATCAAAGTCATCTCCCCATCCATTTTTTTTTCACTTCCAACTTACGAGAGAAGTAAAAACATCAATTAATTATGAATTTAAAACTCAGATCAAAATGATGCATTAGCGGACAATGACATAGATAATGCTGTTCTAAACAGACTCATCGATAACACTGGTAAAATCTCAGAGGAATAAGGATATAGACCATTGGAAAATTTCAAAATACACAATTTTTACAACACCTTTTCTGTTCATAACACTAAAAGTAAACATTTCACTCTAAGCTTTATTTATAGATAAAATTCTCTACAATTTATGTGTAGATATTTTTGTGTAATTTTTTTGGAACCTGAATAATTATGAGAAAAACCAGATCTGGAGAAGATTTTAGGAAATGATATTGGAGGAATTTTGGAAGCTTCAAGGTCACTAATATTTAAAATAAAAATTAAGATGTGATTTAATTTCATATTTTTTTTAACGAAAAAGGATATATTTTTTTACATATTTTTCAGACACATTCACATGTACCATAGAGCATTCGGGAACAACGTTCTTATCTTCACTAGAAAATATCCACATTTTTCTGCTTTTAATTATCTAACTTTTATTGCAGATGAAAATGCATTGCTTTTTGTATAAATTCGATATTAATTTAAATTTAAATTAATAATTCCAAATAAATTATCAATAATTATTTAACATATAATTGTCTTCGAATTTTAAAATTTTTACATGAAACTGCATTTGTAAATGATAATAATATTCCTTTAGCTTTTAATATTTAAAATCCATTAAAATCATTCTGTAATTAGAAAAAATGATTCTGCACTATATTACACAAAGAGGCTTCCTGAGCTAGTTGGCCTTTTCCCGATGACTTCTATTTTCAGCTCGTCTGGTCTTACGACCTTCGTAACTTCCTTCTCCACTGGCCTACTCCCGTCTTAGGGATAAATGAAGAGCGCATAGTCTGTGGCCGGACCTTTGGCTTCAATCTTCCATTGCAAGGACATTCACTTTTCTCACCCTTTGAAACTTCTGGAACCGACGGCCATGTGGCGTCTGCGTATGATTCCATTCGCTGGTTCTTCTCAGCTACCGTTTGTTTCAAATTCTGGATTTCATTCCTGGCTGCAGCCAATGCTAACGCTTGTTCTATGAACAACTCATAAGCGACATCCAACTGAGAGACAATATTGCCTCACATCCAAATTCTCCTTCTGGGTCTTTGCAGTAACCAGGATCAACACATTCCTCATTCGTGAAATCAAAGCTTTTGCTTTGATTCTCGCATCTGCCGACTCATCTAGACATGAATCGTCTAAGCTGGTAGTTCCTTCAGTGGAACCTGCCATGTTGAGTACCTTTTGACAGATAGTCTCACACCTACCGGTATTATTCTGGCTTCCTGGATTAAAAAAAGAGGACAACGAAACAGTTTAAGCCTCAACGGTTTCTCCATCAATGAGTTGGGTGGCCTCACCTAGGCACTGCAACTCGTTCTATATAACCGGGAGAAATCTTCGAAGACCGCTCAAGAGTGTAAGCTTTCAAATTAAAAAAGTTGTGAGAGAACTGAAACTTACTATCTAAACTTTTGTCGACCGTAAGGATTATTAGTCTAGGACTAAAGGCCGAATCCTTAGAGGGTCGAATCCTTAGCGTAACTCTCCTTAAAGCTAGGAATCTCGTATCCTTAATACCTCGTTCGCACTATGGATAGTTAAGATATCTCAGGCATGGAACTCTCTCAAAGTTTTGAACTTGCTCCAACTAGATATAGAAACAACAACTCGCTCTCATTGGTTTCAAAGCTTCGTTTTCACTGATTGGCTGTGACTGTCATCTTTACTTTAAACGCATGCGCATACGTTACATTTGTTAAGACAATAAATACAGTGACATTAGCTGAGAAATCTTAGGTAAATTTTTCAATGGGAACAGGCATCCAGTTCCGGGAGTATACCACTTCAAAAACGGCGATCAAATATAGCTTATGTTTCTAGTGCAAACAGGGTATTGAACGCCAGATTGTTTCCCACCCAAAAATTGCTGTAAATCCTCTAAAACATATTTTCAACAAACATACATGTAAAATATTTTAGCGATAAAATTATACCATAGAGTGTTTACAGTGAGATTTTCAATGCATTAATTTATTCACAGGCAACTTGTTTTGTTGATTATTGTACGCGTGTAAAGCAAAATTTTCATTTTTGTAACCAACATAAGATTGAATTTATTTTTCTGAAAAGTTTATTGTCTCCTTACCCACCACACTAAGTGTTAAATACACCGTCCCTTATTTAAATATTCATCAAATAATGCACATCAGCTCGGGTAGCATTAAACTTACAATCAATCACATCAATTCAAAAATTAATGCTTTTGCTATGTAGCACACATTATGTTGTTGCTCATTTATTTTCTATATTTTTTTTATTTATTAATATTTAGAAGCCACAGGTTTTTGTTAAATAATTTTGATATCCGCAAATAAAACCCATTAAAATTAAATATTTTGAATATATTTTTATGATTGATTTAAGTCTGAAAATTTTCATTTTTATATTATTTTAAACGTTTTTATTTATCTTTAACATCTTAAAATTTAAGTGCATTGTTTTGATCTTTCTCTCTCTCTTTTCCTTATCCAATTTTAGGGAGCTTCTATAAAGAACATGTAAAGAAAAAATATAGTTTTTTATAGGTTTAAAAAATTACACAAATTTTATTGTTAAATGTTTTTTTTATAGTTATTTTATAATGAGATACAACACATTTATCTTGTGACGTCATAAGAGTGAAGAAAACTTTAACTTTCTTTGACTCAAAATGAATTTTTTTTTTTTTTTTTTTTTTTTTTTTTTTTTTTTTTGTCAACTTCGAAAGGATATACTTAAAATTCCTTTTAAGGTATGTATAGGTAGTAAAACACTTATAAAGCGTATATCTACTTATAATAAAATGCGACTGGAGAAAAGTGTAGGAACGATTCCGGGGCAAACCATTCTGATCTAGGAAACGACCGTAGCTAAGCGCCATATTAGGCTTAATTGGAAACAGATGCTAAAATGATGCTTTTAAAATTTCTTCAACTTGAGCAAATGTTTGTTCAGATTTTCATATAAAACATGTATATGATACCCAATTATAACACATAAAAATAGCAGCGGAAGTGTAAACTGATAAGTTTTTATCATCTAAATGTATGATTGTATTTTATCGACTCATTGCTCCTTCTCACGCTAATCACACTATTTTAGTGCTGCCATTTATGAACTATTCTGGAAGCATTTTTTCCAAGGGATAGGTTCTGGGAAACAAAGGACTCACAAACCTGTTTTTAAACCATTGTGCAACACAGTGATTGCAGATTTGAATTTAAATTTAGTTTTATTAATTTTTTTAAGATGCTAAAATTTATCCGCTTAAATTTTTAACTTTGTTTTTTATTATAAATAAAATAAGCTTTTTTTCCCTTGAAGTTGTAATGGGTATATAAGATGATATCATGAATGCAATAGTATAATTGAAAAAAAAATTTCACATGCTATACTATTAATTATTTTTTCAAGGAATTTTTAGGAGTATTATAAATATTAATCTAAAAAGTTGAAAATAAAATATTTCACGACAAATTAAAAGTAGTTCAAAGAATCTCATAAGAATTTCAGATTTCTAAAATTAGTAAAAAATTTTTAATGTTGCAGTATAAGAGTGCGGATAACACCACAAGTTTTAGTTAAATGTGTTATAAAATGTTTTATAAAAATGTGTTGGTAAAAAAAAGAAGCATTTTATTTTTGTTTCGCGCAATAAATCCTACACATTTACGTGTCTTGCAGTGCAAAACAAATTTTAAAAAACAATCGTTTTGAATTATTTTTAGGAATTTTTAGAATCTACACAGGCTTTTCGGACATTCTGTAAACCAGCAGCATTGTAAAAGAACATAAAATACAGCATATGACGCATAAAGTTCTCATATACTGTACTCAGAAATGGAAAGTTTTTCTTGACGCGCTACATACCTTCCATCTGTCCACCATCAGGAGATGGTGGACAGATTGCCCACTAAACCAGTTTCTTCCACCGATTCCACCAGCCACCAAGACCTTTTTCGACTGCGTTACGCTTCTTTTATTATGAGAATTAAAGCAGAAAATTGCCAAGGGATCATCGCCAAAAAAAGACATAGTTTTTGCGATGTAATCTCGAAGGTCCATGTTTTAAGAATGCCCGAAGAAAACAAAGGAATCCGTTATCTAGTCATTCCTTATCTAAGATATGACATAACGAAAAAAACCAGCAAAAGAAAACACTTAAGGCATCATAAATAATAAGAAGTCCTATATCATACCTGTTTTTTTTATTTAAAATTAACTGTCAAAATATTTTTACTGATAACTATAGTCATATTGAATAACCGTAGAAAAATCTTTATCGCGAAGCTGCTACAAAACACACCAAAGAAAGATGTTCTTTGTTTAACTGTCTATATTATAATTGCTCTACGATTCCACTGTCAACATTATCCAGTCGATTGACATCACATCTTTCGATTTTCCAGCCTGGAGTGTTCGTTCATTTCCACCAAGTTGATAAACAACAAAGCTTGAACAATGAAAATAATCTCCACAGCCTCCAAACCCGTGAAATGAGAAAAGTCATGATCTTCACACAGGAATTTGGAAGTCAATTCCATGACCGTGTCGGTGCTTATTTTCAGAGCTTCTGCAGCCTTTTCCTTCTTTTTCGGATTTGCTTTGCAAGAAGAAGATTCTTTATTGCACGAACTTCTTTTTGGAATTTTTTTTCCTGATTTTCTTGTTACTGCCATGTTGAAATGAAGTTTTATTTGAAAAAGAAAAAGAAAAATTTTGATTAATTTACGAAAGTAAAACACTTGAAAATTTTGTACTATTTAATATCACCAACAGCAAAATTTTGGAATATTGAAAAAGATGTAAAATAATCATTGTTGTAACATGTCATGAATTTATTGTTAATATTTAGCAACAAGAATTATGTCATGAATAATATCTCTTTGTTAAACATATTGTTTAATTGAAAAATTTCTGTGTATACAACAACAATAACTTTTTATTTTATCAGTTTGTTGCATATTTTTTAAATTATAGCTTATTCTAACTGTAACAATAAAAAATGATTTCATGAATTCGTTATTGAATATCTAAGAATATATGTTAGTCTAAAAATTAAAAAAAAACTCTGGATTTTTTTGTATAAGTAATATTCTACATTAACTTTTGTATTTTTACAGGTCAAAGTCATATATGTTTTTAAAAATAGTTTAAACAAATAAAACAGAAACGGGAATTAAATAGCTGACATTGTTAGCAGCAATATATTTGTTACTAGTTGACTCGCCCGGCGCCGCGATTAACATAATGCACAAAAAAATCTAAATAATTGACAAAAGTGATAAAAAAAGAATCGATTCTAAAAACACAAAATCTCGAAAAATTGTTAAAAATTACTTCAAAAATCACACTATAAACTGATGAAATTCAAAAACTGTACCACGCAAAATTTAGATAATTAGGTTAAAACTTGAAACAATTTTCCTTTTACGAATGTCATAAAATAGCCGCACAATACGAAAAAATACTAAAAATCGTATGAAAAATTCAAAAATTGCTGCACGAATTCCGATTAAGCTTTATTGATAATAGAACTTAATTTACTATTTCGGGCTAAAAGAATGAAACCGTAATCCTTTCACTAAAGTGGAAAAATCACCTCAAAACAAAAAAAAAAGCTAAAAATCTATTAAAAAATTAAATTTTAAAAATCTAATAAGAAATCGAAAAATCGGGCTTCGACGTGCAAAACTTCATATGCAGAAGTACCACCCTCCAAATTTTGTAACTCTACGTGCAGCGGTCTTTTCAGAACAGCGCTGACACACTCACAAACGTCCATCTTTATTATTATAGATTACTGTGAATGTTCTAATCAACTTCTTTATTGCTAATTCAGTAATCTTTTATTTTTCGCTTTTTTACATGCAATTTAAAAGGAGATCAAATCATAATGCATAAAAGAACCCCAATAATATTGATAAAAAGAAAAAATCGATAGTAAAAGCAGAAAAACTCGAAAATTTTTTAAAAACTACTTCGAAAATTGCATTAAAAAACGATGAAACTCAGAAATCGTTGCAGACATTTAAACATTTATTTATTTTTAAATAATTTTGTTTTGAAATTCCGGTGTTAGTCAGTCATTTCAACAATTTATGAATAGAAGTGCTTTGCTCCTTAAAGGGTTAAAAAGATCCTATAAAATTGAGCAAGAAAATCACTTATTATCACTTATTGTTAACTAAAATTATAATATGCTATAAGTGAAAAAAAGAATTACACATAAGGGCAAATAAATACCTTATGGTTTCTTAAGGAGTTTCAAGGGTTAATAAACTGATCTACATGTTACGCATAATCAGCAACTTTACGCAGATCAATATTGATTAAAAAACTTAATTTCACAAAAATATAAACTTGATAAAACAAAAATTATGAACATGAATGTTTTTATTGATTTTTTAAGCATCTTTTTCCATATTTTCAGATTAATTTATTGAAAAACATTTATATCCATTTAAGTATCCTTTTTTCACTTTTAGCAAGTTAAAAGTTTAATTTAAATTCATGCTAATCTACTTGATAGCATTAACATACTAAAATAACCCCAAAATAGGCATATTTGGAGACCATTAAGTGCGCTAGATAATCATTCATCCTCGAGTCCTCTGCTAATTGCTTAAATTACATCAAGCTGACACTATAAGATATTTTTTGTGATAGAATTTTAATAGTATTTACATTAAATTAAAAAAAATAATCTTACTAATTAAATTTAAATTTGGTGCAAAGCTGTATTGCAGACCAGATTATTAAAGATTAACTAATTTTACTTCCCATGCCACACTTGTGCTAAATTTTTCGCAATCATGATTATTAAATGGTTTATTTTTTATAGGTTATGAAATTCAGTAGCTAGGTAACTGAGGATAAAAAAATAATGCATATATACATATACTAGAGCTCTGCACGGGCCCGGGCTTGGCCCGTACCTGGCCCGGCGGAAACGTTTCGAATTTTCGAACGGGCCGGGCCGGCAGAATTAGAATAGTTTTTTCAACGGACCGGGCTGGCAAAAATATTGAACGTACTATACGGGGCGGGCCGAGCCGATAAAATAATTTCGGGCTTTCCGGCCCGTTCTGAAGATATGAGCTTAAACGATAAAATATGAACTATTTTCTACGAAAATGGTTTTAACGAGAATAAATATAAATGTGCGTTACGAGTCATACTAGTATGACAGCTTCAATATAAAAATGTAACTTGTACAGTGTAAAGATAGGCATCGGACTATTACGTTGTGTGTAACCCGTTTTAATATTTTTATAGCTGACTCGTGCCGAGATCAAGCTTGCATTATTTTTCTAAATATAGACTTGCTAGACCAGAGTAAGACTTAATTGTTCTCAAGATCTGTAGGGCAGACAACATGATATGTAAAATTATCAACAGCGATAAAGTACTTATGTTATCTTAATCTTTGGATATATACTTCTTGATAGTTTTTTAATTAATTTCTCAATAACGCGAAAGTTTGACACATTTTCAGATTAATTTTTAATTATAAAAATATAAAAGAGATGAGCCTGTTAAAGGGATTTAGAATCGAATGTCATTTTTCATTTTTGGTAAATAAAATACTTGTATAACCTTATTGAGATACAATAGTTTCTTAAATGGTTGCAGGTTTTTCTCCCTTTTCATGCTATCGCTTCCAGAAATTCTATTCAAAACGCTAACTATGGCAATATTTTATTTGCTTTCAGTATTCTTAAATTGCTTCTATCAAAAAATGGATAACGCCATTCGATTATATAGTTTCTGAATAAAGACACTGTCTAATCTTATGCTTTTCTGAGATAAAAATGAATTAAGAAATGTATCAGAAAGAAGCTTCTTTGAATTAACGAATGAATTTAGATTTAAAATCTTAAATAAAATGATATAGAAATATTTTTATAAATCTTCTTTTACTAAACAACTTCAAAAGTTAACTTTCTTTCTTTTTTATTTTATTCTAAGCCATATTAATTTTTTAATGAATCTTTATTTGAATCTTGAAAGCCTAAGAATCTAAGTAATCATTAATGTTGCTAATGTGTATTTCCTGCAAAATATACTGTAAAATCATTCCATAGATATTTATGCAGTATTCTTCAAAGGAATCTTAATTATATCATAAATATCTGAAGTGTTTAGAAATCGTAGAAATTGTTACGGGCCAAAACGGGCCGGGCCTGATTTCACTGATTTCCGTACGGCCGGGCCTGAAAATTCCGACCCGAGCAGACCTCTAACATATACCTAGTACGATTAAAATATTCAAGGACTGCGGCCATTCTTGACAACGAAAGGAAATGCCTAAAGCAAAACCGTTTAAAATGTAATCTCCGAACCCTCTCCTACTTGCTCATGTTGGTTTAATTCATGTCATGTGACCGAACCGCACGTGCACTTGTTATTTTTCGAAGTTAGTTGCTTCTGTTCCGTGACGTAACAAATATGGCTTTTCTTGAACAGTATTGCAGCATTAAAGTCTGTCAATATATAAGTAAAATACCAATTGAGACATTAAAACTGCAAAGAAAAGTGTATGATGAATCTACCACGGAGGGGTTCTAAGTTTACCAATGGCATCGAGGCCGAAGGGAAAGATTTTAAAGAGGGCCGAGAAGTCATCGAAAACGATAAACGCGTTTAACAATCTTCGCAGAGGTTACACACTGGCGCCTTTCGCTTGAAATTGCACCAGCACATCGATACCAACTAGAAAAACAATGATATCGTCAAAACTCGCACTAATGTGCAACCACATTCCCCCTATCAATTGGACATAGCCCCGTGACTTTTAACTCTTTCAATCAATGAAAAACATTTACAGGGGCGCCGTTTTTAATCATCAGATGAGGTAAAAACAACATCGCAGGAGGCTTTTTAGGTGCAGGAGTTTGCAAAAACGGTCGTCCAGAAGTTATACGATTCCTGGCAGAAGTGTATTGTAGGCCAAGGTGGCTACTTTGAAAGTACATATGCTTCGGTGATGCGAACTATTCGGGGTAATGTTTCTAACAACTTGTCCCCCAATTTTTGAATCATACTATGAATATATATATCTAACAATAGATAAATAAAACAAAATGTTTTCTTTTATAGGTGAACAACTATACAATTCTACGAAAAATTATGCATGTAAATTAAAAAAATTGACAAACATATTGACAATATTTTAAAATAAAATGAATAAGTTAAAACCCTTATTGGGAAACTTTAGCATCCATGCTTTATCACTTAAATACGTTAAACAGATGCACCATTCTTTTTTGAACAAATGTAGTTTGAAAATGGTCTGAATTGCTGTAGAAAAAGCGTTATGTTGCAAAATATCATTTTTTATATTTTCAGGAGCAATCAACCAAATATAGCAAAAATAGCACAATTAAATCATGTATATCACCAACATGCTCATTTAATTTCGAACTAATCGGATGCTCTTGGCAGCAATTATTGCCGAACCTACAGACTAACAGATTAAAAACTAAAAATCTTTGTGTCACCACAGTAAGCCTTTATTGACATTTAAGGAAAAATACACACTTTTTTACCTGTACTACCAAAAACACAAAATTTTTAACAAAAAATTGTTGATGCATTCGATTATTAAATTTTAAGTATTTTTTTAAATACTTAAATAGTTGAAAAGTGTTAATGACTCTGGTTTCCATGTCCGTCTATCTATGCTCTAACTTATGAAAATTGAAACGGATTGCCTCAAACATTTACATGTTATTGCCAATGTATAGCACAAGGACTACATAAAATGAAGTCTATAGTATGTATAGGTCGTTTACAGGTATAGTCAAAAGTATTTTGATACATTATCGTGAATGGCAAAAAAGTTTTAAGAACATTATGTTTATCACTACCATTTAACAGATGCTGTTGAAGATAACTTTTGAGAAAATTTGTTTTGCATATCTCTCACAAAGAGTCATCAGTATGAATTAACTCATGTTCGTGTAAATTACTTTTACTAGAGAACTTTTTGTTGAATATCTCGCAATCAAAAATTTTCTTATCAGTATGAATTAACACATGCCTGCCTAAAATTCTCTTGAAAGAGAATTTCTTGTCACATATCTCTCACTCAAAAGGTTTTCAACCAGTATGTATTAACAGATGCTTTTTTAAATCAGTTTTTTCCGAGAATTTCTTGTTGAAGATCTCACACAGTCTTTCACCAGTATGAATCAAGACATGGTTGCTTAAATCAATATTTTGATAGAATTTATTGTTGCATTACTCACACAGGAAAGGTTTCTAATCAGTATGAATTAAAAAAATGACTCTTTTGAGTGAATTTTTTGTTGCATATCTCATACAGAAAAAAATTCTCACCATCATGAATTAACAAATGATCCTTAAGTAACACTTCTGAGTGAATTTCTTGTTATAAATGTCATGCATAAAATATTTCTCACCAGAATAAATTAAATGATGCTTGCTTAAATTACTCTTAAGAGATAATTTTTTATTGCGTGTATCACACACAAAAGGGTTTTCCCCAGTATGAACAAAAAAAATGTTTACTTAAATCACTTTTAAGAGAGAACTTCTTGGTGCAAATCTCACACAAAAAGGTTACTAACGTGTATGCATTAACATATGCCTGCTTAATCTATTCTTACAAGAGAATTTCTTGTTGCATATCTCACACAGTACTTCACCAGTATGAATCAACATATGTTAGCTTAAATCACGATTTCGATAAAAATTTTTGTTGCATATTTCACATTTAAATCGTTTCTCGCCAGTATGAATTAATAGATGTGTGCTTAAAGTACTCTTTTGAGTGAATGTCTTGTTGCATATTTCACACACGAAAGGTTTATATGAATTAAAAAATAGTATGAACTAAAAAATGCCTGCTTAAATGACTCTTTTGAGTAAATTTCTTGTTGCATATCTCACACACAAAAGGTTTCTCACCAGTGTGAATTAACAGGTGACTGTTTAAACCATCTTTACGAGAGAATTTTTTGTTACAAATCTCACACATAAAAGGTTTCTCATCAGAATGAATTAACAGGTGTGAGATTAAATTAGTCTTATAAGAGAACTTCTCACTGCATATCTCGTAAATAAAAGGTTTCTCACCAGTGTGAGTTAACAGATGACTGTTTAAATTACTCTTTCGAGAAAAACTCTTGTTGCATATCTCACATATAAAAGATTTGTCCCCAGTATGAATTAACAAATGCTTGCTTAAATCACTTTTACGAGAGCACTTCATGGTACATATCTCACACACGAAAGGTTGCTCACCTGTATGCATTAACATATGCCTTCTTAAACTACTCTTGCAAGAGAATTTCTTGTTGCAAACCTCACATACAAAACAACATTTCTCCTTAATGTGAGTCAACCGATGACTGTTTAAATTACTTTTTTGAGTGAAATCCTTGTTGCATATCTCACAGATGAAAGGTTTCTCACCAGAATGAAGTTACAGGTGTGTGATTAAATTACACTTTTTAGAGAATCTTTTGTTGCCTATTTCACACACAAAACATTTTTCCTGTTGTAATCTAGAATTTATTTTTCCAAAACAGTTTTTTAGAAAAATATTTTGCAGCATATTCCAGACTTTAAAACTTTATGTATCTGCAATAAACAAATATAAGTTAATCAATTTTTATGATTCATTAAACAACAGTATATAAGAAAAAAAAACATTTTTTATGAAAAATAAAAATCAATGTGTTAATTTGAAAGGAAATAAAATTCGTATCGTCGTAATCTAAACTACAATAACAACCTAATTATCAGGTGTGGGGAAAACTAAATGTGCATCACCTTTATTTTGTAATTATCAGGATTGGCTTTCTGACTTCAGAAACTGGTTTTGACATGGCCAGCGTTAAAAACTGATTCAAACCGACAAAAATTGGCTTAAACCATAAAAAGACATGAGCTTTAAAACATTTTAAGGACAAGAAAGAAATACTGAACAAGTCTTAATGATTTAAGAAATTTTTTATTTAAAATTAATTACTGTAATTTAATAATTACAAAAAAATTAATTACTTTAATTTCAATAAAACAATTTTGTTTTTTAGAATTTTCAAAGAGAAAAAAATGATTTTTTATAGTTAGTAATCTGGATCAATTTTACCCCGCAACATCCTACAGCACATAACTAATTTAACACATTTATTTACACTCAAACGATTTCTGAGTTTAGAGTGTATGAAGCCAAAGTTAGAAAATACTCTCTCACATGATGCTAAACTAGCAGGGCTTGATAGCAGAAGCATTGCTAGTAGAGAAAGTTTGGGGACAAGCTAAATTTTTGTTTAAATGCCGATTTTTCTTCTTTTTTCCGGAAATTATAATATACAATACAGTCACAGTGAATGTTTAATATTATTACATCTAATGTTGTATATGAGTGACAGATATTTAATTTTAAATTTTACAGATGAGTGTAGTATTTGAGCTTTCTGACGAGGTTTTTGTGATAACAACTTAAACCGTATAAAACTGCACACTGTCAAAAACTTGCCAACCCTGGTAATTATATACTAATTAAACTATATATAAAACTAGGACTTCCCTCAGAGGGATTAGTCTGAGCGATATTGCTGAGAATACACATTTAATAACTTGCGATAAGTAAAGAAAATGAGATGTTACCTTTAATTGGTCATTCATTGTGATAAAATATAATGATGAAAATAAGCATATCGAATCGTAGAACTACAAAATCTTATTGCATATACTATTTTTATAAAAGAAAAGCAAACCATGCTTTTCTTTTATACAACCTTCACTAAATTTGAATCCCATTAAAAAAAGTACCGTGATTAATTAAAATGTTCTAGGCAGAGCTGTCAAGTCTCCGGCATTTTGGGTACCGATATTTTAATACAGAAAATGTTTTATTAAATTGGAACATTCTGCGGATTTAAAAAATAACTTTTCCTATTAAGAAAATTCTGCTATGCAATAAGCGAGGGTTTGGCATCTCTGTATAGGAATATTTCGTAATCTACTTTTTAACCTTAAAAAAAGCAACAACCATTTTTCGTGTACAAAAAGTATTGCTAATTGTTCAATTTTGCATACAAGGTACTGATTGTAATATTGATACATCTTTGGTGATAAATTTCCAATAATTTTTCAAATCCCATTTATTTCATTAAAAATACAAATCTTTTATTCATTTAGTTTAAAATAAGTGGTTTTTAACTAATTTCATAATACTTTTGAAATATCACTTTTCATTGGCCATTTTTTAAAGCATTTAGAAAGTGGTTGTTGTTTTCAGTGAAATATAGACTTTGGTCTGTCCACATTTTATTTTATTATTATTATTATTTATAAATGGTGGAGAAATATTCATACTTAATCCATAACGTACATAATATATGACTCTGTTATTACATAAGTCACCTTTTTATTATTATAAAAATTATATTTTTACTGATTTTTATTAACTCAACAGGAAAAACTTTGTGTTTTGAGCAATAGATGTCCGCATTTCCTTTATTTATTTATTTTAACAAAATTCTTTGTATTTAGAAGAATTTTTACTTAAATAGGAAATTCAAATGTCGCTGTTAATAAAGAAAAAAGTTACAAAAAAGGGTACAAAACGAGTAGACACATACTATCAAATATGGAAAAACGACGAATCCAAAAAAGACGTCATATGAAATATCATCTTTTAAAGCAAAAAAACGAGGTCTGATTATCGAGCCTACTGATTACAAAATGTGCTTTACATTAAAAAAAAAATGCTGCAAATATTGATTATTTTTTCTTTTGTGCAGTTTTGGCTTCGAAAGGTACGCTATGTTGCAAAAAGGTATAAGCGCCTATGAAAACACACCTGGTAAACGTTCATGCTCACTTTTACAAATAAATATGGCACATATATGCCCTATATACACCGAGGTACCTAATTGGTGCCAAAATGGCGTTTAGTTGCCTAACATGCTGGTTATCATATAAATGTTATAATAAATTGTTTGTTCTAAAAATATTATCATTTATTGATTGTTATATCTTTTTTAATAACAGAAAATGTTTCGTTTATTCCTTTTTTTTCATTTTGAAATAAATAAATAACGTGTTGTTATAGCATGCTATATGCATCTGGTAATAAAACGATGTTTTCGCCTAATTGGCATAAAAAATCTCGCCAAACCCGGTGCTTATATCTCTAGTATAGTATCTCAAGTATTTTATTTATGTATACTATAATTGTTTTTACATACCACTTACTTCTTCTGGTATATAGAAATAGGTAAGTGGCTCTTTTATGCAGTATAAATTGTATAAAACTTTAAAAAATAGCCCCGTTGCCCCTTTTTGGATCGAATTAAAAAAAATCAATGTCTAATTCCAGTATTGCTCCCAGGTATGCATACATACACCATATTTCAAAGTTGTATGCCAACAGAAAACGGATGAAAAATGGGAAAAGACGTCACACATGCACCAGGGTACATAATTGGCGTCAAATTGGCATTATTTTAACTGAGATGGTAACCCGGCTTTATTTATTTAATATTTGTTTATTTACTCATAAGATGTTTAAGTTCCTTCTTTTAATTATGTAAAATATTTCTTTTTATAGTTATTAATTATAATTATTATTTTATTTACTGTAAGTTCTTTTTGAAAATAGAAAATAATTTAAAAATGTGTATGTAAGCGTTATTTGAAAAGGGAGTTTTCGCCAAATGGGCTTTGAAAATGGACTTTTTATTTAAAAGCGTAATTGTTTCTAATTTTCACACGCGAAATATGTAAAACATTCTTTTAGCCATCAAAAAGTGCTGTTAAGAGATTATCACAAAATCTCAAAATCAAAGTTTTTATGACATTTTTTAATATAAAAAAATAACAGTTTTATTTTCCTGCATGATTAAATTTTAAAATGTTTTATTGCATTCAATATTTCTGAGTGCGAAAATGATTACTATTTACTCTATGTACTGATTCGGTTATCTACGAAAATGTCTAGCCGGTGAAAATCACGCTCACCAAATTTCTGTGACGTATGCACATAAATTGTGCTTTTTTATCAGTTTTTTAATATAACTTTTAAACTATTTGGAATTGATTTTTAAAAGTAGGTGCATTCACCAGATTACCTTCATAGGTACCTATTGGTACAAACAGAATCAAAATCCGACAAGTACTTTTTGAGATTTGCTTGACGAAAGAATTGTTTTGAATTTTAATATCGTTACGTATCTCTGAGTATAAAGACTTCGCTTCGCTCAGACAATTATAACATGTAAACTAAATACCAACCACTATAAAAAATTTACCATAAAGAAAATTATAAATATTAAAATAAAAAGTTTTATAAAAAAAATAAAGCAAATTTAATGAAATTTTTTATCATGATATTTTTTTCTTAGCATAAAGTGAAGTTTTATAACAGTTTAATGAGAAACACAGCACCAACATTGTGAATATGCACTAATTTATCTTTCTACGTCATAGAGAGAGAGAGCGAAAAAATATGAGCTCTCTTCCCAATAATTCCCTTCTAGCTGCGGCCCTGTTTACATTTACCAAATATTCCAGAGGGCGACTAGCACTTTACATCAAAGTTCCTTCATATTCCCTTGCTAGTGATTAAAATTTCCCTGTAGTGAGTATTAACTTAGACAAAACTAAACTCCAAGAATGTCATCATTTTGTAAGAAGAATTATAATAAATATTATGTTCGCAATGTAAATAAAATTATGAGTGATGGAGTCTACCTCTATCTAAGAGAATGACTATTTTCATACAAAAACTAGAATATATTTTTTGGATTAATCTATATAAAATATATATGAATATTTTTGTAGATTATTCTATTGAACTTCTAAAATTATCTGTATACCTTTTGGTAAAACTAGCTTATATAAAAATGGGCTATGATGTTATAGGATTCTATAAGAAATTTTTTGTAAGGGTAAAGTCAAAAGAAAAAATCTTAATAAAAACTTGATAAAAAATAATAATCTTTTAAGAAATTCCCAATGTTATTTAGAAGTGTTAATGAAGTCAGTCGGTCTATGTGTTTGCTGCCTGTTCATGCTCATGCATGCCTATTTCTGTCTTTTTTAAACTAAAAAACTAGAATTTAAATTTGAAATTCTATAAAAGAATAAAATTAAGTGCATTTTAAATTACTACTATGTTTAACGCGAGACACATTTTATTAAAAAAATTTCCTGGTTAGAAGCATATTTATTTTATTTATTAAAAGCTAGAGGTTGGCTACTATGCATGCTATAAGCACATACATTCGAACTGTCTTGCAATTGATATAAGTTATTGAGATTTACCATACATAGGGTCAGGTGGGGTAAAATGGGTAGTCAAAATGTATTGTTTAAAAGCTAATTATTTTTAATTATATTTTCAGCTTTTTGTGTTGGATGTTATAACTGGCTGTTCTGAGTTCTATTCCACAATTTATATTTTTTCAATAGATTCTTTATAAGTGAATGGCAAGATCTTAAACTGAAGTGGTCAAATTTAAGCCATGTATGTGTGGGTATGTAAGCCATGTGTGATATTTTAACTTTCATCTCCAGCTTTTGATTATTTAAGAATTTGTGTTATTGTATCATAATATATTTAGTTATATACTTTTGCTGCTGCTTCAATTTACAAGCAAGGAAAAAATATTTCTTTTTTTTAATCTCATTTTTTGAAAATACGGTAAAATGGGTATGTGGTTAAGCTTGACATTTCAGCAACTTTTTTATAAGATTCAGCATGATATTTTCTGATCAATGACTACAATTCATTCGAGGTAAATTAAAAAAGATAGAAACATAAAAATATGCGATGTAATAATTAATTACTCAAATAAAACATACTGATTTCTCTTGATTAATAGAATTGAGACACAGATATTATACATATTTTTTACTGTGTCACATGGTTTGTTTCAGTTTTTTCAGGTGAAATCCTGTTCTTGTTCTTTCAGAGATGAAAGTTAGAACAGATTACACGTGGCTTAAATTTGTCCACTTCAGTTTAAGGTGTTGCCTTTCGCTCATATTGAGTCTATTGAAAAAATATAAATTGTAGAATAAAACTCAGAACAGCCAATTACAACATCCAGCTCAAAAAACGGAAATATAATGAAAAATAATTAGCTTTTAAACAATATATTTTGACTACCCATTTTACACCGCCTGACAATAGTTAACTTTTTGTCAAATTCACTGTATGTACTAATTTTTGAAATTAAATAATTAAAATTAGTTTCGTGGCATATAATTCTATGTTATCACAATGTATTGTACCAATAATATGCTTTTTTTTTCATTTACTATTGTATTAAACTTACATATCCATTTCACCTCACACTATACCAATTTTCACCTGCAAGAAGTACAATGGATATACAAAACATATAATTATAAACACTCCCTTCATGAATATATGTGTAGCAAATTTTGAATGAAAATTATTCAATTTAACTCTCAACATATTTACTGTACATATAAAAGAAAAAATATAGTTATAAAATATTTTGACAAAAATATTTGAGTAAAAATTCAAAAATAGGTTATTTTATACCCATTTTATCCCACCTGACCCTATTCTATATTAATAATGAAATGTGTAATATTTATAGTTTATTTATAAGTAGGCACTGAGAATAATTCCACTAAATTACAGTCTATAAGGAAAAAATACAATTGATATATTTTGTATATATTTGAGTTACACTCACACAAATAATATGAAATTGATATTAATCACTAAGGTAGGATGCTTTGAATATGATGTACATAGAAATAATAATTTATTTACAGAAATTTCAGTCAAAACCAATTTATTTAACAAATTAATATACAAGTGAGGATGTGAGTTACAAAACTAACCATTATCAAAAATTTTTAAAATCGAATTTTTACTATAAATCTACTCTAGTTGTGAATCTGCATCAAAAATGCAATAATCTGCATAAGATCTGATTTTTTCGTGTATTTCTAGCATTGTAAAAATCTGGTTTTCAATGAAAGACAGTAGATGCAGTCAGAGTTTTTTGTGATTTTTGAAAATTTGATTTTCTAGACAGGGTGAGTTTTGAAACACACGTTTTTCAAATATATAAAGCTAACTCCCTTAAATCTGCACAGCTCTGGACCAGCGGTTGTGCAGATTTCTGGTCATTACTTTGTTTACATTTTTTGAACCATAATTTGAATGAAATTAATAATGCAATGAAACTATAATGAATGCTTACAATACAGTAGACTCCCTCAAATCTGCACAGCTTGGGACCAGAGGCTGTGCGAAATTTTAGAATTTTGTGGATTTCTGGTCATTGCATTGTTTACATTTCTTAAGCAATAATTTGAATGTAAAATATAATGTAATCAAAACTTTAATGAATGCTTATAGTATATTAAATTTTAAAATAAGTAATAAACTAAAATAATAAAAATTTACAGAATTTCTAAAATGGTTAAAATATTAATAGCAGAGGTCAAATTAATAATCAATAATGTATGACTAAATATTCATTATAAATATGAAATGTGTTTTTCCTAAATTATTCAACGAAAATTGCCTCATAAAGGTACATTATTAATTCACATCAAAACCATAAAATTAGAAAGTTTCATTTCAGGTTTAGTCAAACTTAACCAAAACAGCTTGATTAATACATAAATGTATTTGGTAAGAAGATTGTGATTACCAATGATAACAGCAATATCTTGAATTTTTCCAAAAATAAATATCCTTTTTTTTCATGAAAAACATGCATTCAGTCATATCAACAAAAGTTACAAATTAAAATATATATGGAATTGATACAAAACTAAAAAAGTCAAACTTTGTACCTATATCTGAATTGAACATTTCATTGTTAAAACTGTTGTTAGCTTTCGTTTTTTCAAAACTAAAAACTAAAACAAAATCACTTCACCTTTTTCATTTACGT
Source organism: Maratus speculifer (assembly GCA_964019185.1). Taxonomy (NCBI): domain Eukaryota; kingdom Metazoa; phylum Arthropoda; class Arachnida; order Araneae; family Salticidae; genus Maratus; species Maratus speculifer. The sequence goes on from CAXHSM010001189.1 coordinate 1,996,583, forward strand.
ATAAAAAACATTTCATATTTATTTACTTAGAACAGGTGTCACAAATAAAAAATTAAAAAGTTGACATGTTTCGGTTCATTCATAAGAACCGTATTCATAACACATAAAATCAGTAGAAAAACTAAATGACACTGGATATAAATATAATTTTATATCCAGTGTCATTTAGTTTTTCAACTGATTTTATGTGTTATGAATACGGTTCTTATGAATGAACCGAAACATGTCAACTTTTTAATTTTTTATTTGAGACACCTGTTCTAAGTCTTATACGTGAACATTTCATTGTTTACACCTGTAAATTATGTGCAGATTTTAGGGAGTTTATTGTATAATACAATGAGTAGTAAACTAAAATAATAAAAAATGAGATAATTTTAAAAATAATTAAAATATTAAAAGCCAAGGTTAAGTTAATACTAATGAATAATACATGATTAAATATTCATTACACAGATGAAATACAGTCAAAGTTCTATAATTCGAACAAGTTGGGGCCAAAGGTTGTGCAGATTATGGAATATGTGGATTATAGAGTATTATGGATTATATGTCATTTTATTATTCCTAGACAGCATTTTATTTTATAATAAGTATAATATGAAAAGATAAATACGAAATCTAATAATTAATTTAATATGCTATCTCAAAAATGCCTTTCTAAAGTTATTATTTTAAAAAAAATTACATAAACAAGCATTTAAATAAAAATAATTACATATGTTTTGTAATGCAGTTTGTTTTTTATTGTTAATAAAGTAAAAGAGTTACATTTTTTTTAAAATGAAGTTTTTATTGTGATTTTTCAATTTTTTTATTATTTGTTTTAAAAAATCATTTTTGGATCACGAATTTGCAAATTTCAGCAACTTTAATTTCCCTGTTTACATTTGTAAAATAACGCCAATTATAGGAAATTGCAGATTATGGGTGTGCGGATTATAGATCTTTGACTTTATATTTTTTCTACATTATTCAATGAAACTTTCCTCATAAAGGTACATTATTAATTCACATTAAAATCATAAAATTTTATTTCAGGTTTAGTGAGACTCAATAACCGAAAATGCTTGATTAATTCATAAATATATTTGGTAAGAAGATTGTGCTTACCAATAATAACAAGATCTTTTTTTTTTTTTTTTTCAGAAATAAATTTATTCTTCCCTCACAAAACAACATGAATTTAGTAATATTAACAAAAATTGCAAATTAAAAAATACACATATGGAATTAATATAATACTAAAAAAAAAAAAGTCAAATTTTGTGTCTATATCTGAACTTTATTTTTCATTGTTTACATCTATAAATTGTGTGGATTTGAGAGAGTTGAGGATAAGGCGAGTTTTGAAATTTGCATTCTCAAATAATATATATATTATCTTTTTATACTACAAATGTATTCCGTACTCAGTTGACAATTTCAATGTATATTGCAAAGTTTGTCAAAAATTTAATAAAAACCTTGACTTTACCCATCTTGTGGCACCTCAAAGCATAATCCAACCACACTAATATGGAATTTTGATTATTATTTTTAAAAAATAAATTTTTGAAAAGTACAGCATATTGGAATTAAAAAACTTTCATTCCATACTATTATACAAATTTTAAGCAACTAGACAAATTATTGCATCAAGCCTAAGTAAATAGGTTAAAAATATTTTATCAAGTTCTGTAAAGGAAATCTGACTTAGAGATCGACAAAAAAAGTACAAAATATTTCCAAGATGGAAAATATTGTTTCCATGCAGTGCAAGATAAAAATTCATCAAGATGATCACAGTAGAAAAGTTAAACCAAAATTATAACATTTTATTTGGAAAATATATTTTTGGGGCAACACTTTCAGCAAAAGAAATGTGCATTTCAATCGGCTATGGCTGTAAAAAAAAATATTTACCGTAAAATACCGTTAATCCGCCCCCCCCCCCCCCAAACATGACAAAAATCGTACAATAGTTAGAGGGGGGCGCTTACACGGGATTTTCCCGCGATCTTTCAACAAAATTTACAGGAATGAATCGTTGAATGCATCATGAATTTTGATACTTGAAAAAATTTGGGTTTTTTAAAAAAAATCGTAAATTCTGTCAAAAAAAAAACGCAGAAAAAGGGAGAAATTTGTAAAAAAAGGCCAAAACAAGCATGAAATCAATTAAAAAATCTCGGAAAAATGCACATTTCATCAAAGATTCATGGTTCATTATGATTCATTCCATTCTCAATCGCCTTTAAGAATGGGGAGGGAGGGCACTTTCTCGAGATTTTTTGAAAATTTCAAATTCTTTATAAAGTGGGGAGGGGACGTTTGATCGGGAAGGGCAGATTGATGGGATTTCATGGTATCATTAAATCTATTTTTTTTTCTCCTGAACAAATCAAGTTGAATCTTGTTAACGTGAAATTTCTTTTAATACAAAATTATACTGAGGTTCCGTCACATAAGCCTGAAAATCAATGTATTGCTTGTTCTAGGATTCAACCATAGCTTCTTAAGGGGACTCTTCACTCATTTGAATGCACTCGCTCCATAATGTTAAACTAATGGTCAAGCTATTTTCTAATTTCTTTTTAAATTTGAATATTTTTATACTTTCTTTTGCATAAGACAGCTGAAGTTGATCTTTAGTATGGCTATTTTTTCTTTTTTGTTCTCAGATGCAGATCTTTTTTTTTTAATAAAAGGTACTTTCAATTTCAGAACTGGTTTTAGAATCGAAAATACTTTTTAAAGAAAATTCTTCAACCAAAATCAAAAAACTAAAAAATTGTTACATTATAGATTAAACTCAACTATCATATGCAAAAGAAAAAAAATCATTTAAAAATATTAGAATTTAAAGGATAAATTCGGAAACAAGCTGCCCACTGGCTTAACATTATGCTGCGGCTTTTTTAAAGTGAGTGAAAAGTCTCTCCCAGATATGCAAATTTCAATATAAAGGCACATCATTATGTAATTAATTATTTAAAAAATAACTTGTTTCAATTAAGTAATTTACAATCAAATTTAGTTTAAAATAATACAACATTTTAAAAGTAAACAAGAAAAAAAATTCAAACCAATTTGTTGTATTAAAATTGGAATTTCAAAAAAATTATGCCCAAACTATTAAAAAACTGAATGATAATAAGCAAAACTACCTGCAATAAAAAAAACAATTGGTACTACTTGGTTAAACTCTCAACAATAACACTATCACCAAATTATAAGATTACCAAATGTCATTTATGAATTATCATAAATGTCACATTACCGTATTTTCCTGCATATAATCCGCGGATTATCTGTTAAAAAAACCTCGAAAATTTCAAGTGCGGATAATCTGATGAAATTTTTTTCAAGTTGAACTGATTTCCCATTTCTACCGGCAATTATAAAATGCAAACATATCAAATGATTGTCTGTTTTGGAAACCGCTTGCGGAGCTGCTTGTGATTGGTTCACATATGACGTGACCGTTTTAGTTGGAGTGGCCTCCGATTTTTAAAGAATATTTGTCAAGTCTTTTTGCAACATGCTTTTCTGAAGAATACAGAGTTTCTCAGCTCATCTTGATCAAAAATTGCAATCTAATCATTTGTTAGCTGAATCTTCTTTTATTTGTCATGTGGAAAAATAATTTTGCTTAAATTACACAGCTGAATTTAGCTGGGTGTCATAGAAAATGCAAGAGTTGTAATAGATTGAATTTAATCGAATGCAATAATCGAATGTTCGATTATGGCAAAAGAAAAAAAATATTATTCACAGAATAAGAGTATCTTACTTATTTTATTATTAAATACTAAAAATTATTAGTAGTAAATAATATTTTTACCTGCTATTATCAAACAATTGTCAAATATTATTGGAAATAGATCGAATAAAATCGATCACCATAATCGAATTTCTGTTATAGCAGAAGAACCGAGAGAAGAACAAGGAAAAAATTATTAAACTATTGTCAAATATTATTGATACTAACGATTATTATTTTAACATTCAGTTATCCTATAATTATTTATTTTATTTACAATTATATAAATAGGCCAACTAAATGGATAGAAACTATATTTATTTGTATTTTTGCGGCGTGTAATCCGAGGATTATATGCCGGTGTGGATTATCTGCTGAAATTTTTTTTCAAAGGTCAAAATTTACGGCTGCGGATTATACGCAGGAAAATACGGTAGCCTGATAATAAACATGTTACAGTTAAAGTTCTATAATCCGCACACCCATAGTCTCCAATTTTCTATAAGTCGTGTTACTTTATGAATATAAACAATGAAATAAACAGTTAAAAAAATTTACAAATTAGTAATCCAAAAATGTTTTTTTTTTTTTTTTTTTTTTAACAAATAATAATAAAAAAAATGAAAAAAAAAACATAATAAACATTTATTTTTTAAAATAGCTCTTTTATTTTATTAACAGTAAAAAAGAAACTGTATTGCAGAACATGTAATTATTTTGATTTAACTGCACATACAGTTTTTAATAAAATAATAACTTAAAAAAAGCATTTTTTGTGACAGCCTATAAAATTAATTTTTAGATTTCATATTTAATTTTTCATATTATAATGATTATAGAATTAAAACACCATCTAAGAATAACAAAATGACACATAATGCTCTATAATCTTCAATATTCCATAATTCACACAACCTTTGTCTCCAACTTGTGCGGATTATGGAACTTTGATTCTACATGCTTTTTTTTAAGTCATCAAAAGGTTTTTTGCGACACTTTGTTAGTATTTCCATTAATGTTTCACTAACTTAACTGTTCATTCATTATTTAATTTTAAAATTATGTTTATTTGTATAATTTGGTCAACAGTTTAACGAAACGTATAATTTGGCAAAAATGTTTGACGGGATAACCAAATAATACAAAACATTTAACCTTCTGTCAGGCACTCCAATGTAAAGAGTACAACAGTCACTTTCTTTCTTTGTTAAAACAACATGCAGTAAAGGATGCTAATAACCATCTGTATTCGTTTATTGGATCTGTAAGAGAGCCCGGTATTGCGCTTATTTCTATTTACGCGTATCAAATAATTAATTGATTAAAATCATTATATTTTACTTAATATCAAAAGACTAATTAAAATAATTTTACTATATTAAATTACTTGTAAAATAATAATAAATAGAACGCCTTCAGCATATCAACAACAAACAACATTTTTATTCTTTTAAATAACAACAACATCGTCTGCCTTTTTGTTGCCAACAAATGAACGGAATTTTTACAAGTTCATGGAGGCTACAGATCTCTTTACTCAGTTTCTAAAAGTTATTTGTAATTCAGATTGTGCAATTAGCTGCACCTGTCATTTCAATCATTTAACAGTGCATGAAATACACAAGGCTTACCTGCAAAGAGCATTATAAAAGCCTTAATCTTGAGACCACTATGCTTAATATGTGAAGCGACTGATAGTGTTTAAATATAGGACTAATTCTATAAATCCAAAGATATTTAATTATTGTTTAGTTATTCATTCATAGTTTTTATTCTTTTGTGAAGTAGCTTTTTATATATCGAAACTTTTGCATTAGTAAATTATTACAAAATAAGTGTATTGCAAAATACTTTCATAAATTGTAATCAGGGATAACTTATATTATATTTGAAAGTTAAGTTATTTGCAAAATTAAAATAAAGCAGCAGTAACTGACTCTTTTTCGCCTGATGTGCAATTTACAACGCGCGCCCGTTCATGTGATGAAAATTTGCCCGCACGGCGACAGGTTATTAATGCTTTAAATGATTCAATGATAAATCAGCGAAAAATAAAAGTAGCGACAAATGAAATTTAGTGCAGTCATTATCATTTAACAAATTGTAGAGTTTTTAGTTGAAGAGTAACAACAAAAAAAAAAAGTCATTACCTTAACACTAACAATAGATTGGGTACAACAGATATATGTTTTAAAAGTTACTTGATATTGCAAACAACAGAAGATGCAGAACGCCAATAAAAGAATGAATCATTATTACTTCCTGTTTCATTGAAAGTGAATCTTGTATTTATAATTCTTATTATTATTTATCAAATAAATTACTGCAATGGAAATTTGTCCAGAATTTTTTTTAATCGCTGTTTGTAATATTTATTACCAGACAGCCATTATACAAGCTTTTCCAAAAAAATCTAAGGTAAATTTTCCTGAATTTCCAATATCTAATCCCATCTGATTTAAGTGCTAGATTAACAAATTTTGAAAATTCTTCCTATTTTTTTAATAAATAAATATTTTGTTTTGTTAATTCAAAGGCGATTGGTATTTTTAAGTTAAAAAAATCTACTGTAGGAGTGTTTCATTTATTGAGTCATTCATTATTAATGAATGAATTCTTTATTCTTGATTCATTCATTATGCTGGCGTTTGTAATAAAATGGGCAAAATGGCATACTCAGATTGTGACAGTAGCTAAATTTTTAAATCAATTTACTGACTCATTTTCTCTTCTAAAATATATTTGTGGTAAGATATGTTTCTTTTCTTACTCTTCTATTGAAAATTCTGTAATTTGTGGATTGATCGTATCACGACACAAAATTTTATGTGTAAGAACTCAATTTTATTGGCATTTATAGCCATTTTAAATATTCAGCACACTGGTAAAGGAAATATTTTAGCCGAACAGTAATTATCATGCGAATATTTTATTATTTTAGAATAGTAATGGTTAAAAAATTAAATTTACATATTTTAAACAAATTCTTTCATTACATAAAAAAAAGTAAAATACCCTATAAGTAAATTATGAAATAAGATTAATAGTAAAATAGATACTTATAGTGTATAAACTAATATACACTACAAGTAAAATATACTTTGAAAACTATAAGAGTAGCAAAATATTTTCTGTTTCATGTACACAAGCAGCTTTTCCAACATTTGTATAGTTTATTTAATATGAAAAGGCCATTTATTTATTTTATTATGCAAATAGAACTAAATTGTATATAAAAATGAATCGTAATGCATACACCTATATGTGTACCTGTACATATATTTGTGTAAATACTATATATTTACATAAATTTATATATAAATATATATATATAAATACTCATAAGCATTCATTAGGTTTATTTCTATAGCTGTTTGCATCATTTGCCAATAAATTTCATTTTCTAAAGCTCGAATTGGGCGGAATAACTACAGTATAACTTCTTTAATCCGGAATCTTCACGATTACAGCGAGTCCGAATTATAGAAAATTCCGGATTACAGAAGTTGTGTACGCTAAGATGCATGAAGAATAATGATAATACTAATATCTCTTATTAATAAGGCAATAAAAAATAGCAAGGAACTGGAAAATTGAAAACATTGAGAAAAATCAATTCAAAATGCTCAAAAAGGAATTTTTTTTTTTTAAATTATATATATTTTATGCAGTGTTACTGTGATTCTATGCAGTGTTGCCGTCTATCATAAATTAAAAAAATAACAAACGTACGATTTTTTTAAAAAAATGTGATTTTTGCTTAATGAATACTTAATAAATAATGCATATCACAAGAATAATAGACTCATCATGAAAAATATTGAAAAACTAAATTCTAAAACCAAAAAAAATTATAGTGAGAAATTTAAGATTTACAATTATATTTTAAAAATCACTCTTATAATTACAGTACCATATTTAAAAATGTGATATATAATATAAAAAATTAAATATATAGCAACAATAAATATCAAAGTAAGTCATAAGTTAAATACTTAAAAGAAATAACAATAAAAAAAATCCGATTTTGTGATATTTTAGCGACATCTTATCTTCCGAAAAAGAAAAATAACTGAAATCATGATTCATTATCATGATTCAAATAATTATTAATCATGAATTTTTACAACCTTGTAACTATAAAGACACCTATATTAATTACAAATGTAAATTAGAGAATTCTTACAGTTTTAATATTGAAAAAAAAAACGTTGTGTTACTATGAAATTTTTTTCATTTTCTTTTCCAGTTTCTGAAATTCCTTTACATAAGACATATGGCGCCATCTGTTATCTCTAATTCTAAATTAATAAGTGAATAAACGTACCGAAGTGTGCGGATTACAGAAGTTTCCGGATTATAGATGTCCGAACTAAAGATGTTATACTGTATAAAGCAAAATGTGAAAGCCTCTATAATGCGAAAATAACACTTTTTTCTATCAACCAGTATTGTGAATATAAATTATTAACATACAATAATTATTAATTAAAATTTGAATAAGTATATATTTTGGTGCATGTTATGAATTTTTAAATTTCCTGTAATTATTTTCTGCTTTATATGTTAATTTATATTTTTTCATGGTTTTTTTGGAATATATCCATTGTTAAATATGTTAAAGTAATAGTACTAAGGATAAAAACCTGATTCAGTATTATACTTAATTGTATTATATTTTTCCAATTATAAAAATAATTGTAATAATTTATGCTTTATGTATAATTTAGGATTCTTTTTTTTTTTTTTTTTTTTTTTATTAACCTTTTCAGTCCTGCTGACACTAAAAAATAACATTTGAATTAATTTAAATACTTTCAGAATTATCTATATTATAATGGCCAAGCGTATCTGTGCATAATGCATGCATCATTTCACAAATGGCAACACTTTGAAATTTAAAATGAAATTTAAGTTTTGCGATTTTGGATACTGCAAATTTTTAAACCTTTAAATATCCTAAATTGTCTATTTTTACACCATCCTACAGGGGAAAAAATGTGCTTTTAAATTCAATTTGTTTGAAAACGTATCTGAATTTATTTTTGAGATACTAATTTTTTTGTAGTTTTTAATATTGTTTTTGCATTTGTAGTAACAAAATAATCCCATTTTTTTTTAAGTAAAGGTGAAAGAAACTGATTATCACATCTTTTTGTTACCATTATCTCATAAATGTGGAATATTTTGTGATTAAACTCAATGCTATTTCAAGTATATTGTATTTTATAAAACCTGGTGAAATTTGGCTTTATTTCATTTTTATTCATCAGTTAAATGATTTTTAATTTATTTTATCACAGGAATATTGTTTTATTATAAACAAGACAATTGAGAAAAAAAATACTAAAAAAAACGTTAGTGCTGTTATCAAAAAAGAATACACTTGAATTTTATTTCAACAAAAAACTTTCAGCGCTCCATGAAATTACGTGCAGAATTAAGCAGTAGTTGCTAACTAATGATAAATTAGTAGCTAAACTTTTTTTGCTGAAAAATAAATTTTAATTTAGAGAGGTAACATCACTTTTTAGAAGTGTTCTTAAATCAAAAAGGGCAACTTTGTGACATAAGTTTTAATTTATTTTTGTTCAAAAATGCATGAAACTAGCAGGTGTTAATAATGTAAATTTATTGTAAACTATAATTTTTTATGGCAAACAATTTTGATGTTGTAATGTCATGAAATCTTACGTAAGCAAAGAGGCACAGTAGCATATGCTTGTTTTTCCTTACAAAGAGAAATGAGGGGGGGGGGGGGTATAAAATGGCTAAAAGTGTGCTTATGTAATACTTGAGTGGTCCCTTATTAAGAAAACTATTTTTCAGCCTATAATTTAAATGCAATAGTTCACGATTTTTTTTAATTGTCTGATCGAATGTCAGTCACAAGTTTACGCCAAAAATAAATTAAGACCATTGACCAAGTCAGTTGTCTTATTAATCAATTATTTATTGCATGCAAATTACAGTCAGGACTTTTCTGGATGATCCAAACAGCAATAACTGTCATTTAGAGTTTTTCTCACTGAAGAAGACCTTTTAAAGTGTACATTAAATGTATTTTTAAGTTTTTATATGTTTTATTATGCACCTTTTAAGTAATTTATATACAGTTACATGTATTTTCATGTTTTAAATAAATTTTGCTGTTTTTCATTTTAGAATACAAAGCCTTAATTGATAACTCTGTCATAAGGACAGATCTTTATTATGTTTTACTGCTTACATTACGATTAAAGTTTAATTTTTGTAATTTGGACAACTGAGTTCTATAGAAATAGTATTTTGTTAAGTTTAGCTTTAAAAAAAATGTATATGGGGGTTAGACTAACCAATATTAGATGCATTTTCTATTGTAACTAATTTTGTAGGTTTATTGGTGTATTTCGTGGTATTTCGATTCAAACTGCTTAATTTCCGATTTTTTTTTAAATTCACTTTTGCTCTCAAAGTAGATTCTCTTATTTAGAAACTACTCAAGGTGCCCTATCTGTCAACTTTTTGATAAATGCAGAATATATTACAAAAAATGCAGTAAAAGTTAGCCTTTTGATCCGAATTTTCCGAAGTGGGAGATCTGGGCATGAAAAAAAGGATCGTACTGAGAAGGTAATTGTTTATAAATCGAATTCTAATGAATTGAGCACAAAATGACTTCACACGGCATCTCATACATCTCTTCAAAAATCACCCCAGAAAGTTTCATGTTTCTTCTTTAGAAAATGCGTCTGAAATTGTATCAGAAAATTTTGAGCTGCTGAAGATGGAAAAGAATTTTTTCGAATACACCCTTATAAGTTAATGAAATATTTTCTTTCGTTAAAATTTGACGGGTTCTATCTTATTAAAATTACATCCAGACCATTTTAATAAATTTGTGCATATTAGAAGTATCGATATATAAACTGATGCATCTTTGGAGATGTTTTATAATAAATTTAAGCTGCTTTTTGTTGTCCTGTGCAATATATTTCTCGGGACTAATGAAGTTATGTAATATGTATTGGTAATTAATATGAATTGTATATGAACTTTTGTTGTTTAACTTCGTCCAAAGTAAAAGAAAATTGTCAGTTTAAAAATTAATTGCAATAATTTGCTATGTTTTATATGTAGTTTTTGTGCATTTATAATTATGCTAAACAGGGTGCTTAAAAATTCAACCAAGAAATTCAAACTTTTGATATAAATCATCAAGAGGATAAAAAAATTACCATCACAGGCATGAATAGGGGAAGAAGAGGGCGGGGTATGGTGGTGGAGTCTTCCATCTTTATCAACTTGGGAAATTCTAGATTTCTGAAAACTTTTTTCTTTAGGAAAAAAAAGTAAAGGCTATTTCTAGAGTGATTTCTTTTTGTTTTTGTGATTTGTTTTCTAACTGTAAACATGTTAAATAATCAAAATATAAAAAAAAGCAGCACATAGACTCATTTTGTCATTGTGTTTGTCTGATCTATGTAACTATCAATATCCACCAGACCTTTAATTTCTATTTTTCTGTTCATCAATAGTTGATCCAAATTGTTAATTCAAAATAGTCAACTTATTGCCAATAATAAATATTTCATGCATAATATAGATTAAAACTAAAACATATTTCTTGACATGAAAACTTTTTATCAAACACCATATAAAGTGCTTTTTTTTTTTTTTTTTTGAAATAATATTGAAAAACAGAAACAATTTTCTTTATGTATTTGGATAAAGCTTAAAAAAGAAAAAAAGAGAGAAAAAGTATAGAATTCAGTATTAGCTATCAAAAAAATGAGAAATTTATTATATATATATATATATTTGTAATTGGATTTACAAATCTTAAGTTAATGCTTGTAGCCTAAAAGAAAAGTACAATTATTTTATGTTAGATCTCTAAAAATGAAATGAAATATTTTGGTGAAAAGATATAGTTGTGTCACAATCAAAAACCGTACAAAAAATTATGAAATTTCTTGAAAATAGTAGCATTTGGATTAATTTCTTTGTTTTAGATTTGCAATATGTTTTATGTATTGATTATATATTATATAATGCCATTTTCTCATTATAATTAATAGTAACTTTATTCAATATTGTGAACAGAAAATGATGTTGTGCTTTAAAAAACAGCTACTTTCCTTTATAAAAATGTTACTGTTCGATACTTTTTTACTCTGCTAATACTGAGTTTGAGATATGAGGGAAATGCTTCGTGAGTAAAAATGATGTCATATTAAAAGAAAACGATCATTTTCTTTCATAAAACTGAATATTTTCATCACATGTGTGTCTACAAGACAAGAATTTCTGAAATTTTTAACTGTTTCTGAGATTACAAGTTCAAGTCAATAGTCTTAATATTTGCATTCCAAGTTGTAACTGAAAAATGCAACTTCAAATTTGAAAGTATATTAATAAACAATTGCACGTTGAAATAGTTTTTAAATAGTAAATATTGGTATGAGTATAGCATATGGAAATTTTCAGATGATGAAATTGATGTTAGATTAACATTTCATAAGGGAGAACTTATATGATTCTGTCAAAATAAGAAAATATTTTGCTTATTTTCATTTCCTAATATCAAGCATACGAGACCTTAATTGATAACGTTGTCAAAAATACTGTTTTTGGTTATATGTTTCTAAATTTTTCATGCAAATAAAGTTTAATTTTTCAATAATTCAAACAGTTGAAGCTTTTGAAAAAAGAATTTTGTAACTTAAGCTAAATATTTAAGACACAATAACCAATGTAGCATGGATTTTTTTTATTGTAGTCAATTCTTTACGTTTATTATAAATTAATATAATAATTCCTAATTTAAAAATTTTCTTTTGTCAAAATTTGACAAGTTTCAACTTGTGAGTATTAGAAGATATGAAAGAAATGAGAAAATGTATATATTTTTTAAAAATTTAAAATTCAGGTTTGTTTTAATATTTTTTATCAATTACTTTTTTTGATTTCTGTTAAATTTAATGTTATTAAATTTTCAGTATTGTCATTCACTTCCATGCACATGTTTTATTTTAAGTGTAATGATGTAGCACAATTGTGTTTATTAAATAAAAGGTAACTAATGCATGGCAACAGTGCTAAGGTGTTATTGCTGTTTATTAATTTGAATAAATTGATTTGTAACGTATAATTTCATTGATAAATGAAATTCAATTTAGATTATGTTTAATATTTTAGGTGGGCTTTCATTTAAAAAAATATAAAGGTACCTGTTGCTGCCGTCCGACGAAAAGCACTTCCGAAAATTTGGTATATTTTCACTGATCATGAACACCAAAAACATTCTCTGTCAAATGTTGATTTATATGAATATATATATATATGATATATATTATTCGATAACTATTAATTATGCAATAACTTTTCGTATTTACTAACCGATTTGGATGAGTTTAATTGTATCCATAGTACATACAAATGTCTCAGCCCAGTTCCTTTGGCAAATTATTTGCCATCTTGTTTAAAAATAGCAACTATTTGATTTTTTTACTTAAAAAGTGGTGCAAATAATTAGAAACTGAATTAGAACTATTTTCTTGAGAGTTTTTCAAAAATTCCGAAGCATATTTTGTTACGTATATATCCTAAAAAATGGCTGAGATGTAGCAGTTTGAATTTCTAGGGTTGTTGACATTTTGAAACAATTTGAATTTCGTCATGCTTAATTCTCGTATTTATAAATTGATTTGTTCTAGATTGATTCTATGTATAGTATATTGTATAATATATGCTAAAATAAATATCAATGTAGCGAGCGAGTTCATTGGCCGACTTCTTCCGTCATCTTTTTTCAAAATGGTAGTCATTTGCACAATGTATTGCCATGCTGTGCTTAGTATTATTAACATCCGTTAGCTTCAAATTTTCGCCAAGCTTGGTGAAATATCGCCAAATATGGAAACCAAAACAAGCATCCATAAATGACGCCAACTTGGCTTTAGCTTACTAATTTGGTGCAATTCTCATTCAATTTTATTGATACATAATCTCTTATCGGGTTCGTCACATTTTTGCTTTTTAAAATTTGAGTAAAATTAGTTTCGAGTAAAATTTATAACATTTTCAATCTAAGAAATATGAAAGCTACCTCTTCCTCCTCATGCTAGCCGAAAGTACTCTTAACTTTACTGTACAGTACAAATATTTATTATTTGTAAAAGAAATTTTAGCCGTAATCCAGTAAGAAATTATATGCTAATAATTAGGTGTAATTTTCTTTTTCATATCGACTTCAATTAAATAATTATAATATTTAATTGTATGATGTGTATACGGGTAGAGTTTCTTCTGAAAGGATCTAGCTATGAAAATAGCACAATTTTAAGCTATACATTAACACTTTGAAGAGTGTATTTTGTTTTATTTGTCAATTATTTAAACATGGTTAAATACTAATAAATGGTTAAATTATTGCAATACACTGTAAATTGCATTAATAATGCAGAATTTTCTCTCAATAATCATTTATGTCATTTTGAAAAATTCTTAAATCTGAAGGAATTTTCACTAAATGTATCTAAATATTGTAGTTCCCCTTGTCATAAAAATAAATACTTTTATCTTTATTACTTAAACAATGTATAGTTAGTTGCTTAGTTCCTAAATACTTGATTTACTCTTCATTTATCAAAATTACTTCTAATTTTTTTATGCAAGTTTTTTTTATTTTATGATGGCAATTATTTATTTTGTAGTTGGTTATTGTTTAAATCTTCATGCAGTTAGAAAATTAATCTGACGCACCGTTGGTTTGGTGAGAATCAGGTATTTGAAGTCTATTTCAGTTCGGTTTTCTATGTTAATTTAATATTTCATAATAACTTTTTTTTATTTTTTTTTCATGTATCTTAAAACAGTGATAGGTTGTATTACTTTTATTTATTGCAGATACAAAAAGCCGTGAATGTAGATGCTTATCACATCACTCTAAACCGTCTTTAAAGTGCGCAATATGCAGCAAAATATTTCTTCACAAGAGATTTTTGGAAAAGTAGGTTCTAACTTACAGCAAGGAAAACTGTTTGTTTGTGAGGTATGCAATAAAGTGTATTCGAAAAAATATCATTTAAACAGACACCTCCTAGTTCATACTGGTGAGAAACGTTTTGTTTGTGAAATATGCAACAAGAAATTTTCCGAAAAGGGTAGTTTAACCAAGCATCTGTTAATTCATATTGGTGAGAAACCTTTTGTTTGTGAGGCATGCAACAAGAAATTTTCGGTTAAGAGTAATTTAAGGACACACCTGTTAATTCATACTGGTGACAAAGTTTTTGTCTGTGAGATATGCAATAAAAAATTTTCTCAAAAGAATAATTTAAGTACACACCTCTCAATTCATACTGGTGAGAAAGGTTTTGTGTGTGAAATATGCAACAAGAAATTTTCTCAAAAGAGTACTTTAAGCAGACACCTCTTAATTCATACTGGTGAGAAACCTTTCGTCTGTGAGACCTGCAACAAGAAATTCACTCAGAAGTCTCATTTAAGCAGTCATCAGTTAATTCATACTGGATAGAAAGCTTTTGTGTGTGAAATATGCAATGAAAAATTCTTTCGGAAATACATGTTAAGCAAACATCTTTTAATACATACAAGAGAGTAAAATTGTGTGTAAGAAATATTACAGTAAGTACTCCCCAAGGAGAGTTTTGATTCGTGTATTGAGAAAATATTGAGTCTGTTCTTCAGTCTGAAATTCTTCTGTTCATGTATTGAGAAAACATGTGCGAAATGTACACAAAAATATATCATAAGAGCAATCTGTTAATTTTCGCTCTTACAATTTGCTAATTGCGTTTGACAAATTTGTATATTTCTTTTATTTAGGAATTTCGGCATATTTACTATTAAAATGACATTTTATTCCAAATATTATTAAGACTAAAATGAAACATCTACCAACAAAAATTTTGCCAATTTAAACTAACAAATTCGCAAATAAGGATCTTCAAAATCATTTCTGGCATGCCCAATTTTTTTATCAGGCTTTATCTTTTATATAATCACAAAACTATTGCAATTCTCGTTTTAGCATAATATGGATTTATAAGTTTGTAAGATTGACCCTGTTAACGATTGAGAATATTTAAGTCGGAAAATTTCTTAAAAGTAATTTCTCACAGTTAAGTTCTCTGGTTTTAAAACTATGTTCATCATAAAATTTGAACCTCGTTATTCCTGAAACAAATGTTATGGGGGACTACAAGAATAAGTTTAAAATTTCTATAACACACATACAATAATCTAGTGCATGTAAAAACTATAAGCACAGCGAAAAAAGTTTCATTTGTTTTGAAATTTATCAAATAATTAATATTTTTTGCTGTCCTTATAGTTTATACATGCACCGTATGTCAGTATATATGTGGTTGCGTATGATATGCACACATTTATTAAAAATATTCAGAAATAATTTTCACAATTCTAGAAGCATTTTAATTAATTTTAAGGATGTTCTATAGTGTCGCCGCAGGCGACATCAGGACTGAAGAGGTTATGCTGAAAATACTGTTTTTAAAGGGGTTACTCTCCCGAATTTCCCATACTGTGGAAAATATGATATAATTAAATGCGTCTGATACACTGATTGGTATTTTAAAAGGCAGTCTGATGAAGTTTCAAAATTCAAACAAAGGTTGCTAAACAATGCTTTAAAATTATGTCTATCTCTTGAGAAATCTATAAAAAGAAAACATTCCTCATTTTATTAAAATGTCATCACTAATGCCAATAGTTATTAAACTACTCCATTTCAAAATGTTCTGAATTCTGATTGTTTTTTTATAAGAAAATAACGATCTGATGTGATTTTTAAATGTCAATAAATGTTGGTAAAAAGCATTTTTTTTTTTTTGCTTTCAATTTCCTTTTAAATTTGATTGATTACAATAAACTTATTATTATTATGCCCCAATCCCTAATGAAAAGTAATTTCGTAGTATTTATTGCTTGTTCAGAGATACAGTAAAAATAATTCCATTTTCTGTTATGGTCTGCAATGAAAATTGCTTTATGAATTAATCAACACATTTCAAGTATTTATGAAATGAAATGAGAATGAATTTCTGAGATTCCTTAAACCATGTTCTCTGTGGAATGGAACAGAATGAGCAAAGTATTTATTATTCGTGAACTCTAGCCATACTAACATTCAAGTCCTTGATGGCTGGCTGCTCTGAGATAAATAGAGAAGAAGAAGTGCGGTCAACTCAAGGCAAATTTAAGAATGTGATTTTCGGCTGGAGAAAAACCGGTTTGTGTGTGTGTGTGGCTCGCTAAATCTGTCCTCCATCACGTGACGGAAGACAAAGATCCCGGCATAAGAAAAGGTTGCCGATGTGGAGTCTAGTTATGAGAAGTATGTGGGAATCTCTCAAGGGGTTAAAGGAAATAATCGTATACTCATGTGTATGCCGGAGAATATTGGACAAAATTTGGGAGTTGAAAATGGGTATTTATAAACGAGTTAATAAAAATAGAATGCATTTCTTTCAGATTATTAGCGAATAGTCTTTTTAATAAACATATACGTTGTGTGTGGAGAGGGAAATAAAAAAGTAGACAGTAGTTCAAATTTCCCGCAATTGACAAAGAGAAAAAAATCTCAATAATACACACTGTAATAGTTTTGCATCCATTTTCTCGATATAGAATTTCCTGTGATGCAACGTTAATAACTTCAACATTTAAATCCCTTTTTCTTAAAAAAAAGAGTTTAACTTGAGAATGTTTCTCGTTTTCGCTTTTGAAAATCCTACAATGCCAAGAGGTATTACAGTAGAACCCCGATTATCCGAATCCCAGTTATCCGAAAATCGACTTAACCGAAAGACCTTAAAATTGATTCAAGTCTTTTCTAAATGTAAAAAATTTCACTGTCAAGACTGTTTTTAAAGATATCAAATTACATGTTAAAAAATTTTTGATTTCTGATTACTGTTTTATTTGTAAATTTTACATCAAAACAATTTCGAATCATTTCTAATTCATTGAAGCATTGATTTAATACTTATTAGCTTAAAAAATTAGAAGAAAAATAATTTAAAATTAAAATTTTGAAAGTTGCTATTGGACATAGGTAGAAATAGTGTTAAAAATGAAGTTCTTTAAGAAATAAATAAACAGAATCATCTTATTTGTTTTTACAACCTTCAGGATTGGTATTATTTCATTTCAATTTTCGATGTGCATTTTTTTTTAATAGGCGCATGTAGTTTTTCATTCAATACTTATGAAATTTATGATTTGTGTTTGCTCTTCCGCTGCTCTGTGTTGCGCGCACATCTCTCTAATCGGCGCAGAAAATTCTCTCTTCCACAAGTTTAAAAAGCGAAGTGCTGCTACGTCACTATCGGCGCTGACCTTCGATTTTAATCAGAAAGTTATCGTTTTGCTGTTGGAGCGATTTGTAATTATGATTTCTGGGGTGCTTTGATTACGGTATCGTTACAGTTTTATTACAACGATGTTCTAAAATCTAAATTATGATCACACCTTTTTATAAAACAAGTCTTCATGATAAGTATTCCGATTATTTAAAAATTCTTATGGAGCACTGTTAACCGAAAATGCTTTGATCCCATGCTTTTAGGATAACCGGGGTTTTACTGTACTTTATTTTAGCATTCTAAGATGTTATCCTCGTAAATAAGGCTAGAATAAATTTTTCAATTTTTTTTTAATTCCTTGGAGGGCGGTGGGGTAAAACACATCTCACTTAATTTTAATTGCGAAATGCTACATTGAAACCAGAGTTTTCAAATGAACATTATAATTTTACCATGCACGTAAAAAAAGGATTTTATCTATTTTGAAATAAATTTGATTTAAAATTTTTGTGTCAATCAATCATTTTCATATTTTCAGAACAGAAGTTTTTTTGCCCCTCAAAGGATTAAGTATCATTAAATTGATGTGAATAGTTTCAAAATAGAATAAGCTTCATATTTTTTACATATATATAGTTTTAAAACGTCGGATTAAAAAAAATCAAAGTAAAAATTCAAAAACATTGCTAATCTGATGAAAATGTATTAATATTTTATTAACTTGATTATTAATCCTTTTTCCGCATACGACCAGAAATATGGATTGATTTGTCCACGAAAATAATTTTTTTTTTCAAAATTTTGCTTAAGAATTTAGGGGCTTGTATATACGATAATAGACCGTATACGATAATAGATCGAATATAGATCGTATAACGAGTATATACGATAATAGAATTTTATGTACTAGACCAGTAAATACTCACCCTAATTTCCCTTAAGGCGCAACACTAGACACAGAAAAAGACGCGGATGGTAATGTAAAGTCTATGGTGGCGTTCTTTTCAAACATCTCGCTCAAAATTTAATATTTTTACATGATTTTTTTTGTGTAGGATAGCTGAAGACTATCTACAACCGGTCTAGATTTTACTTTTTCAGTTTTGGTTTGAGATAAAAAAAAAATTACTTTAAATTTCAAAACCGGTTTAAACCGGTTCTGAAATTGAAATTATCAAAATATAAAAT
This sequence comes from Maratus speculifer, assembly GCA_964019185.1. Lineage (NCBI taxonomy): Eukaryota > Metazoa > Arthropoda > Arachnida > Araneae > Salticidae > Maratus > Maratus speculifer. The sequence continues at coordinate 2,015,849 of CAXHSM010001189.1, forward strand.
ATATATAAGCAAAATCGAAAAAGTAAAAACTAGCCTTTGTAGATCGTTCTCAGTTTATCCTATGCAAAAAACCATGTAAAAATATTAAGATTTGAATGAGATATTTGAAAAGAACACTCCCATAGACTTTATATTATCATTCGGGTTTTTTTTCAGTGACTATTGTGGTGTCTTAAAACCAAACACTTATTTTATAAATTGTAACGCTGCAATTTCAACGTTTAACCGAGACAAGTCATTGAACCATATCATAAAGATGTGAAATGCTCATAGAACACATTAAGGGTTGTCATTATTATAGATTAATTTTTAACACGATTTTTCAATCGGTAAATCAATTATAACAGATGTAAATATTTTATGTAAGTTGAAAAAGTCCGTTTTCTGCAGTTCCATATATTGACCTTCGATTTATTCTGTTGAGCTGATCCAGAGCATCAGGGCGGATTATGTGATCGTTACGGTTATTTGGGTGAAATAGTCCTCCAATGTTCGTGTCCGGGATGGCCCAGTTGGAAGAGCATTGGCGACTTCAGCAAATGCATCCCTGATTCGAATCCTGGCCAGAACTTTTTACACCCACATGGAAAATTTACATCTGTTATAATTGCCATTATTGTTTATTTATATGTATATATTTTTTATTTTCATCTATCTAGAAGAAAAAGACATTAGTTTTGGGAAAGTTTTCAAAATTCGATTTTCCCAATAATTTTCTGATTTTTAGTCAACAAAAAATTATCTTAAAACGATTTAATCACTGGCTCAGTCAAAAAAAAAAAAAAAAACTACATAGAATCCTGTTCAGATTATCTATATTATACTACTCAGACAAATCTATATTATACTTGTAACGAAACTAATACGTTGTTTCTTGCCTTGTTTGTTTGCAATTTCCGTTTTCGTTGCGGCAACAAATATGCCATCTCCTGATAGTTTGAATTTTCTTTTCATTTGGTGGTTTGAAAGAAGGAAGGTGGTTTCCTTCAAATCTTATGGCGCTGGCTGATTTTTGGTAGCAAACTTTTTTTTTTTGCTTCTATTATTATTCTCTGCATTTTTTTTCGATTAATTTCAATCTGAAATTTAAATTTGTAAGCCTGACCCCCATTTCTTTGTAGAGAATGAATGATTTTTACTTAAATATTCTGATGGGTTTTATTTAAGTTTCTCTTCACTGTGAGGCTTTTTCCATTTTTCTAATGTTTAATACTATTACTACAAACAATTTTGTATGTAATTGTACTGCACAGTTACAATTTCTCAGAACTTCATTCTGCCTTATCGAATCTTTGTTCAAAAAAAGTTTATCCTTTTAGTGATTATTTTTACCTTTCACCCTTTTAGTCCGTTTACATTTAATTAGCGCATAAAAAACTCCACTTTGTACATTATACACAAAAAAATCCATCACAAAATGTAAGCTTCTGATACTTGTATTATTTTCCAGAACTGTACAATACAGCGACGCAATCGCTTTAATTTTTACGTGATTATTATATTTTGTATTGGAATCTCGAAGCACTTTTCATTTTATGCTCCGTTTTTCCGTGTCATTGATCGTTTACTTTCTCTTTAAAATTTTTCCGGATTCAAATTCTGTCCTTTTTTTCCTTTTCGATTTATAGTCCAAGGCTAAGTAAAGACTATTGAGCTACTCTTGATTGCTTATCAGTAACAGCACTTGGAGTAAGAGAATAGTACTGTTCATGAAGTAGATATTTATATCCTATCAAAATCATTAATGTGAAAGAATGCCAAGTTCGTTAATGATTTCTCCAATAAAAGAAGTGAAAACTAACTGAAAAACAGGGTTTTTTTCGAAATTAAACTCCTTAAATCATAGCTCATGTTATGCATAATGTTCTTCAATTACTTAAAATGATTTGTTATGTTATTTGCTATTGAATAATGCAACTTGGCAAGTTTTCTCTTATTCAAATTTCTGTACTTGATCGATCTGAACTTAAAGTTAATCAATTTCATAACATGTATATAACTTAACTTCGACATACTTTGATGAAACAGACATACACATAAATAACGCCTGCATTTAAATCATAAAGTCACATACAAACGCTATACAGACATACATACGGTAAATGCATAGGCCGATCCAAAGACTTGATTTGGTAAGGGGAAGCATGACTGAATGACATAAGTTGTATTGGTTATGTCATTTCTTGCAGTTAATTATTAAATGGATATAAAAAATAATCCAAATAAAAATACCATAGACTCTCAATTATCCGAAGATCTCTTAACCGACACACTTGGTTAACCAACGCTCGTTTTATATAAACCCCCTTTTCTTCAGAATATGGCTTATTGTTTGTGACGAAAATTTTAAAATGTTACAATAGGTCTGCCTGTTCAACAAAAACCGCCGTAAGAAGCATCGGATTAGATTGATATTAGGTAGTGGATCTCGTAACTAGCTATAATTTTTTATTTACTTTGGTTCAATTATTTAAAAATACAGAACACTTCTTTTCCGTGACAATGCTTTCTCATGGCAATTTAGACGATTTTCGAATTCTTCATTCGATAACAACCAAAAGTACTACACATTTTATTTTCATTATCAATACTTGCAACGGTCAGCCTCGATAATGTTGCATGACAATACGAGAATATTTACGCTTGTTAGAGCAAGGACAGAGAGACATAAAAGCTGAATTTGTAAATTCTTTTTAAAGAGATGGAAAGTGTTAAAACGCTTTTTTTTCATTTCAATATAACAAAGAGATAATACAAAAGCCAAAAAGTATGCATAAAATACAATATCTAAAAATTTCGGGGGTGATTTGAAAAGTTCGCGAAATGAATCACAAATGTAAGCATTAGTTGAAGTAAAATATACGCAACAGATAACTCAATTATCTTGCACATAAAGTTATTTGAGTCAAAGAATGCAAAGTTTGAAGATATTCCAAGTATTCATTGTTGTGAGGAAACGACAAGAAAGTTTCTCTCACACATATATACAGACAATTAGAAATTTTGCATTGTTACATTTTTACGTTTTATATTTATTATACAGTACTATTACAGTATTTATTCTAATACTGTTTATTGGTATTGACAGTTTTTTGCTAGATAAAAGAACAAACCAAAAACTTTTCACACTTCAATTTCCAGACAACAATCCTCGCAGCAAAGTTGTACATTATTTTGCGATGGAAATCTATAATGAATATAAATTTCTCTCTCTTTTATTATTTTGGTATCGCGTTTCTTTTACACCTGTGCTCTTTCAGCTAGCGCCACCTTTCGCACACTTTGTAATCTCCTCCCTCTTTCTTTCACTTTATCTCGACTCTGTGCCCTTACGGACACGTGTTGGTTTAGCTGATGACGAGCTGTTATTGTTGTATTTAGAAACGCGTCCTACTTTATTTTTCATTTTATGGTGATTTTACGAAGTGTTTTACTTTATCTATAATGAAGCTTTTTTAAAATAGTGATGTTAAAATTTTTGATTTCATTTCTTCAGCGACAAACGTTCAAGCAAAATATTCGGGAATCGCTGAACAAATCCCGAATAAACTTTATTGAAAGAGAATATTGTTTGAACTAACATGAGCAACTGTTGAATTTAGAAATTTTTTGCTAGAAGATGGGTATTTTACCACTCATATGCTTCTAAATGTATTGCTATGACACATCGTAACATTCAACAATATCGCACTGTTGCAATTTCTCAACAGAGCAAATCAATTGTTTGAACTTCTTAATTATTATTTAATTGTCGTCGTTTCTTTAAAGGATTCCAACAATTGTTTCATTTACTAATTACAATCCACATTAATTTTATCCTCAATGCCATAAAATAAAACTAACAAACTTGCTGTCGATAGAATATATTTCGAAATGGGAAAGAAGAAATACTGCTTGGCCGTAGTCTTTTGCTCAATTTTGTTCCTAACGTGTACTTTCGCTGCTAATTTATTATCCGATCACACGGTTCATTTTCGCAAAAGTAAGCATTCGTATAGTCGAAGAGCCGACAGCACAAAACGCTATGTTATCGAGCACAAAACATTCTATTTTATGAAAGAGTAGTCATAGGGGAATCTAATGATCCATATCTGCCCGAAGTGATATGGTGCATAAGCCAAAAATTAAAACCACTAGTGGTTGACTCGTAGGTTTATCATTGTGTTTGTCCTTTAATCAAAAGCATGCAAATATGGATAACTGGATGCAGGAAAAAACAATGCTAAGACTACGAGTCAACCACTGGTGGTATTATTTTTCGACTTATGCATTTCTTCACTTCAAGCAGACATGTATCTTTAGACTCACATACTACTCTTCCATAAAATAAAGGATTTTTAACTGTGCTCGTTAACATATAATTTTGCGCTGTTGGATTATGAACTGTTGTAATGAAACATAATTAAGTTCTATGATCCTTCTCCGTTAATTTCTGAAACTGAAATTTGGGCCAATTTATTCGTTAATTAACAAACCCACCCACATAGCTGATCGGTCCGAGTCGGCCGTGGAGTTCGAACCTGGGACCGACTTCAGTCTAATGGAACTGTGCGGCTGCTACACAACCGCCACCTTATAGAGTTAACGGCTGAAATTTCAAATTTAGTTATAACTCGATTATCATATTGAACTGATGCTAGGAAAGTTTTGCTTAAAACCACCTTCAGACCCAATTTAAGTGAACTATTCTTCTTAACACAGTCAAACTAATTGGTAAAGTTATCATAGTCAAACGGCCGACAGAAAAAAAACTTTATTTTATGGAAGAGTAGTAATAGAGTAATCTAATGATCCCTGTCTGCCGGCATAAGCAAAAAATTAATATCACCAGTTATTCACTTGTAGGTTTATCAATGTGTTTGTTGTACAATCAAAGGTATGAAGTGATTATATGGCAAACACAATGATACGCCAGAGAATAAACCACTGGTGGTATTACATTTTAGCTTATGCGCCATTTCACTTCCAGTAGACATGGATTTTTAAATTCCTCCTGTTAATACTCTTCCATACAATTAAGGATTTTTTTTCTTCTGCTGGATACCTTAGGTTTTTGTGCTATCGGCTCTTGGACCATCTCATGAATTGAATATTCCCAAACGAGCGAAAAAATGCCCCGGGTGGGAATCGAATCTAGATCCTGGGCTTACAGGGCCAATTCTTTCCCGTTTAAGCTAACATCGCCGACAACCGATCTGAAAATAGCGTCGAAAACATCGCGAATGAGCTCGCTTGGTGAAAGATCAGGAGAATTCGGTGGCCAGGGAAGCATCATACATTTTGGAGTGAATGTTAATTGATGCAAACAGTGTGCAGTCAGGAATTGCTGATAGTCGGCACTGGACACCCTTTGAAGGTATAGGGGAGTGCCACCAGCCGTGGCACATCAGCCACGTATCGTTGGGTCGTCATAGCGCAGGGGAGAATCCAGAAACTGGTTCTTGACAGGGGTGATATGAAATGATATATAATCAAGACAGTCATATTTTCTGTTTGTTATGTCCACTGAGTTCAACAATAACACGGAGAGGTAACTCCCTATTCTGAAACATTGAATCCAGCTGTCCGCCCATGAATACAATGCCAAAGATTTTCCGACGAAAATCTTTGGCAAAACATAGATTTTCTCCCATAGGAATAGTATGGGGTAGATATTTTGAAATTGAATTTTCTTTTAAAATTAATACGAAATTGCTACAATTTTCACTGATCTATATTCTTTTATTAAAAATCTATTGATTTTACATAAATTCATAGCAAATTTTCAATTTTATATTAGTTAAAAAGGAAATTTTAGTTAAAATCAACAAAAAATAAAGAACCATTTGTTAAATATTGTTCACAAAAATATCAAAAACACATAAAAATAAAATAAAATACTAAAAAGTTTGCGAAAAAGCTTCAAAAAATGCTAGTAATATTAAGAAAAATAGAGGACTCATTACTTGCGCGCATTGAAAAGTGTGATGTGGTCCCGGCAGAAAGCGGTTTGGCCGGCTCGGCGAGTAGGCCCTCCGTATTATGTATGGAACTCAGTGGTTATGTCATTTCTTACAGTTAATTATTAAATGGATATGGAATAATTAAATTCTTTTAAACTACGTTGAAAAGTGTAAAGAACGCTTTACTTTTATTTCGGTGTAAAAAAGAGATGATACAAAAGCCAAAAAGTGTCCATAAAAAACAATATGTAAAAATTTCGAGAGTGACTTAAAAGGTTCGTGAAATGAATCACAAATGTCAGCACACTGTAAAAAATTTCCAAAACCTTTTTTAATTAAACGGAAACCTTTCCGAAAATTCAAAAAACCTCTTGTTAAAATCATGTTTCCGAATAATTCAGAAACTTTTCCTTTTTTTTCAAATTCAAGAAGAGGGATTACGTTGACGCATGCGCAAATGATGTCATCCTCCTTCTCGCGTCTTTTGCGTTGGCAACACACAAACACAACACACGGAAAGCGGGAAAGAAAAACGAAATTCATTCGCTGTCGCCATTATTTACGCATTTATGGAATCAACATTAGTATATAATCGGTAAGTGACTTCTAGTTTTTGTTATTCTTATTACTATATTGTCCAAATTTATAATGATTATATTAAAATCATCCATTCTGTTTGTTTAAATGTAGTTATTTGATTTTGCTAAAATGAAATTGTCTTGCATTTTTTGCATTAAAAAATTTATAAACAAAACTAAATTACTTTTCTTTTGCATATCGAATTACTCCATAAAAATGAACCGCGTTTTACACTAAATTGCGATATTCAGAATTGTAAAAGAACGTTCAAAACTATCAGATCTTACACATGGCACAGGTTTCTACTTTATTTGGAACTGGGGTATAATTAATATATTACCCTTTAAAAATGTTTGTATATTAGTGATTTGCATTCATTTTATTAAAAAGAAGGAATTTGACTTGTGTCATTCTTCCCTTTGCTGGCTTGACCCATTCGTCCTCACTACTTTCTTGTATATTAAACTTGTATACACAAAAATACTGCGTTTTGGCGTAGTTTAAATTCAATAGTATTATGTTCCATAAATAGGGAAACTTTTACATCTAAGCTTAAACAAATCATTAGTATACAGAACGCATAAAAAATATACAAAGCAAATTTACTTTTGATTTCTAATATAATCTTTTTCTTTATACAATTGCAAGCTTATGCAGATCAACAACTTTTTTCAACTGAAGATTGCACTATCATCGCATGTTTAGAATGATAAAGAGAAAAACATACTGTACCATTCTCCCCTATTATTGAAAAGTAAATAAGAATAATATAAGCTTTTATTTATTTGTTTTTTATGAGCTAAAATATTTCATTAATAAATAAATAAAAATGCCTCATAATTTACAAATTTTAAGCAATAATATTGCAGATTTAAAACAAAATTTAATTGTATTGTACATTCTGTCGTTCATCTACACAACCATTCTTTTTACTTATATAAACGCTTATAACTTGGAAAAAAAATTATTGTAATTAGCAATATCATATTATTATTATAAAGATCATTATTATATTTTTCTATTTAAAAAATTGATTTTATTGTATTATATATTTTCTTTGTAGTGTAATGTTACTGTTTGTAAAAAAGATAATATGTAGTTTGTTTTGATTACTCAAATTTTCAAAATTATACTGGTTTCAGTTTAGCTTGCAAATTTAAATTCAAACAAAACTATACTTTAGTTTAAGTTTAAATTTTAAAGCTAAACTAAAACTTGAAACTCACTTTATTGCACATAGATATTTAGGGGTGTAGTCGTAAAAATAACAGAGGATATACGGTCTAAGTAGAGGGTATACGCTCAAGTCAGAGAGTATAGTCTAGGGTGTGTATATTATACGCTTTCTTAAGAAATAGAGTATACAGTGCTTCTTTAAAGGATCCAGAAGGTATACGGCGTATCCGTATACTCTCGTATATCCTCCACTACATCCCTGCAGATATTAGACATAGCCTAATAATGAATCTCTTCTTGCTTTTTAGCAAAAAATAAAATGATTTATTTAAAAATATTATTTTTTCATTGAAATTTTCAATAAAATTATGAATGCACCATTTCTGATATTTCAAAAATTTAAATTTTTCCGAATAAAAATAAACCAAGGGAAAAAATGATTTTTTCCCCTCCAAACTTTTTAATTGTTTTCCAATCCTTCTCATCACTATTGGTCATATTAATTTTAAAAAATACACAGTAAGCTGAAATTGTTGTATGAAACTAAGAATGTTAAAACATATAAATATGATACTATCATATATTTCTCTGTATGCAAAGAATATTAATTCTGTTGCTTCGGGCTCTCGAAATTTCATTTTACATCAGTCTTCTTTTCCAAAATTTTATAAGAATATATGGTACTACTAGGTTATGCCGTCGACCAAAAAATTATCGCCAAACTATAAGATTAAATGCCAATAATGGATGATCGTAAATGTCCCATTCAATGACATTAAATGCGATTCATATGTTAAAAATGTCATTAAGTGATTTTTATTTCGACTTTTTTTAATATTTGTATTAATATTCTACTAATTATTTGTTTTTTTGTTATTTAAAATAAAAATTATGTCAATATGTATAATTTGGCAATTAGTTTGACGATTTGTATAATTTGGCGAAATTGGTCGACGGATAACAGAGTAGTAACAAATATATATATACTTAATCTTTACATATTGAAATGTAAGAATGTTTCCATGAATGCTTTGATGTGTTAAATTTTGTCATAGCTCAATTAAGCTATGTAATATAGAGGTTTAAAACACATTTTTTGAGTATAATTTACAGAGTTTCCCCCAGGTTTAAAAAAGGGCAGGGCGCTACTGTTCTGAAAAGGGCACTTTTTACATTTTTCAGGGCACTTTTTACATTTTTAAGGGCACTTTTTCATTTTTAAGGGCATTTGTATAAAGTTGAATCTAGAATCTACCGGTTCAAAAAGTCATGAAAAAAAAAATCATCAAAAAGTTGAAAAAAAGAAAAAAAGGGTACATTTTGCTAAAATATCGCGAAGAAACGAAAATATTGTTAAAAAACCGCGAAAAACGGCCAATTTTGTTAAAAAATAGCAAAAAACAGCTGATTTTGTTGAAAGATCGCAAATAACGGCATATTTTGCTAAAAAAAAAAAAAAATAACGAAAAAACGTCGAATTTCATGAAAAAACGACAAATTTTATTAAGTGATCACAAAAAAAGGCATATTTTGCTAAAAAAATCGCAAAAAAAAAGACAAATCTCGTGAAAATATTGCAAAAAAACGGAACTTTCTACAGAATTTTCAGTTTAATTGCGATTTTTGGGCGAAATTTGTAGTTTTTTTTTTCCGCAAAACTTTTGACGAAATCTGCCGTTTTATCGCTATTTTTTGATAAAAGTTGCCGTTTGTTGCGACTCATTTGACAAAATTTTCAGTTTCATCGTGATTTTTGGAAGAAATTTGTCTTTTTTCCACGATCTTTTGAGGAAATCTTCTGTTTTGTGAAATTTGGTGACGAAATTATCCATTTTTTTTGTGAATCTTGCCGGAAAATAGTCGTTATTTCGCGTTTTTTAACGAAACTTGCTGTTTTTTAGCGATTTTTTGACGAAATTACCCGTTCCATGGGACGCGTATGAGGGTATTTTTTGCGTCCCGCCACTGATTTTTTGCGTAATTTACGCGCTATAGCGCGTTCGAATCATCGCTGGAGGGCTGCATTTTTTCAAATGTGGGGCAAGAAGGGCGCTATTTTTTTTTTTTTTTGAATGTATGACAAGAGGGGCACTAGTTTTTGGATGAGGGGCAAGAAGGGCGCTATTTTTTAAACTAAAGGGCAGGAGGGGCGGAGCGCCCCCCCCCCCCCTGAAACCCTCTGGGGGAACTCTGTAATTTATATATTTTTTCTTCAAGATTTATATATTTTTTCAGACATAATGCTTTCACAATTGACTTCTAGCAGTTGTAAAGACTTATTTTTTTTTAAAAAAATTTGATAGTAATTTATAACTTTTTTAGTGGAAAATATTTATAAATGTATTAAAAATAAATTAATCCAAATTTAATAGGATTTTGATATAAATTAACATTTTAAAAATAAAAGCCGTCTTTTTTTGAGCAATTAAAACAACAAAAAAAAAAGATATGCAACTTTTTTTGGCCTGGTTAAAAGCCAGCAACCCTGTTCAAGAGGTGCTCGGGGGGGGGGGGATGTCTCCTCCCCAGAACAATGTAATGTTCCTCCTGGAAAATTCAGTTTTTAAATTTTTTATGTTCAAAAAATACAATCCCCCCCCCCTCCCCCTCCAAGTTCGGATGCAAAAATTCGGGTATTTTCCACAATCTTTTACCAAAATTCAAGTGTTTTCCACAATCATTTGACAAAAGGCACATTTTTTTTGACAAAACTTTCCACGATCTTTTGCCAAAATTTGCATATTTTACAGGATATTTTGATGAAATTTAAGTAATTTTCCATGATCATTTGTCAAAAATTGCATTATATTCCACGAATATTGCATCATGTTGCACAATATTCGAATTTTTTTCACATTTCTTCAACAGAATTTGCATCTTTTCGCTTTCTTTGACAAAATTTACCTTTTTTCAATTGTTTTTCAATAAAATTTGCATATTTTAAATGATCTTTCGCCAAAAATTGCACATTTTTTTCACAATTTTTCGATTCAAATTGTATATTTTTGCATGATCCTCTGTAGAAATTCACATTTTTTTTTCACGATCCTTTAACAAAAATTGCATCTTTTTCATAATTCTCAAAAATCATATCCTTTAATGGAAATGCCTTTTTTTTTTTTTTTTTTGCTGCAATCCTTTGACAGAAATGGCATTTTTGTCGCAGTTGTTTGATGTAAAATGCATTTTTCCTTGCAATCCTTTGACGGAAATCACAATTTTTTGTGATTCTTCGACAAAAATTGCATTTTTAATTATGGTATATTCAGGAATATTTCTATTCAGTAAGATTAAAGTTTTAATTTCTTCTATGAATACATTTCTTAGGTATATCGTGTGATTATATAAAACAGTAAAAAAATATTCTGTGTATAACATGCTCCCACCCAGAGTTTTTGTCTTAAATTTAGGGGGGGGGGGGTGTTATACACGAGTAAATACGGTATTTGTTGATGAAAATCCCTTGTATTTTTCCATTGAAGCTGAAATGACTCCTAGTAGCAGAAATAATAATATTAAATGATAGTAACACATTGACACATTCTTTATGTGCCAAACTTCTGCTGGTACTTTACATAAAATATCAATATTAATTCATATCTTTTAAAGATTAAATATAATATTTCATAAAATAGTTTAATATTGATACTTATTTATGTATAATACTTCTCAAATATTTTCTACTGCATCCGTAAACTAGTTTCTTCCTTATAAGGACTCATCAGTATGGAATAGCCACTAACAATACTGAACTGCCAGAAACCTTTAGAGTAACAAATTTCTTTCTGGTATAGATGTAATTAACCATATCCAGATCTGCCAGAGATCATAATGAGTTCCCTCAAAACGGTGAAAAATAATGTTTGAGTCGTAAAGAACAATAGTAGTTTATGCAGTAGTCGGCAATACTTGAATCGGATAATATATGTGTATGCACTGCCCATTTTGGCATGCTTTTGCAATGCTTGTGTAAAATTTAACAAAACTAATTTATTTCCTTACATATTGGTCTTTTAATAATATATTTTATATTTCAGTTTGATTAAACCTTAAAACTATGGAGAAATTGTAAAAAAATAAACCAATCTCGCCAATGCATGACTTCCCCCACTGAACAGATTACCAACAGGTAAGTAAAAAAAAAAAGTAAATATTATTTAAAAAATATTTTCTCTTTCTATTTTTTATGTACATGACAAGAGATATGGTGTGCATTTTTTTTCCATAGCAATTTAATGTTAAAATGCAATTTTTTGTATATTTTCTGTTTCATTTGAACTAATTTTATATAACTTTCAGCATATATAGTACTGCTTATGCACAAAATGGTGATTATTTTCATAATAAATGTTAATAAGTTTTAGAGATATAGCAATACATATTTTTAACCGCTATTGACTCCAATGTTACAAAAAATTAAAATCTAAATAATTTCCAAACTTTTCCATTAAATGTCATGAAGATCAATAGGGAACTAGCGGCTAATAATGACAATGTTGCAGGGTTGCCGGCTTTTAGCCAGGCCAAAAAAAGCCGGCCGGCTTTTTTTGGTTTTATCCACTTAAAAAAAGCCGGCTTTTATTTTTAAAGTGTTAATTTGTATTGAATCCATATTAAATTTGGATTGATTTATTTTTAATGCATTTTTAATAATTTACTACTAAAAAAGTTATAAATTTCTATTTAATTTTTCAAATAAATAAGTCTTTATAACTGATAGGACTCAATTGTGAAGGCATTATGTCTGAAAAATATAAATCTTGGAAAAAAGAAAATATACTCAAAAAATTTGTTTTAATCCTCTACATTATATTACACATTCTTAAGAATTATATTTAATGGAATTATGACAAAATTAGTGTTCCCTATAGATATAAAAAGGGCATGGTGCTATTCACGAAAAAGGGCACTACTGCATCATAAAAGGGCACTTTTGCAAGGGAAAAAAATGTTATTGCCTTTAGAAAGGGAAAAAAGAAAGCAGCAAAATACATAATTTTTAAATATGATAAATCAAGTAACATTAATTTTGAATGATTTTATGGTATAAAAATTAGAAATACAATTAAATTAAAACATGATTGAATAGTTTCATGGTTTTTTTCTTAAAGAAATGAAAAAATTGCATCATTTTTGGGCACACAAACTTAGAAATACTACGGAATAAAAAAAAAATATTTATCAAAAATCTCTGGGTAAAATCAGAGGTGCATTTTACTACTTTTAAAAAGGGCAGGGTGCTTCACCCTTCAAAAATGGCCTAGAAGGAACACTAACAAAATGAAACACATCAAAGCATTCATGGAAACATTGTTATAGGTCAATATGTAAAGATTAAGTCATAAAATGAACAATGTTGAAAGAGAAATTAGAAAGGATTCAATATTTGAGGAAAGTTTAATACATAATTACATAAAATTAAACAACAAAAAATGTTCTAATAAAATTTGTTGAATTAAAATTTTGAATAGCTCTTAGTTATTTAAAAGTGCATATATGCCCACTTGCATGAATGAATATATTCATGCATATGCTAATTGAGAATACTGAAATAAATTGTGAAATATAATATATTATGGAATCTGCATAATTCGAAATACTATTTTCAATAGTGAGAAATGGTGTTTTTTTATATGTATGATTTTAAATGTTTATAGTGAATAAAACATGACATTTTAATAACTCTTAAAATTAGTTAAGTAATAAAACATGTAACTAAGTAACCTTTAATTTCATAAAGCAGTAAAAATGGAAAAACAAAGGTAGGATTAAAGGTCAATGTAAATCAGAAAAAGCACTTGGTATGGCCATTTTATAATTTAGCTGACATATTTGCAATTCTGACTATAAACCACTAGCAACTCCATCAATGTGTTATTCTAGTATTAATGTCTTCATTATTGAAAATTTGGGCTATAACCCAATTTCTCATAATGAATCATAATTAAAATCCCAATTTTTCATATTAATAAATAAATTTATTAAACTCAAAGTTAATTAAACATCATTGAAATTAGTTAAAAGACACTTAAAAAGTGTTGCTTATAATAAAAAGGCTTCACTGTATAAAAGCCAATTATGGCCAAAAAAGGCCAATTTTGGCCAAAAAAAGCCAGCTAAAATCAATAAAAGCCAACCGGCCTGGCTTTTTTTTAATTTTAGCCGGCTTTTTTGCAACCCTGCAATGTTGTCATGTTTCATTGAAATAAATTTATAGCATCAAAAGCTCCAAAGCAGAATTTGCTTAAACTTCGACGTACATTTCAGAACAAAAGACTTCTGTAGGACATTTTAGATTCTCGTTTTCAAGAAAACTCATCATTCAATTGAAGGAAAAATTGCAAAGTTCACCACTCATTAGCTGGGGGGGGGGGGGACATCACAAAATTCTTTAATCGCTCATTTAAATATATTGCAAAATTCTTCAATTGGTTGCAAGAAAATCTCTTGCAATTCATCAATCATGTAGAACAAATCATGAAATTCTTCAGCCTGTTGAGGAAAAGCATATAACAAATTCAATGAACAGTCGTGGGGAGGGGGGAAATCTATTTTTACCAATCTGTCGCAGTGTAAATAAATGCGCTAAATTGGTTATTTATTATAGGATAGTGCAGGGTAAAATTAATCCAGATTATTAACTGTACAAAATCATTTTCTTCTGTTTGAACATTCTAAAAAACAAAAATAATTTGTTGCAATTGAAATAAGTTAACTTATTTTGTAATTATTAAATTACAGTAATTAATGTTAAATAAAAAATTACTTAAATCATTAAGACTTGTTCAATGTTTCTCTCCTGTTCTTAAAATGTTTTAAAGCACATTAGATGTTTTTGATGGTTTAAACCAGTTTTTGATGCTTGTCATGTCAAAAACCAGTTTCTGACGTCCGAAACCCAACCCTGTTGTGAACTTACCATAATATGAAACATATGGTAAAATTCTTCCACAAATATATAATTCTTAGGAAGCTTATTGTGTATTAAAAACCTCTTTTTTTTTTTTTTTTTTTTTTTTTTTTTTTAATTGAGTTTGACTGTTCTGGAAAAAATTGATTTTGACATGTGCCGTGCTTGTTTTCACTGACTTTTGCCCAGGTTCGGGCATGAACTGCAACAATATAAATGGCAAAGCCAAACTGTTAAAGGTGCAGGCTGGGAGGTCTGTAGGAGTAAAAAAAAACGCTAAAATTGTAACCCCCCCCCCCTCTCTTAATTCCATTTGTGCATGACACTTCTGAATAGATAGTACCCAAAATAACGATAAAATAGTGATTTTGCTATTTTTGAAGTTGCTAAAGCCAAAATAGTGAAATTTATGCAGAAAATTTAAAAAATTCGCTGTTTTTTTTTTTTTTTTTTTTTTTTTTTTTTTTTAATTTGCAGAACCAGAATTTTTTCCAAAATAATAAAATTTTCTTCTTTACTTTTCCTCCTTTCCATCGAACTTTTTCGGGTTTGGAGAATCGCAATAACAATATTGTAACAACTTCGCCTCTTCTCTTCAGAGTCTGCTTTCCAAAATAGTAAACTTTCCATTTTGTTTCATTTTTAGATTTTGATAGTTGAATTTTTCGGGTTTGCAGGAAACCAAATTTTAAAATTAATAAAATGGACAAATTATTTTTTTCTCTTTTTCCTTTTGTACGTAAGTAATGCCGGAATGCTAAGCATTTTTGCTTTATTTTTCTTACATTCCCTCGTAATTTTAACCAATAGGCAACACTAGTATAAGTAAGTATACAGGCGAACCTTGTTAACATGAACCTCAAGGGGGATCAAAATTTTGCTCATTTTAAGGGTAATTCATGTTATCACTATAAAATTTTTGTATTCGTTTCTGTAGGGGTCTGTGAAAAGAAATTCATGTTAAAAGTAATTAACTTTAGGCGTGTTCATGTTAATGAGGTTTGACTGTATAGAGCAGTTTACATCATGTGACTTTTACCGGAGAACAATGAAGAAAGCTGTAGGACACACAAACACAAAAAGCATTGATAAAGGCAGCTATGGTTGTCCTACAGCAGCAGCAAAAACCTGTTCGTGACGTCACCTTGCACAGCTCTATTAGCCAGCCTAGAGTCGAAATCGTTAAAATTTCCAGAGTCAGCCATTTTTCCCCTTCCCCCGACTCTGCCGCCCTGGTTTTCAGTTACTATGAGAATGCTATTCTCCTCATTCCCTGGTATTAAAAAAACAAGTATGCTTTAGCAGTTAAATTGCCATTTAATATTTTTTGCTACTTTAATCATATTTCTTTTTCTAGGTTTAAAATGTTTTGCTGCATGGCCTGTAGACTTTTCAATTCTCACTTCGAAGTTTTCTGAATCTTTGAAAAAGGAAGCTGTTTCTGGAAGTCTGTCTTGGTCAAGCAAGAGTGAGCCTTTGAAAATTATGACTGATGAAATTTTAAAGAATACTTCTAATCAATCTCCATCTCAGCGAGACATTGTTGCTGGAGAACTTACTAAAATTAATCTAAGTAACCTAGAAGTGAAAAAGAAAATGTTATTGGAGATAAGGAAAATGCCTGGCAGTAGATGTGTCAAATACCCTTATGTGTGATTTAAAAAATATGTTCCCAGCCTTATTCACTTTTTTTGGAATTCAGTATGATTTTAATATATTCTCTATAATATAGATTTGGAGAAAGCAATGTTTATTTCATTACAGGCATGTAGTTCTGCTGTAAAAGCATATGTCAAAAAGAAAAGAAAAGGTGAAAGTTTAATGGATGTGTCTATTTCTGAAAATATTAAAAATAAAGTAATTCGTACTATATTATTGATATTGAATGTAATTATTTTATTGAAGGGATTGCTACATTAATAGGATTATACTTCATTATAAATATAGAATATCCAAAAGAGGCCATGAAGTGAAAGATAAAGGCAGCGATGTTTTCTACTGCGATATTTCTACTTTTGTGTAATTTATTCACAAGATCATGAATTGCATTCCTGCTTTGACATGGTTTCTTGAATTACCATACAAAATCTTCTGTAAACTGTTCATAGGACATTCTTCGCAGATGGCAGGTACAACTGCAGTTCTTTCTATTATTGTAAATCTATAAATAATCTAGAAAATGTTTGTAAATTATTAGTCCAAAAACAGTATGAATATGAATGCATTATTCTTTTAATAGAGGAATGCGTTCATATTATTATGTTATTTTTTGAATAGTCCATTATATTAAATATGGAAAGCGATTGTTTTTATTAAATTATTTTCAAATCAGCCATTCAGAACTTTTTCTTAAAATATCCTAAAATAATTTTTTATTTTATTTTTATGTGCAAATTCATATGACAGTTTTCATTCCTTAAGTTTAACTGAGTCTGTCTTTTAATCAAATTTACTGTTTATGTATTAACTTATAAAGCATAAAAGATAGTTTTGGGATTTTCTTTTCATTTGATGTTATGTTTATTGATATGTATAATGCAATAAATTCATTTTATCTCTGATTGTATATATTTTTTTAATTTTAATTTCGGTTTCTCTTTCACTTTTATCATCACCTTTATAAATTAAATCTTTTGCAATTGTTATGTATTTGTATATTTATTTTTCAATTTGTTTTGTGAAATATATTAAACTTAAAATGGTATTTTTTATACAATTAGTAAATTTTTATCTTTTTAAGATTTTCAATTGAGCATTAAAAGAATTTAATAGTCAAATTGACAGATTAAGAGTTTCATTTAGATATATTTTCATTCTCTTGTAAACATAAAAAGAAAAAAAAAACTTTGAACAGAATATGGCAGTTTTAAAAACAAATTGCTCACCTTTAGAAAGTTTATTTTCATTAAAAAGCATCTACTTTTTTATGATGTATTATTATTTTATAAATTTGAAATAATTTAGACTTATATCATGCTTATTTGTACGGTATGTTTAAACTGCCAATATGTCTTAAAATATTAACATTAGCATCAAACTTTGGGTAAATTGCAGTATATATGGAGGTCGCTAATTGTCAGGAATTTCAAAGTAATGAGATGTAGTGCAGTTTTTCACTTTACTCCTAGTCTACTCTGTATTATGCTTACATTTTTTTCTTTTCTGATTTCCTAATACATAATTAAAACTGAAATGCTCTCATCCCCCTACTTGCCCAAATTCAGATCACTGAATTTTACTTTATTTCTGATTTTGCCATTATTGATTTGTAAACATTAAAATGTATTTTTTTCCAGCTTTTGAGTGAATTGTACTTATTAAAATTGGCTAAAATGCCAATCCGTCCTCTATATTGCAAACATGATTTAAATTAGGTACATTGTTATAAAATTTCTGTATTGAAAAAAAAAAAAAAAATCAATGTATGTTAAAGAATTAAAAATATTACATTTATTACTTTCTTGAAAGGTGAAGATAAAAAGATTAAAAACAACATTTATAAATGTTATATCTTCATATTATATCTGCTTTTAATCTTCACCTTTTAAGAAAGTAATAAATGTAATGTTTTTAATTCTTTAATTATTGAAAGGTGTAAATTCGAGCAAGACCTGTTTTTAAACAGTGATTTGTCTTTTATCAGCATATATATATGTATTTATAAGCATTATGCAGCAGCACAATACTTATTTATTTCCAGTGTCACTTATCAATGTTAGTTTAACATAGAAAAACCTATAAGGCTCTTTAAAAAAAAAAAAAAAAAAAAAAAAAAACTTTTTATTATTTTGTACCTGATGCAATGAATTTTTTATTCTTTCCCAATTCTAATAATATTGTAAATTTAAAGTGTGAAAACGTTTGCCTAATATCAGGATCAAAACAGATGATAGAATGTCTTTAAATACAGAAAGTAACACAGGCTACGTTTTCTTTATATTATTCCAATATTTTTCTTAATAATTACAAATTTTGCTCCTTTCATTGAAACTAAATGGACATTTTGCTATGAAATTTAAGATCATTTATTGTTGAAATAATTCAAAAGCTGTGCAAAGTTTTTGTCCACAGTAATTAATTTTCGATTAAAAAATTTTCATGCAAAAATGTTTTTTAAGATTTAAAAAGTAAGCTAAATATGGCATCATAGTAGAAATAAAAATGTCATTTTAAACATTTGTAAGTAACACAAAGAGTACTAATATGAGTGAATAGAAAAAGCAAATGATTACTTCAGATTAAACAAAAAATTTAAATATATTTTACCGATACTGGTTTACACTAATATCAGTTCAAATGAGTGCATAGTTCGATTAAATAGCTATTAACTTTGTGATTTATTTATGTTTTTATTTTATTTATTGATAAAGTTTTTATTCAGTATCGGATATTAGCTGGAAACAAATATTGAACTATTTATATTGTTTTAAGACAGTGTAAAAATTTAAATTGTTCGATGTTTAGAGGTTAATAAATTTGTATTAATCATTGGTAAATAACATCATAATTTGTGATGTGATACTGCATAAATCAAACCCTGATTACGGTAACCTATGTTAATTTTGAAATACATTTGTCTTAATGCAGTAGTTATTAAAAAACTGGACATATTAAACAAAAACAATTTGCAGAACAAATAAAAAAAATCAATTGTTTAAACTTGAGAAGGTACAGATATTAAGACAATTCATTCAATTAGTTCTACATTTAATGATAAATTTTGTAACAAATAAGTTAAACCAATTTAACATAAAAATATAATACATAAAATACTCCAAAAACTTAAATCCTATTCAAATGGCATTGAAATAAATTTTAGATTTTTTTAAAGAAAAAGTTAGTTTTAATACTTTAAAATTTTGTATTTTGCATGTATCTTATCATTTATGTACAATCATCATAAACATAATACAAATTCTGCAGTACAAATATATTCAAATTAAAATTGGAAAAAGTCTAAGGTTTATTTTGATGGCATTTGAATATAACTTGAGTTTTCGGGGTGTTTTAAGTATCACATTGTAATTTTTTTTTTTTTTTTTAATGTTAAATAGTTTTAACTTATAAAAATTTGACATTAAATGTAGAATTAATGGAATGAAATATTATAATGTCTGTCACTTCTAATGATAAAACAATGTAGCATTTTTTTCTTTTCTTTTTATTTTTTTATTTGTTCTGCAAATTATGTTTTTGTTATATAATATATATAGTTAAAATGAACCTCATCATTTGCTAATAACAGTAGGCTGGAAGACTGCAAAAATTTATTTTCTAATTTTTGCTAGATAAAAATGTTATTGGTGCAGCTTATCGGCTCATTAGTATAACTTGTTAGAGTTACAGTATGCATACAATTTACTACTTAATAATAGCACAAGTTAGACAAAAAATTTTAAATCATTCCATGTATCAGTCATACATTTTCTGTTACAAATAACTGATTTGAAATTAGAACTTTTAAAGGAGACTTTACATAGATTAATATTTTGTAAACTAGAAACAGAGAAATAGCCTATTCAAAGTATAAGAATGGTTTAAACAAAATTTTCTATGTTCCTATATGCAGGTGGTGATATGCAAATTTTCTTTTTAACTCATTTAAAAATTTAATTAAAATGAATTGAAAATTGACAGTTTTCAGACTCTAAAATGCAAAACCCCAAATTGGTTTAAATTTTGAAACAAAAGGGGGGGATTAAGAGGTGATTTATCTTCTTTGCATATAAGAAATTACGAAGTACAGTAGTCTTCCTCTTAACCGAAACTCAGCTGCCTTTTTTCCCCAATTTCAGGCAAAATTCAAAAAGTAAAATTTCGGTTCTCATATCCTTATGTTTAATTAATTCAAATTTAAATAATAGAGAATAATTTCAACTTCTTATAAAGGTATGTGACAAGATTTTAAAAAATTTAATTTGTATTAAATTTTGTTCTTTATTTGTTATTAGTGATAATTTTTATTTCAATCCAGTTTAACCGGTTTTTCTCTTAACCAGCTAACATTTGGTCCCACTTAGGTCGGTTAAGCGGGAGGCTACTGTACTTTAATAAATTAGAACAATTAAGCTGAATTTAATCCGTTAATTTAATAATTTTTCTTTTTGCTATTGTTAGCATTGTATTTCTAAAAAGCCAATTTATCTATAGTGAATCGACCACAAGAAACCCCCAGTCACTGAACACCCTCATACAAGGCAATTTATATGCTATGCAAAACGAAAACAATTTTTAGAATAGATTGCATAGATGAATCTAATGGAATGGAAGTGCTATACAAGTTAACACCTTATTAAAGTGAAAAATGTGTTTAATTCCAGTATTTTAAACTTTTATTGTAAGGGATCAAATTTTAGCCAAAGAAATCTAACCCATTTTCATTTAGTTATTTCCAATACTCAAAAAAAAAAAAAAAAAAAAAAAAAAATCAGTCTTGGTTTGGATGCACTTTTTGCACCCATGATGTACATGTCAGATCATTTATCACTTCATCCGATAGAATTTTAAGAGCCTTCTGTTGTAAAATACATAAGAAATTTTTGAATAAAGATATTTTTTTTTCCTTTTTCCTATACTAACTTGAACTAGTTGTTTTAGATTTAACTAAGCTATGGTTTTTGTTAAATTATTGTTTTTTAAATCATTAATGTGTTTGGGGTTTTTTTCCTCCCTTTTGAGAGGTTTTTTTTTTTGTTACATTTTGTATGATTTTAATTTGTAAAAGTTAAAATAATTTCATTAAAAAAAAAACCTTAAAGGAAAAAAGAACACATTGATTTAAAAAGCAGAAACTGAAGAATAGTCCAATTCTTTTTAAATATGACACAACCAATTGAAGTCATTATTAAAAGCACTAAAATGCTCCTCTTATTCAGAAATCATTATATAGTTGCAACGCGAAGCTCATAAAATTCTAACTACAGATACATAAAGTGTGGCTAAAACTTCTTGTTGGTGACCAAAGAAAGTGCAAGAACACTGACTCAAGATGGTGTATGGCGTTTGTAACTTTTTCTATCAAATGGCTTTTTATGTATTTTATTGGATACTTTAATATAATGGAGCATTTTCTGAAAAACTCAAAAGCCTTTTTGAATGTAATAAAAAATTTCAAAAGAACTTTTGAAACACTCAAAAATGTTGCCGAAATTATTGGAAACATTTCAAAAAGATTTATGAAATACTTTAAAATGTTTCTGAATGTATAGGAAACCTATCAAAATGATTTATGAAATACTCTAAAATGTTTCTGAATATATCAGAAACCTTTCAAAAAGATTTATGAAATACTCTTAAATGTTTCTGAATATATCGGAAACCTTTCAAAAAGATTTATGAAATACTCTGAAATGTTTCTGAATATATCGGAAACCTTTCAAAAAGATTTGTGAAATACTCTAAAATGTTTCTGAATATATCGGAAACCTTTCAAAAAGATTTCTAAAATAGTCAAAAACGTTTCTGACTATATCGGAAAGTGGTTTCCGAAATATTCAGAAACGTTTTTGAAAATTACATGCACCGTAGCTGCCCGAAATATTCAGAAACGTTTCTGAATTTTTTTTACAGTGCATCAGTTGGAGTAAAATATACGCAACAGATAATTCAAATGTCTTGAGCACAAATTCATTGAAGTCAAAGAATAAAAAGTTTGAAGATATTCCAAGAAATAATTGTTGTGGGGGAACAACCAGAAAATCTGCGTCACACACACACATATAGACAGACTGGCATTCGTAAAAATAATCAAACCGTGGTCAAAGCATCCCAAAATGTATAAATTCATTAAAAAAGAAGCCTAAGATTTTTACGATTGAAAACTAATCAGACCAAAAGTCGAATCGCAAATTTCTATTTTATTGTACCAATGCTCTAACAACTGAAACAGCACCGGGCCGACGCATTTAACTCAAACAACCTTTCGACAATAGTATGTCGTCTGCCATATGAAATAACTGAAGAGAATTAACCACAGGTAAAATGATTCCAGTAAACGATTTATACGTAATTACACGTTATTGTTTTAACACAAGATGATTTGTTGCAGTTCATTCTGTTGAGCTGTCTCATATAGCTAACCAGACGTTATTGTCAAAAACCTTTTTCAGGGTGAATTGTGTAGGCTGGATGTCCGTCTTGTCAGTTGGTAGAGCATAGGTATTTTTATTCAATGATGGTCTTGGATTCAACTCTTGATTTAGATACTTTTCTCTTCAGTTAGAAAAAAATAATACTCTTATACGTTAAAAAATAAAAATATACTTGCATTAATTAAACTATATATTAAAACATTCTTAATTTTGTACACATCTTTTCAAACTAGGTCAGAAAGATCTACACGAGACTAGAGGAACCCAACAACACAGTTACCCTGGAGCTCAACATTTGAGAAATCGCCATTTTCAAGAACATCACTCCAAGCAGAAAGATCGCCATAATTTCATCAGGCAGTTACACCGTAGCTCGGATTTCACGAACCGAATAAGTAACAAGGCACATGGAAGAAGAACGGAATTAACACTCTTCAGAAACGACTACAAATCTACTAAAATCAGACCGAAACCTCGTTTAGAACGCAAAAGGAACAACTTCAAACTTAGTAATTCTGAAAAGCAAGTCGGAAGGAAATCTGGCTTAGGATTCACAAGAACTGTTTTCGATCGCGATAGTGCCAAAAAGCAAGTCAGGTGGAAAACTTGTTTAGAATTCAGGAGATCCAACTTCTATTTCGACAGCATAGAAAAACAAGGCAGATCGACACATGATGCACCCATCCAGCCTACGATTTCGGAGTTGGAGAATGTAACTGAAACCGAGTCGAGTTTAGAAGAGTCGACGAAAATTTGTTTTTCCGAAACAATCATCTTGATGATCATTCTTGGAGCGTTCCTGTTTGTGATTGTACTCGTGTTCATCTTTGTAGTGACCTGTTCGTGGATCATAGCGACACGTTTCTGGGAAAACAGGAAGGCAGAGAAGAACCATTTTTCAGCCGACAAATGGTGGTCGAATCCGAGCAGTTCTGGACTGTTGGGTTTCTTTAAGAAGAGCAAAGAGATCGATAATGAATCGTCGATAGGTGAAGAAAGTAGTGCGCCACAGAACAGTAGATAAACTTCGGGAACTTTGTAAAGCAGATTTACAAATGTATAAATAGAACTCAATTTATATTTAAAAAAACACGCAAATAAACGACATTCTTAAACTGACTTAAGATTTTGTTTGTTTGTGTGTGTGTGTACCAAAATTAATTTCTTTTGCAGAAGTTCAGTCAAAATGATTAAGATCCAAGCTAAAACTATGATTTTTTCCCCAACTCGAACAAGCACATATTTTGTTACCCTTCTTTCCAATATAAACTGATAAAGAGCAGCTTTCAATTCAGTCCTTTAATTTGATTTTATGATTATATCCTTCAAGAACCATATTAATGTCAGGATTTTTAGTTTCTTTTTTTTTAATAAGGGAAGCAGCAACAATCGAGTGAATATCTGGGATTAGTTAAATCTTTATTCGTATAATAAAACGCAACGATCTGCCTAGTCATATCTTGGTAGAAAATATCTGAAAATCCGATTTTAGCAGTTGTCTCGTAGATTTACCATTGTGATTTTCTGCACCTAGTCCACCTTGTAGAAAATGTGGAATTTCGCATATAAAAATTCATAAATTGAGAAACATTATATATTTGACATTATATAGTTTCTACCAGCATTTTTCAAAATGGAGAATTGAAACGATTCATTTTTTTCTTTTTAAATAATAAAGGTTGACAATAACCATGTTCAGTGAGTTAATTCCATATATAATAAAGCAGCTTTACTCTTGAAAAAATTGCACAGTGTGACACTGTCAATGCAAATGCTCAATTTTAATTTATTAGTAAATTTTATCAAATGTGAAGTCATTCGATGAAGAAGTTGTTGCTAGGCATTATTACGGTTACAGTTTACATCTATTATTATTAAATTCATTCTTAAAAGTTACAGTGTATCAAGTCTATTAAGCATAATTAAAAAATTAACTGGTGATGAGTGTTATTCCAGATTTTTGTATTCGAAACTTCTAGAGATCGGCTTCTATTTCAGTTTTTATGAATAAGTTATAAAAGATTTATTAATGTAATTAAAAATTATGTAAACAATATGAACATTCAAAAGAAATAGTTATTGCAATCTACAAAAATTTAAGAAATTGATTTTGGTTTAAAAATGCATTATTTACAATTCAAAATGTATTTTAAAAATATGAATACTTTCAAAATTTCATTTACGATAAAAAAGCAGTTTAAATTTGAAAGTTTTTAACAGAAACTGATCTCTAGCAACTTTTAATATGAAATTCTAAAACTTCAAGATATTCCAATCAGAATCTACAGAATTTATACAGACCCTGTAGTATGTACAAATTTAATTACACTTAAAATTACACACACTCAAAACACACTTCCAGCAATTATAGCTCTTTATATGACCAATAAAATGAATTATAAATGATATGCAGGTCTTGTTCCACATTTAGCATTTCTTAGTGAACCTCAGTAATGTATATCCCTTTCATTCAGTTTGAAATAGTGTAACATCATAAAAATAAGCAGCAGTTTTTCATGAAAGATCACTATGTAACTAAATTGGTCTGTGTGGCACAATTCATGTATCAACGGTTTTTCATTACAACCCACGCTAGTTATATAACAATGTAAAAAAAAGCTTTATTAAATTAGCAAAACAACAAAAGTAGAATAAAAAAGCAATGTAACAAATTCAATACAGTTAATGCTAGACATTTAATAATTATAAAATGTACAATCACCAAATTTTAAAGATTGAAAATTCAGAAGATTTTCTTAACAAAATAAAGCTACAATTTATGCAAAAAAGTTTTCAAAAATATAAAATGCAAAGTAAGTCTTTTTTAATAATGTATATTAAATATATATGTGACATTTTGTGATAAGGAGCCAATATTATTATCTGCAAGTTTTCTCATATTATCTCACAGGAGTCGTGCCGAGATAAAAATTAAGTAAAATAATAAACGTAGAAAATTCATTAAATTACACAATTGCTGCTCCAAAAAAATTATTTAAATGCAATCATATGCAGAAGGAAAATGCTCTCCTCTTTCGAAGCAACATTTCATAAAAATGCATTCGTTCTAGCTTTTAAATCATTCAAACTCGAAACATCAAATAAATAAATCCATCCATCTCTGGTTCTCTCCAATTATGTCAATAATAAAAAACTTCTAGCAATTTCTATAATCTCTAGCCATGATTTTTAATGTGAACAGAATTTAATGTCTAGCGTGGAGATTAAACATAGCAGTCTCGAATCTTTTTCAGACGATAATTTTTATTTTAAAAGATTATTATTCAACTAATTTATAATCGAAATCAAAATTCGAATATTCTACAGACGATAATTTAACACAAAAAAGAAAAGAAATGAATTTATTGATAAGCAATAAATATCAAACGCGAATAAAAAAGAAAAATTAATTAAAAGAAAGATATTTTTAAAAAGTATGGTTTTGGAATAAATTTAATAAGACTTTTTAAAAAAGGGTTGATAAAAACAAAGAAAAAATGAGTTTTATTGGCTATTTTAAGAAATAAAGTTTAATTAAGAATGTTTTTAACTTAGAACCATTTTTTAAATTTACGCATATTGGAATAAATGTTTTTTTTAAGGCGAATTAAGAAATTATATCGTTTCCATAAAGATTAATAGATTAAATCTAGTAACAGGATTTTAATTTAATAAATTGAAATAAGTACGGAATATCGTTAAAAGGAAATTAATATAGTATAAGGTTAATTTTGGCAAATAAATTAAATTTGTAATAAAATATATAAACAAATTGGAATTCAATCTAAATTAAATGACAATCTGTTAGTTGTTAAGATGTTGCTGTCACGGAAATTGTAAAAAACAGAGAACAGCAGCAACACTAGTTAAACAGTATACCCTTAATTTAGAACTTTTTTCATTATCATTATAAAACATAAATTAATTCAGAGATATTTATAATAAATAATGAAAAATGCTTTGGACTGGAACGGTACACTTTTGGGAAAATGACCCAAAAGCAGTTGGACGATGTACACTCTAACTAAATAAGAATCTATTTATGCCAAGACTAAAAGTTTATGGTGTTAAATGAATTACCATACATTAGTTCTTGGATTATAAATATTGCAAAAATGCAGCATAGCAGTGCCACCTGTTGAGCCATTTATGGTAGAACATAAGCAGCATTTGTTGATATCATTGTGTAACAGTAGTGAATATTTGTAAAAAATTATGCATTGATTTTTGAGATATAAACTATCATAGAAATTGTGAAAAACGTACGAAATTTGCGTCATATATAGAGGGACAAACATATTCTAAAAGCCTTCAAAACGTGTTTATAACTTTCTAAAACTATGTAAATCTATTAAAAAACAAAAAACAAACATTTTCACCAATCAAACACTCCCTTTTTGTAAACAGTAGAAAGAAAAAGCTGGACAATTTTTGAATTATCTTAAAATTATCTATACAATGGTCTTCATGGTTTATGCACACCTCAATATCTTGTGATTACTGCTTCAAAAGTATTTGATTGGATTTATTTTTACTAGAGCTCCCGATTATACGTTTATACGAGTATATGTATAATACGTATTATACGAAATACGTATTTGCTATACGTATAATTCGGCATCGGAAGTTATACGTATTACACGAAAAAGCATATACGGTACATAGTATATACGGATTTTATCCTAGCGGTTAAACGTATAAACGTTTAAACGTTTTTCATTCAATGTATGAAATTTGATGTTTCAATATTTTTTTTTGCGGATTAGAGACATCGAGAAATATCCGGTAGAGTATCCCCATCGCGATTCTTTGTTCAAAGAACTACGATGTGTTTACTTAAATACTACTTGTTATGCAGGTACTAAATCTGAATACTTCCTCAGTTTAGATTTTGTTTTTTTTTTCAAAAAACTAAGTTATTTATTATAAAATGTCTTACATTGGTTGTGGATAGAATCAAACTAATCTTTGGAAAATCTGCGATGCAGTACTTAGTTTTTTATATTTTCTTGTATTTTTAGAAGAAGAAAGTATTGGATTCGGGAATACTTTCGACGGGGTAAGAGAGTCAGAAAAACATGTTTTTTACAAAATATCTGCCTGTCAGTTTATGAGTCTGTGACTTTCCTGCTACACTCCTTGTTCGTCCACAACCCACCAGACGCCAAACCCTCATTTAGAGTCTCACGGAGAGATCCGGACGGGAGGCTGAGGGAATTAAGGGGCTGGCCGGACTTAACCATAGCCACGGTCGCCCTGGGCAACGACATCAGTGATTGGCAAGTCAGTGACGAAACCTCACTTAGTGATCACTGCTACATTACTTACACAATCAAAAATCACAAAAACATAGACTACCAGAGACATGGTCTCCAAACCAAGGTAGGAAAACATGCCAAATTTGATAAATTCATTAGAAAAATAAGAAATAAATACATAAAAGAACTCAACAAAGTGACAACAGAAGACCAACTGGACAACATTACACTGAGACTGCAAAATGAAATCACAACTATAGCTTTCACGTGCTACAAAAAGAAAAAAACACCAGTGATCACTACTCCACCGTGGTGGACGGACGAAATCAAAACAGCCAGGAACAAGGTTAGGGCTCTCAGGAGGAGGTATCAAAAACAAACTGACGAAAACCTAAAACTACAACAACACACAGCTTTCAAAAAAGAAAGGGCCAAACTCAAAAAACTGATAAATAAGACCAAATCAAAAACATGGAAGGATTATTGCAGTAATACAACGGACACCTACGGAACGCACTACAAATACGCGAGCAACAAAACCACGGGACCAGTGAAACTCGTTGACATACTAAAACAAGAAGACACAACAACCATAAAACAAACATTAACGCATTTCCTAGACAACCTGTACCTAACAGACAGTTCAACACCACATACTATCAAGGTAGACAAAAATCCATTGGAATACACAAAACCACCAGCAATAACTAAAGCGGAACTCAATAGAATAATAAGAAACATCAAACAAAACAAGGCGCCAGGGTACGACTACATAGACTATAACCTAATTAAAAGAATACACACAGCAGCTCCACAACTACTTCTAACTCTGTTTAACACGTGTCAAAAACTAGAATACTTTCCCAAATCATTTAAGTTAGGCGTAGTCGTACTCTTCGAGAAACCAGGCAAAGACCCAACAAACCCAAAAAATTATCGACCAATCTGCCTACTACCAGCGTTAGGGAAAATGCTAGAGAGAATAATCCATGGGAGAATTAACTACCACCTATACAAAGAAAAATATTGGAGTAACAAACAATACGGGTTCAAACAGGGGACCTCAACAGAACATGCACTAGAAAACCTATTAAAAACAGTTAAAGAAGACAGCAATAGTAATTATCAAACACTCCTAATAGCCATGGACATCAAAGGGGCCTTTGACAACATAAGATGGCCAATTTTAATAAATAATTTAAAACAGTCTCCCTGCCCGGAGTACTTAGTGAACTGGGTAGTGAGTTTCCTCCAACAAAGATTTGTTTCATTAGAAGAAAACGGTATCAAGGTGACAAGACAAACTTATGGCGGTTGCCCCCAAGGCAGTTGTCTAGGCCCGCTTCTGTGGCTACTAATCGCGGAAACAGCTCTCAAAAAACGCTGGGGGAAAAATGTAAGAATACAAGCCTTTGCAGATGATTTCATAATAATTCTCAGGGGTAGGTCAAAAGACAAACTAAAAAGACTAGCAAACAGAATATTAAAAGAATTTAACGACTGGATAGAGGAAAACAACCTAACATTAAACAAAGAAAAAACTGAATTACTATATCTAAACAGGGGCCACTCATGGAACCTTCCAACAGCAGACCCAAACAGCATAGAGGGAATAGAGTTAAATGGTCAGGAACTACATGTCAAGGAACAAATTAAATACCTAGGGGTCATACTCCATAAAAACCTAAACTGGGAACCACACTGTCAAACACAAGCCGACAAGGTTAGAAAAAACTTCAAAAACCTAGCATACATGACAGCTAAAGGATGGGGTCTTAAACCTAACATATTGAAAATTTGGTACAACACAGTAGTTGAGAAGACGCTAACCTACGCGGCCCCGATTTGGGGGCACAGCCTTACGAAGAGGTGTAAAGAAATCCTCTCGAGCTGCCAAAGACACTTCGCACTGGCCATAGTCAGGGCCTATAGAACGGCCCCAACCTCGGCCCTATTGGTACTTGCTGGCCTGATTCCAATTCACCTTAAAGTAAACTATGAAGCGGCATACGGCACAGTCTCAAGATTAAGGAAGAATGCAACAATACACAACAAAATCATCTTTCACAGAGAATACACTCAGAAAGTAAACATATGGCAAAACCACCCGGCAGAAACAATTGAACCACGTATAGGTCACAACC
Organism: Maratus speculifer; assembly: GCA_964019185.1. Lineage (NCBI taxonomy): Eukaryota > Metazoa > Arthropoda > Arachnida > Araneae > Salticidae > Maratus > Maratus speculifer. Next base: position 2,045,948 of record CAXHSM010001189.1, read on the forward strand.
CAAAAGACACATGCATATATACAGACGGCTCAAAATTGGAATCAGGTGCTACAGGCTCGGCTTTAGTAGCTTTCAAAAATAATAAAAAAATAAAGACTTGGTCAGTGCCTCTAAGAAGTTGTAACAGCGTCTTCCAAGCCGAACTACTGGCTATACATAAAGCAGTGGAATGGGGCAATTCATTGTGTGAGCCATACAGCATTAGGTCGGACTGCCAATCAGCAATAGATTCATTAAGCAAACCATTCAACACCAGTGACACAGTCAACAAAATACACAACCTAATCAGAGATTCAAGAAACAATTTTAAAATAAGCTGGGTCAAGGCGCATGTCGGCATCCAAGGAAACGAAGAGGCCGATGTGTTAGCCAAACACGCAGCACTAAACCAGAACAATGAACGTGCATACTACCTGAAAAAACCTATTTCAAAACTAAAAAGAACACTAAAAGACTTAACAACTGAACAGTGGCAGTTCGAATGGGACTATGGGGACACAGGCAGGGAAACTTACCAGTACTTTCCAAAAGTAGACAATAATAGATTAGTTAGCGACTACCTACTCTCACAACTTTACACAGCTCATGGAGCATTCCCAGAATACCTCCACAGATTCAAGAAGGCGCACACACCGGACTGTGAATGCGGTTCGGAAGGTACGCCCAAACACTACCTGCTACACTGCCCACTCACACAAGCAGATCACCTAGCAAACATAACAACAGAAAACGAAAATTTATGGCATAAACAATTAGCAAAAAACAAACACGTACAGAGAAAGGCAAAAATCATAATAAGGTGGCTCCAAGACAACTGCGACAACATCACGTCACTCATACATCAGAGCACATAGATAAATAACCACACACAAAAAGAAAAAAAAAACTCAATCCTCTACTACAGCCACTAATCCTTCATGTACCCCAGCGCATTTTTGTGTTATATGTTATTAAATGTAAAAAAAAAAAAAAAAAAAAAAAAAAAAAGGCCTAGGATTCCTATCGCCAAAAAAAAAAAAAAAAAAATTAAAAAATAGTGTATTTTGTCTTATGTCCCAGCAGTGTGCGGTAGTCGTGCGATACCAGCAGTATCCAAGGCCCGAAACAGGTGCCCCGCAGGAACTTCCTGCATGCACGTCGCAAGACATCACGGATCTGCAAGTCGCACACCATGACATAGTAAAAAGCTTCACCCGCCTCCGGCACTGCTTGTCCGTCCTATATGTTATTAAAGAAAAAATGGCCTAGGTCTAAAAACCTACAGTCAACAATTAAAAAATCATAAAATGTTAAAATAATGATATATCTTATGATCTCAGCAGTAAGCGGTAGTCGTGCAGTAACAGCAGTATCCACGGCCCGAATCAGGAGCCCCGCGATAATACCATTGCAAGCACGTCGAATGACATCTCGGATCTGCAAGCTGCACATTATGACAAATCAAAAAGCTTCATCCGCCCCCGCCTAACTGCTTGTCCGTCCAGATCTAATCAGCATAAGATATATATTTAAAAAAAAAATCAAAAGGCAATTCACGGAAAGTGCTTGGGTTAAGTAAACTCGCTGGTTAATTTAAGGTTAGTACAAAGATTATCCAAACTGACGGCAGCTTGTGGCGGGAGTGATAATTAGTGTAATACTAGCTTAGCCACTCTAGCCACAAGCTCAGCCATTCCCCCCACCTATCAACTGCCAAAAAGTCAACTATCTAATCCTCAGCTCCATAAGAGCCAAATAGACAGCAGTTACAACTTAAACAGCTTAACGTTAACAGGTTTCTCAGGTAATCAGTACAGTAAACAATAGTATTGTTACTAACCCATTTACCTTCCAGGATTCCCTCCCATTGGACCTGGCTCCCGAAATTTTCAAGTTGACCTATTCGACGCAGGGACTTAAGGGACCCTGTGTGGTCCGAAGAGATTCGGGAGCACCAATCATGTCCACTGCACCAGAACCGTGCAGGTTGACCTCTTAGACGCAGAGACTCGAGGGACTCTGCTTGGTCCGACACCGTTCTGGTACCCCCTCCCAAGTGGATTAACGTCTCTCAGGCTTTCAAGTCGACCTCATTAACGCAGGGGCCCACGGGATCCTGTGCGGTCCGATGAGCAATGGGAAGCAACTTACCAGCCCACCTACCCCGAACCGCACACGTTGACCTCATGGACGCAGAGACTCAAGGGACTCAAGTTCTGTGCGGTCCGAAACGTGTTCGGGTCTTTTTTTTTCCCTTGTTTTTTTTTTTTTTTTTTTTTTTTTTTTTTTTTTTTTTTCTAGTGACAGTACGCCTCTTTATTAGGTGCATTTGGACTCTGTCCGCATGAGCTACCGACCCCGCTCCAATGGGACAGCCCATGAAGCATTTTTTTTCTTTTTTTTACGGTAGAAAGGCGGTATCTCGTCACCACCAGCAGCGATTCGACTGCCTTGCATTTCGGCCCGAAAATTCTTCCTTCTCTGGCACTACTTAGCATTTCGGCCATTTTAGTTTTGGTTATTTTTTTCTAAATCTCCCTCAAAATTGTCCCCCCTGTTGTCTGCTAAGGACATGCCACCGTCTCGGCTCAAAAATTTTTGCTCCAGCCCCATTTCACTTGGCACGGCAAGTGGGAGTGATGTGCGGCGCCAAACTCAGAACTTTCAAAAAGGCAATAAACTACTAAGTCCAGCAACCGTTAGCCACAATCAGCCGACCTCGGCACTTTTCTGCGTCGATCGCCCCCACTCTGCCAGCTAAAATTCCATCATGTACGCTAATGGCACCTGGTGCATGTAAAATCCGTCGTGGGTGCAAAGTCCTCCAAGTTACCTATGAATTATACCTCTGGAGGTGCCTTGCCAGGTGAAGGTCTCGTCATCTGATCAAGGCTCTAAATTACGAGACTATCTTGCGGTTGCCATGTGCAGTACATCTTTTATTGCCGCTTCGCGGCAATTAGGCGGTTGTCCGCCCCGATACCAGGTATCTAACCCGTTAAGCTGAGATTATTAACTCGGCAGGTAGGGGCCTGGTCATCGGTTAGAAAGAAAGAAAGAGTCTGTGACGTTGTCTGTCTGTATGTGACATGTATTTTGTTGGTTTTCTATCTCAAGACCTAATACACAGAATTAAGTAACATACATGGGGGAGACTAGGGCACATGTGAAAATGGGGCATATGAGAACATTGCCATTTTTCACTAGTTATTATATGTTTTTTTATTTCAAAAATTATCAAAGATGGGAGCACCTATAGACATATGGAAAAAAATTTTAAACTCTTCGAGATTTTGTTTGTCCCCAGGAGCCAAAATACTGCTTACTGTACTTAAAAGTAATATCTCCAGCTTGATAAAAGAATAATTTTATTTATTTACTCTTTTTTTTTCTTTATTTAACATATACTATGGATACTAATAAATATTTATGATATTTTTTATTTTTAAAATTGAGAAATGCTAATGATTTGTCATTTTAACTCTTGTGGGAATGTGGGACACTTATGAAGACTCTAGTTGGGGCAGATTTGAACATGTCATTAAATTGCCCAATAATCATTCAGTGATTCTATTCCTTTTAGTTAACTTCGTGAAAATAATGCCAGCTCCATTATCTATATTTTTATAGAAATAGAAGACATTTCTATCATATGAAGTTGATTTGGTGTAATAGAAACTTCTACAAACACAACTGTCAGCAAATACATAAAAAGCAACAAGCTCTTTACGTTCAATTGTAATTTAAATAAATTTCATGTTTTCTAAATTGCAATAAATGCTATACATTATTTTATATAACAATTTTCAATACTATTTTTTATGCATCATTAATGCAAAAAATATTACGTTTAACAACTTTGCAAAATTTTCTGTTTCAAAAGTTGCAAACTTGTAGTACTATTTTACTTCCATTTCTAAAACAGTTATTTTATTTGGTGTTTTGAAAATAGATACATATATTAAGAAAATACAATTTTTAAACTTATAACTACCATGAAATCTCCATTATTGACTCCCCCTAATTTTTAAAAGCAAAAGAAATTAAATTTGGAGGAAGCTTATAAATGTAAAACAATTTTTTATCCTTAATTTACAGGCAAATAAGATAAATATAGGAACGAGAATCTTTCGCCTTTTGGTAGTTTTCCTATATATATTATCCAAATGTCCCCTCCCTAAAATCTCCCTCAAACAAAAAGCCCTAAGCAAAATTTAAATTCTTTAATTATTTTCTCAAGTTTAATTCTTTATTTTTTTGTTATATCGGAACAGTATTTTATCAATTATCTAAGCCCCCCCCCAAATCTACTTACTTTTATTTTATAATACTAGAGGGGCTCCGCCCCCCTGCTCGCCAACCCCCTCGCGTAATCGTTTCGCGATTCCAAGTTGTGGGCTACCCCTGCTTGCTGCGCTCGCCGATACCCCATGGTATGAATAAGCAGTTGCAGACCTTTCAAATGATGTGTCACACGACTGGTGTTGTAAAGAAATTAAAAATGTGCCCCCCTGGGGGGGCAGAGTGGGGGGTGACACACAAGACATCCATAATATGAATAAGCAGTTGCAAACCTCTCAAATGATGTGTCACACGACTGGTGTTATAAAGAAATTAAAAATGTGTTCCCCCTGGGGGGCAGAGTGGGGATGACACACAAGTCATCCATAATATGAATAAGCAGTTGCAGACCTTTCAAATGATGTGTAACACGACTGGTGTTGTAAAGAAATTAAAAATGTACCCCCCTTGGGGGGCAGAGCGGAGGGGGACACACAAGACATCCATAATAGGAAAAGGCAGTTTCAGACCTTTCTAAAGATATGCAACACGAGTGCTGTGGATAAAAATTTAAAAAGTTCCCCTTTGAAAGGGGGGGGGGCAAATGAGGGTGCGGTGCCCCAAACATGCATAATTGGAATGGGCAGTTACAGTTCTTTTAAACTATAGGGGGGGGACTCCGACCCCTTGCTCGCTACGCTCGCCAGCCCCCCGCGTAATCGCTTCGCGATTCTAAGTTGTAGGTTATCCCTGCTTGCTGCGCTCGCCAATACCCCATGGAATCGCTTCGCGATGCATAGACGGAGTCCTTTCCTGATTGCTCTATTCGATTCATGGAAGGAGTGGTCCACCTAGATGCGTTATTTCCGGAAATCTTACACATCAGCATCATTCCAGGAGTCATTCCTTTTAAGGCTAATTTTTTTTACTATAGAAGGATTTTGCTTAAACATATAACTCAGAAACTAAATAAATATACATATATTTTTCTTTATGGTGAATTTAATAAGTAATACAATTAAGTAATACAACGTTTTCCTTATGTGTTTACAACTGCTCTTTCGTTGGGGAACATATGAAATTTTTTTTTATTTTTTTTGAATTCAATAAAATCTTAAGAAAAGTAAGAAGAACTGTAAAGTTATTTTTTAAAAAATACTATGCGTAAAAAAAAAGTTTTGTTTACTATATAGAATAGTTTTACTTATAGAAATTAACCCAGTTATGACAAAAAGCTATGTTTATGTGAACTGTTCACATGCATCTCAGTCTCCCCTATATATTCAAGTAGTCTCTGGTAGAAATTGTTGCTGACTAGTTTTGTACGTAAATCGTTCAACAGGTGGATCTACTTTGCTGTATTTTATTTACGATTTCTGCAATAGCTCTATCTCTAGAATTAATGCATGGATTTTCATGAAACTACAGATTCAGTTAATGCTTGATATAAAGTGATTCTATGTATGTTTTGGTGAGAATGTTAAGAAAAAAAATGAAATTTCATTATACATTAACAGAGTTAGAAAATATTAGCTCCATGAAAAGAATGGCATTTACGCTTGGATGCAATCTAGAGTGTAAAACAATAAGTGAATAAAGAATTTTTAAATAATGAAAAGGAAAAAACTAAATTTAACAAAAATTCACAATAAATCTGAAACATTTATACTCTTATTCTTTCTTCAAAAAGCGTTTAATTTTGCTGGTTATTTACAATGGATACAATTTGTATACATTACGTACACAAAATGTAAAATAACGGGGTAACTGAGCTCATTACCTTGAGATGAACAAAAAAATCTAAATTAATTCAAAGTACAATGTTGCAAAATAGTTTTGCAATTCACGGTAATAACTCGCTATTTTGAAAATGGATGTTTCACTGTTAGTGAAACGAGACTGGCCAATCAGGAGTCTGATATTTTGTGAAATTTTTGCAAACTGTTTTAAAAAATATACGTTTTTCATCGCTTGATTTTGTATATATAAGACATACTATGCGAATTCCTGTCGTAACGCCACCGATTTCCAAATTATTCTTCATTCAGTGACATAAGACTGATGAAGTCCAATATTTAAATTAGATACGATACGTGGAATATACGTATACATTAAATATACGTATTCTAAAATATACGTTTAATTGATACGCCTTATTCGTATCCGGATACGTTTAAACGTATATTTTAAAGTATCCGTATAGCAGAAAAACGTATTATACGGATATACGTATATCGTTTAAACGTATAGCTGCTATACGTATCCTATCGCGAGCACTAATTTTTACCGAAAAGATGTGTAAGGAAGACTGAATCATCTGTAAAGTTTTTGGTTCAATTTGAACAATACATTTGTTTACAAAAAAACTGTTATATTATGGAATATGGAGGTTAATTCTTTGAAGAATATTTTGGTAATGTTACACTATTTCAAAAACGAACAAATTGATGCCTGTTGCTATGTACCGACGCGCGACGCGTCTATTATTCATTGACAAAGACAAACACAAAATTCCATGACCACGGTCTGTGGGTATATGGGTTTAAAAGAAAGAACTATGTTGCGCTTGCATGAATGTAACATAATAAAATAAAATGCTTTATTCAGGGCCATTGCTAAGACTTTTTATTGTCTGGGGGAGAAGACCTTAAATTGCCAAGTCAAATTTTTATATTTGCCAACTTGTTTTATAATCTTGCCAAGTTACCACACTTAGAAAATGTAATACAGTTCTTATTTGTAAAAAGTTTAATAATATTCCCAATTAGAGTTGTAACTTTTGCAAGTTCTATCAAAAATAGGAAATATATTACAATTTTTATTAAAATGTTATTTAAATTTTCCAAGTGTAAACAACATTAGCGAATGTTTGGGGGGGAGGCTCCCCCCGCCCCCCCCCCCTTAGCGAGGCCCCTGGCTTTATTCAGTACAAAATAACATCTTTCATATAACAAGCATGTAGCATTATGATTTTATGTACAAGGCTCACAAAATAATTCATGTACATTGACTAGAAAAGACAATTACAAATTTAAGTGGTTTTTAATTGTAAGGACAAAACATGTTGATTGCTTCTTAATTCGATTTCGGTTAATTCAAACTAATTTCAAGACCCCCAAAATCTGTATTGGAATCAATGTTAGAAATATCCCTTTATGCTGAAATTTGTTTTTATTAGTTTGGTTAATCTGAACTAAAAATCTGACAAAAAATTTCTTTTTCCTGGAGTAACAAAGAAATTGCACACTGTATTTATTATTCTGTGTGTCAAAATCATTTAGATTTCTTTTCTGTGCAAAGAGGTATAAGCTCCGGTTTTTCTTCTCTCAGTCTGTGGTGTAAAAATTCATGATCTTTGCACATCCAAAGTACGAAATCCTAACTTTGGGGACAAAGATAGAAAATTTTAATGAAAGTGGGGAATGGCGAATGTAAAACAAAGTTAGCAGCTGACTATGGGATTAAAAATAACACATTGCGAACTTATTTGAAAAACAAAGAATCACTTTCACATTCATGGAAACAAAATCTAAATTTGCTGGCGGACGAAAACACAAGAGAAATGCGTCCCAAGGAGATCTAGATAAAACTCCATTGTTAAAGTTCCAGGAAGCGAAGTTTGCGATAAATGGATTCCAAGTCCAAACGCTTGCTGATAAATTGGTAAATCGAATAAGCAATGCATATTTTAAATGCAGCGATGGATGGCTTTCTCGATTTAAACCAAGGCACAACCAGTGCCGTAGCTAAGGGGGCGCTATGGGCGGCTCAGACCCCCCCCCCCTCTAAAATATTTTGAGCACCCCTGGAAAAGATTTTAAAGTCGCTAAAGGAATTTCGATTTCGAAAATTAAAATGAAATTCTGTTCAAAAATCTAATTTAGTTTTGAGATCCTTTCACAGTTTTGTAGAAAAACTCAATTGTATCTAAAAGAAGTGTTTCAACTAGGGATGCACCGAATATTCGGTTAGGCAGGATATCAAACTGTTCGGTTAAGCCGAATATTCGGCTTGACCGAATATCAAACTATTCGCCCTGCTGAATATTCGGTTTGGCCGAATATCAAAGTATTCGGTTAAATCCGATACTTAATAAAACTTTTTAAAAAACTTTTCACAATTTCTACTTTTAACTATCAATTTATCAATATTTTGAAAATAATTAGAAAGAAAACCATACTTAAATAACATAGAATGTTTTTATATTTTTATTCGCTGTCTGTAAAGTATACCTTAAAAAAATTAACCATGAGAAGGAATAAAATGGTGATTTAATAGGATTTTCCTTAGGAATAAATGATTTCCAGATGCAAGTTCATAAATTTTGTTTAGTAAATAATATGTTTCTTGCTTTTCGAAAATAAAAGTCCCTAAACATTAAAGAAAAAAAATTAAAATTATTAAGAGCTATCAAGGCAGACAATTTTTGTTCATTTAATAATCATCATAATCAACTTAAAGAGTCATTAAGGGTGTATTCGAAAAAACGCTTTTTCCACCTTCAGCAGCTCGAAATTTTCCGATACAATTTCAGACACATTTTTAAAAGTAGAATCATGAAACTTTCTGAGGGGATTCTTGAAGGGACGTATGAGGTGCCGAGTAAAGTCTTTTTACGCTCAATTCATTAGAATTTGATTTATAAGCAATTAACTTCTCTGGAAGACCCTTTTTTCCGTTCCCTTATCTCCCACTTCGGAAAAATAGGTTCAAATTGCCGTTTTTGATTGCTTTTTTGCAATATTTTGTTCACTTATCAAAGAATTGACTTTTACGGCACCTTGTGCACTTTCTAAATAAAAGAATCTGCGAGTTTCATGTGTTTGAGAGCAAAAGTGAATTCAAAAATAAATCGGAAAACAAGCAGTTTGAATCGAAATACACCCTTAAGTATATTGTATTTCATCTCACTCTAGGTCAAACTTGTGTTTCCTTTGTTGTATTAAGGGTTACAAGCGCAAAATGTTTTGGCACATTTACAAATTTATTTTTTAACAGAAAGTTATAAAATCGAAATGCCTGATTATGGAAGCGATTTCGAATCAAGCTTATTTTTCCATTTTATGATAATTAAATTACCTATCGAGTTCTAAGTTATTTCGATCATTCAATCACCCGTTTTTCTCCTACTTTTTGACCGGTCGAGAAATGTGTTCAAAAGCGTCAACTTTGAAGGCTTGGTTTAAAAAATCTATTGTATTTTTTAAAAAACAAAAATATGAGTGCAATTAGACAGTTTCTGAATAACAACACCTGCTATTGTCATGCATTTTCGAACAAAAATAAATTAAAGCATGTGTCACAAAGTTGTCCTTTTTGATTTAAAAACACCCTTAACAATATATAAGATACCATACTTTCAATTCACATGCTTTGATTTCTGTAAAATATGGTATGATGGGATTAAGGTAAAAAATGTCACAATTCATAAGAAAAGAACTATGAGCTAGACATTCCTTTTTTCAGAGTTAATTTGAAGGCATTTGTTCTTTATATTGAAAAACATGTGCCTTGAGTTATTTAAAAATGACAATTATGAAACTGTAAAGTTTTTCTTCGATCATGTTTTTAATTATATCTCTTATTATAAAATGTTTGTTTCAATTCACAGAAGAAATCATGAAATTAAAATTTTTATTAATTGAAAAATCTCATAGTTGTGCTTCTTAAATATCTCAAGGCAGATTTTTGTCCAGTTACTAATGCTCTTGTTTATCAAAATGTAAGTTTCTTTTATTAAATCTTATGTAAAATTGTTACATTTTAATACTTTTAAACTGAAATTAAAAAAAGCATTTGGAAAGCCGAATATTCGGTATTCGGCCCAACAATTACTATTCTGTTAGCCGAATACTCAGTATTCGGTTCACCTGTCGGCCGAATATTCGGCATTCGGCCAAAATCCCTAGTTTCAACACTCCTTCGTCATATTTGTACATATGAAGTAATCCTGATGTTTAATTTTGCACCAGTTATACACTCATTCTTTTTTAAAATATACATTTCCTAGCATAAAATAAAGTTATTACAACAGCTTAGAATACATAGTACGAAACATAGTACCTACAATGTCAATATGCACTAATTTATCTTTTTGCGTCACAGACGGAGAAAAAAAAATTATGAACCCCACCTACATTCTCTTGACCCCCCCCCCCATTCTTCACTTCTAGCTATGGCTCTGGGCACAATATTACTTATCAAAGAGTATGGGGCGAAAGTTCTAACGTAAACAAAAACGTATCCACTAAAATTTCGGTAGGTCACCGAAAGGGCTTTTATTTATTTATTTGCCGAAAAATATTTAAAATTTATACGAAATAGCACTTTTTATAAATTCTTTCCAAGCAAGACATTACATTTAGAAGGGAAGCTTGCTTAAGACGTAAAAACAGTAAACAGAGGATTATAATTTTAGTTTGTACTATTGTGGATGGTCTCAAAAAAGTTGAAATTATCAGTGAAAAGAAAACACAAAAATCCGCAGTATTTTGTGGAAATTAAAACACTGTCAATTGGTTATGTATACAATTCAAAAGCATGGATTACACAATACATCTTCAGTTGCTGGTTCAAAGGAAAAGATAAGTTTTCGAGGCAATAGTGTATGATTATCTTATTAGTGGATAACACAAGTTGCTACAATAAAACTTCAAAACTGAATTTCATATTGTTTGAACGTTTACCATTAAACACAGCTGCAAAGCTACAATCAATGTATCAAGGAGTCATCTAGAATGTTTAAAAAAACAATGGTAAGAGACTTTTAAAACAAATATTTTTTTCTTTATTGTGGGGAAAATTACGGCATACAATCATATCAAAGAATGTGACGACATTGGTACAATTTTTCCTTGTATAAAAAGACTTAAATGTGGTAATGTTGTATGCTCTCATAATATAAGGGTAGATAATGACGTAGAAGTCTGTTGAAAACGGAGTGACAATGACATAATAAAAACTATTCTAGAAAATGAAAAGCAAAAACCTTATTGCATTCAACAGACAATGTTAACCATCCCATCAAACAAGCCATAATTGATTCTATAAAAATTCCGAAAACATTTATTCAGGTGGGATCAAACATCTATTTCATTCCACCTGAATAAATGCTTTCAGAATTTTCAGAATCTGAAAATGAAATAAAATGTTCACTACATACTGAGAAGCTGGATAAAAAGGTATGTCATAATAAACAAATCCAAACATCCAGTTTGCAGTTTTCTTAAGTGAAATTCATATTTTTAACTAAAGTTTAATTTTTAATGTGTACCTTCTATTTCATTTTATGACTAAGGTAAATCTCTATTGCTTTTTAACAAGTTTAATTTTAAAAAGCATAGTATAATATATTTTATGATGTCATATATACTAGGATTTTTTTATTCTTTAGTGATATACTTTTAAGATATATTTTTTCTTAACATCAAATAATTCGAACTTATTACTGAGAACGTTCAAGTTCGTATCAACGAGCGTCCACTGTATAGGTTTACAAGTTTATGAAAATTATAATAAGTGTAAAATGTTATGTGAATCCTGGATTACAATGTCTAATCTTTATATATCCTATGCAGAGCGGCCCGAAATAATTTAAATACATTAATATCTATGTTTGAAAAACTTCTAAGTAATAAGTGCATCATACATAAGGAAAGGGCAGCTGACGTCACTGTGGACGAATTACTGTGGATGAGGAAAAAAACCTGTCCGTTCTTTAACAACTGACACTGTACTGATGAACTCCGGCAATTTGATTGGTCTAAGTTTGCCAATGCATAAGTAAGTATGATATGATTGAGCTACATCGTCAAGATGAGTCCTACAATGATCGCTATGAGAAAAAATGTAGCGGTAGATTGGTTGACAGAAGTGTTGTTTGTAAACATGCCCTTTCCTTATAGGGCAAACAATCAAAATCCAAAAACACATTACGATGTATGAATTAGAGTAACTAAAGATGTGTTTGCAACTGTTTAAGAATATTTTTATTCATCTAAAGTTATACAAAGTGATTTAAGTATAAAATAAACAAATTTATATACAGAGTGGTCCAAAAAAATTTGGATACATTGCATTCTATAGAACTTTTTCAATCACAACTAGCCTTAAATATAAAATTTGATGTATATGAAAATTCATAAATTTTATACAAGTCTAAGATATCAAAATTATCCTTATTACACAAGATTTTTTACAACTTCTGAAATAGTTTTTTGGTTTGTAGGCAAACAAATATGATTATCAGGATAGGTAAAGGTGTCGTAGGCAATGTTTATCTAATGAAACCACAGCATCTAGAGTTATAATAAAATCAAAAAATAACAACGAAAATTAATTGAAAAATACAAAATTAATAAGACAACATAACATTTGGAGGAAGTCCATTACAAAGTAGTTTACATCCTAAAAGTTTATAACAAAGCCAGTTTTTTGATCAAAGAACTTCATTATGCAAAATCGTGTTTACCACAAGTTTTTATTTAGACATTCTCAACCATTAGAAAATCTTACTGGCTTAAAAGTCTATGTATAAAGTGTATAATAATATAGTATAATATTATAAAATATATAATAAATCTTTATATAATGATATAAAGTTATTTCAGATATGAAAGTGGTATTTACTTTTTCACTTTAAGTAATTCGGCAAAGTATATAAAGATATTTAATTGAATTCTCTTCATTTAAATCAATGTTCGAATAATTAATACATTTCATAATCTGTTCAGAACTTTTAGGCATTGATTACAATATCATTAGGAGGAGAAGGCTATTTCAGGAATGACACGTATGATATCGTAAAACAGGAAAATTAGTAGAAAATTGTCAAAAGATTGATAATGTTATGTATTTACAGAGTCGCATATCAGGTGCTAGTTTCTGCAATCTCACGTACTTTGTAAACAGTACCTTTAAATTCAATCTACCGTAGTAGGGCATATGATGATTTATAATAATTTTTGGATCCAGAATCATTTGTAAAACAATAGTACTTCTGAGAATATCAGGATTTTGTTCTAGGTGTGACATAAGTACAAGAATCCAGTACACTTGATGCTCCAGGAGAACAAGGAAATATGATAAATGAACCATTCAGATATATTTTGAGTTTTCCAATCACAGTGATCACGCTATCCAATAAGATGTTGGAAGTGAAAAAGAGGGATTAAGCAGCGAGGTGCTCATCTGCCGCTATTAGCACACACGATGACAGTGCCAAGTTAGTCCTTGTCAATGCCTCTGTTGTAGTGGCTCTTCAAAGCATGCACTAGCGACATGACTTAAAATAAGGTATGTTTGTTTTAAAAACCACACACCAAAACCTTCTCACTAAGTGTGATTTAAATGTTGTCTACACAAATCATCATTTTTAGAAGATTTCGTGTTTTATATCACACACCAAATTTTTCTCACCAGAATGAATTAAAATATGTCTTCTTAAAGTACTTTTTCGAGAAAAATTCTTGTGGCATGTATCACACACAAACGGTTTCTCACCAGAATGAACTAAGAGATGGCCATTCAGAATACTTTTACGAGAGAATTTCTTGCTGCATATTTCACAAACAAAAGGTTTTTCACCAGTATGAATTAACCGATGTTTGCTTAAAGAACTCTTATCTGAGAATTTCTTGTTGCATATCTCACAAACGAAAGGTTTTTCACCAGTATGAATCAACTTATGTCTACATAAATCCCTTTTACAGGAGAACGTTTTGCTGCATATCTCACACGCAAAAGGTTTTTCACCAGAATGAATTAAAAGGTGTGTGCTTAAATTACTTTTTTGAGAGAAACCCTTGTTGCATGTTTCACACACGAAAGGTTTCTCACCAGAATGAATGAACAGGTGTTTGCTTAAAGAATTCTTTTGCGAGAAACTTTTATTGCATGTCTCACACACAAAAGGTTTCTCACCAGTGTGAATTAAGAGATGTTTCTTTAAATCCATCTTCGAAGAGAAATTCTTTTTGCAAGTCCCGCATATAAAAGGTTTCTTACTAGTATGAATTAACAGATTCCTGCTTAAATGAATCTTTTGAGAGAATTCTTTGTTGCAGGTCTCACACGCAAAAGGTTTCTCACCAGTATGAATAATCCGGTGTGTACTAAAATTAGCCTTAAGGGAGAAATTCGTGTGGCATATCTCACACACAAAAGATTTCTTCTGTTGTGAGCTACAAGCTGTTTTTCCAAACATGTTTCTTAAAGAAATATTTTGTTGCATATTTCAGACTTTAAAGAGAGTTTTAAACATTCCGTTGTATATCTAAATTTATAGCTTTATGCATCTGCAAGAAATATGAGTAAATAATTACTTTTTAACATTCATCATGAAAAATATAAGAAAAAATAATTTATCATGAAAAAGTAAAATCAATGTGAAAAATGGAATTGAAATGAAAGTTTCTATCATATAAAAAAACTACAATAGAAACTGAATCACATGATTCTTTCAGAACTGATAGAATATCACATGCATTTTATAATTATAAAACAAGTAAAATATTAAGAATAAAATTATAAGAAATAAACGAAATATCTTTTATCATAAAACAAATAATTTATCATAAAAAATTAAACATTAAATGTAAAAATTATAAATAAAAAAATTAAGCAAATAGACCCCTTGCATTGACGTCACAACAGCGGCTGTTCCTCTTATCTGGTGCACATGACGCCATAATCTGGAGCCCAAACAAACCATCATAACTCCCCGTTTAAAGCAACTGTGGTCTTTCTGTTTAATTTTGATTTTTCTTATTCTTGCATTATTTTTCTAAATACTTAAAAAATGAAGCGCAAATTACTATTTTTATAAATGTGAAAACACCACATTTGCCTTATGTTTGGGCACCAGATGAAGCATGTGACGTCACGTGCAAGGGGTCTATAGTTATAAAAAAACATTTTATCATATTATTTATAAATAAAACTTTAAGCAAATCGAAGGATAAAATTAGATAGTTTCATGCAATCAATAGAAACAGTGATACATTTTATAAGCAGTGAGAAAAAAATCAACTGTTTTTGTGGCAAAGAGACTGATAATGTGACAACTGTTTTTAGTCGGAATTTATTCAAAATTTTTACTTTTTGAATGTAATATAACGGATTATTAAGACAAGACTTTACACTGTTCGTTCAAGTTATATTGTATGTTAATAGTTTAATCATTTATTAGCCTTTTTTTTACATCTTTAAATATGTATATAATTGATAATAGGTAAGTCAAAATGCACCTTGTTATGCTATTTCAAAACACGGATCACTCAGAAATATATTCGTGGAACCATGCTACTTGGATGATAAAATCTGTGAAAAGAAAACATCAAAATTAATTATAATATAGTCTGTAGAGAAATAAATAGTCATGATACAATAGCAGACGGGAAAGAAAAATTCCACAAATAGCATATTTTATTTAAAAATCAACCAAAAAACCCTTCAGTATGTTTAATAAAAATTATGAAAACAGCAATGTTTTAAATAATTGTATCGCAATTAAAATGTACCATCTACGAGCAGCACAAAAAGCTTGTTTTAGAGCGATATTTTAAAATTTATATAATTGTAGAGAAAAAAATTGGAATAACTAATTTATTCTAGTGATTATGAAGCATTACAAGAGACAGACTGGTCTCAAATATCTTATGTTAAAATTCCCTTATGTCAGCAATAAAATAATGACATTTTCACGGCTAATTCCTTTTACAACCCTGTTCTAATAGCCTGCAATTAATTGAAGTAGATATGAAAAGGAAAATGCGCAAAAACATTTAAATAGAAATCATTATATACATCACAAGTTAAATTTTTTAAGTGAAATAATAAATTAAAAATCAATTTACTCAATTTAGTGAAACATACCATAACAAATTAGCACAGTGCACATGTATTGCTTACATTGTATATTTATATACAATAAATATGCTTTAATGTTACACTAAAAAAATACACATGTTCATGGAAATCAATGACGACTTCCCATTGCAAAAGATTTAAGATCTTCAATCATTTCGTTTACGTTTTACTTCAATCGAAAAATTAATTGATAATGTCCTAATAATATTGAAATTGTATCCAGTAATGTAATAGACATCCTGCAATCCAGCATCACCTTAATGTATATAGCATTGGCACCCGGCTAATTGAAAAGTTCTAAGATAACATTTACAATATATTGATGACTTTCAATATTTTAAACGACTTTTACTGTCTTTATATAGTGACACTGTCGCATAATGGTGTACTAATTGTTATTTTAATTAAAAAAAATAACAGCCAAAGTCGAACCAAAAATTGACATAACAATTATATGAGTGAAACCAATTTTCTTTGTGCTTTTCAAAAAAAAAAAAAAAAAATTGTCTTTTTTTAGGATCTAGATTTTACTAAATAAAAATAATATTGTTTAAATATGTGCTTAAGCTGTACAAAATTAGCATCCACACAGAAAAAAATATTTTTACACTTAAAATATAACTTTTTAAATTCATATCTAGCATAAAATATTTAACCTCTGTTACCAGACAATTTTTGCTTAATTTATGATAGAAATACTTTAACAAAATAAATAATTTTTATATTTTACTCTGGCAAAAATGTTCTTTAGTTCAAAACAATAATAATAGAAAGATTAATAATAAATAATAAAATTTAATTATCATTACATGCGTAATTTTATCTCGTTTAAAAAAAAACTAAGTTAAAGTTCATAATTATCACTTTTTGTTTTAAAGAGAAGATTTTTTTAAATTGAATTTAAAAAACATAAAATATTCTTTGTTTTAAGTACATTTGGTTTATTATCGGTTTACAATCATTAAAATAAAATAGAAAAATTCATGTAACAGAGGTTACAAAAATTTTTAAGATGTAAACAAACTGAATAAATAATACTTACTAATGCAAAAATAAATATAAACAAATGATAAAAATGATAGGTAAATTTGGTACTATGAATAAATATATATATGTATTATTACCATAAAAAATCTATATTCAGCTATAAAATATAACCTATGTTTATATAACATCTGTTACTAAAATATGGTAGCAGAGGTTACATTTATGGAAATACAATTTTCTTTCTTAAATAACAATATTCTTAAAAATAGTTATATTGCTTAAATAAACTTTTTTTACTTAGAGTTTTGTGAGGTAAGGAGAAATTTTATTTTTAAAACATTATTTAAATCTAAAATTGGAGTAACAGAAGTTACAAAGAGAAAACACACTCACCTTAGAACTTGATAATACTGCTCTATACTCTAAACATGTGGCAGACAAAATGAAAATGACACTCGTATTCTCTTCTAGAAAGTTCTTTGAGCAATATGTAGCGATCTCTGACAGACAAATCTTTATTATTTATTCTGCTAAATGTAAATAAAGTAACAGAGGTTACATTTTCATGGACATATGTTAAATTTAACTTATACAGTTAAAAAATACATATCTTAATTCGTTATTACAAATTTATAAAACTACTATATATGTTAATTAAAAATAGATAAATATAGTTTTGTTCATAATATTTAGAATTGTAATCTGTTTGAAGTTGTCTCTCTAATCATTTGGCCAGCTAAATTTCATAGATAAGAATAGATAAATTGCATAAATAATGCATTAATTACATTAAAATTGGCTACATCAAATTTTAGACTAATTAAAAATAGTTTTTTCTGAAAGATGACATTAAAAAATTTGGAATTTCTTTGTATATTTATTGAAAAAAATATTAAAGTTTTGGACATGAAAAGCACCTGCATTTTTGGTTTCACCCATATGTGCAAACACATATGATGTCAAGCAAATGTTAAGCCATGATAATGCATTTTGACATTAAATAATGTAATTTAACACTATGTTTTTATGCATAAAGTTCAATGTGATAAAGGAGGAATATAAAAAATATGAACCATATTGCCATTATTAATTAATAATCGTCCAAGTTAGAGTACAGTTGTACTCAGAAAGTTCTGCATAAATAGATTATTAATTAACAACATGGGCATTGTATTACACATATTATTAAAAGTTATTATTTAGGCTTTAAAAGCCTATGACACATAAACTATGCCACATGTGTTTTTATGTAAGTTATGTTCATGTCTTCAAAGGTTAATATTCAGGATAATTACTGATAACTTGAACTACTTCCGTGGTAAAATGTACCTCAAATGTCCCTTAACACCATTGCTGAAACCTCAAAAATGAAAGTTGTGAGTAATGGAAAAATGCGATTTTCTAAAATTAAGCACAACAGGGCAATAATCACTATAGTTTTCCAACAAGTATGAAATACACTTCTGCTATCCCTAATATTTCATAATTTTAGTTTCAGTAAATTCGAAAATAGTGTGTGTTGGCAAAGGAGGGGAGCAGGAAGGGCATATTCTTGTATTACATTTTACAAAATATTTTTGGAAATGTAATACCTAAAATTAAAACAATATATTTCTAATTTGCTATTATGGCAGTTTTCATGATATAGATAAAAAAAATTATTTCTGTATAAATTATTTAGCCCTTCTACATTTTTCATAAATATAGGGTAACATCCCCAGTAATTAGCACATAAAGGATTTATCTTTAAACTTACTTCTATTTTCATTACCAAGCAATAAAATATTTACTTACAAATATTTTAAAATCAAAGTGTGCATATCTTTGCCTCTATTTTGCCCACTAAAAGCAAAAATATTTGAAAAAGTATTTTTATAAAAATATATTTATAAAAAGTTGCTGTAATTACCAGTAATTGGCACCTTGACTTTTACACAATTAAAGTAACACTTTTCAACTAAACAAAACTGTTGTCAATTAAAATTTAAAATTTACTACAAATCAGATAAAAATAAATTGAAATGTATGGTTTTCTTAAGCCAGAGAAAAAGCAGTTGCAACAAAAATGGCTAATTTGGTACAAGCCATAATTGTTTCTCTTTCCTAGGCACTATTGTCATTTAGTAACATAAATCAAAGTTATAATCCATAAAGTAAATGAGCATATAACTGGTATATAGTCCTGCATTTTTAAAAGACTGGATATAAATCTTATTTTAGGACATTTTTGTAAGATGTGCCAATCACTGGTGCCTGCCAATTACTGGGGATGTTACCCTATTTGTGAATAGTTAATAATCTACAAATATATGGCTCTTCATTACTTGCCCCAAATTTGACCTTCAATGATTCAATTTATGCGAAATACAGATGTGACAGAAGGACAGACAAGTGCATGAGTAATCCTATAGTGGTCCTATTTTTACTTTTTAAGTAGGAACTCTAAAAATAGTAATATCAGAATATCCTGCTATGCTCACAGAGAAAATTTGGCATATCTCATAACCGCAGCAACTCTAGCGACATACTGATAAAAAAAATTCAAATAATAATATTCAAGTTTACTCCATATTATTCAGTTTGATCTTACTCTCATCAAGACAATGGGGTAAATAAAACATCTAAAAATAATTCCTGTGTGAAAGGGGATTTCGCTATGTCAACTATTCCTGCAGTGGTCATTAAAGCAAAAACATAGTAAGTAAGTTGACAAAAGTATGTTAGTAACCATGACTTTTACTTATATGTATCTAATTTTAATAAAATACAGTTTAACTCATCCAAGGCAAACCCAGCAATTTTAACAGTCTTCGATAAGATGGAACCATGGTAGACTTAATTTTGATTTCAGATGTGCCTGAGAAAACTTATCCATCTAAACACAAATGTTTTCTAATTGATATCCCTTCTGTTTAGTAAAATTTTTGATAAAAGACTCAAAATTCAATGTTTTTGTTGTTTAAAAATTATTTCAGAAATCTCATTGAAAACAACTTGGTATTTAAAGTGTATAAACAAGACATATTGGTATAAAATCATTCCCTTTTGTGATTCATTCAAAAAAATGAATAGACCATTGAATTATAATGCTTGATATAAATAACCTAATGCTATTCTGCCCCCGCTTAGTCATTTGATGTCAGCCACAGGTAAACAGAAAAAAAACATCTATGGGAGTGAAGAACATTGTAACAATGCTTCCTCTTTGTTCAATAACCAGTCTTTTTCAGAAGGTGTGTTTCTGAAACAGTTCCATTATTTCTCAAATGTGAATCAAAGATTGTTCAGAGAAAAAACATGCTGGAAAAATGCAGCTTTCTGTTCGCTGGTCGTTAACTAAGTTAGCATCATTTGCAAAAGAAATGCTGAATGATTTTTATCACTGTACAGCTTTAAAATAGGACATTGACTATCTTTTATTTTCCTTTGTATCACAATAATTTGAAAACTACATTGACATAAAAAAACGTAACATTACAAAGCACAAAAAGGCATTTATAAAACTTACCCTGTAATTAAAATAGCTTTCATCTTTGCTTAAAAGTTTTATTAACACATTTAAACCCCATAGGACAATTTTATTTCTTTAAAATTTATCTTATTTATTAATCAACTTAATTTACATACTTCAATATACTTTTTTTGGGGGGGGGGGAAGGGGTTGAATAAAAAAACACAAGTTCAAATGTGAAAAAAATTACATTAATGATTAGCTAATTACATTAGTTAATTACATTAATTAGTTACAGTTAATTAGTTAGTTAATTACATTAATCATTTCAGTAGTTGCAGCAAGCTTTTTTAATTAAGCAATTTTATTGCATATTTATTAAATTTTTGTTTTATTAAAGAATCTTAATTTTGTTATACTATACTAAATGAAAAGCCTGGCTTACCAGAAGAATCGTAAATGTTAATAGTGTGTTAGAACATTAACTAGCCGAGTGTTGCTCATTTAAATGCATTTTATTGTCAATTATTTTTATCAGTTTTAAAAACTGATAACCCTCCCCTTTTTTATATAAAAGTCTCATACCAGATATTAAGTATGTGACAATGGTTTTAAGATTATTTACATTACAAATTCTCATCCGCAGTCATAGGGGGCCATTTCAAAAGTTTTCATTAAGGGTGGAAGGGGTGGGGAAGCGAGCTGCATGGAATTCCATAAATCATGAACAAACTAAGAAAAACCTTTGTTGCATTTTCCCCCTTTAATTTTGTCACAGGCATGTAGTTCTTCAGTGAAATTGTTTCCTTTTTAAAAAAATCTCACCAATTCTTTTCTTTTGAGGAATTTTGTTTATTAAATAGAAAATACCTCAAGCGACGAGAAAAAATATCTTAAATTTTGAAAAAGATTTCAGAAATAGATTGTATTCTCTTTCAATAAAACACTTGGAAAAAAAAAATGCAAATTTTACGAAATTACTATACGTAAGAAGAGAGAGAAAAAAATCAAAATTCTTACTATTTGGTTGGGGAAAAAGTCACTTTAAGTGAAAAACACAACTTTTACCTACCATCCTAGGTCAGATATTTATACTAGTATATCAGAGTTTCCCCCAAAGGGTTTCATGGGGGAGCTCCGCCCCTCCTGCCTTTTAGTTTAAAAACTAGTGCCCCTCTTGCCCCTCATTAAAAAACTAGTGCCCCTCTTATCGCTCATTCAAAAAATTAGCGCGCTTCTTGCCCCTCATTTGAAAAAACGCAGCCCATTAGCGATGATGCAGATGTGCTATAGCATGTAAATTACACATAAAATTGCTGACGGAATCTATAGTATAAGCAAAAAAAAAAAAAATAAATAAATAAATAAATAAATAAATAAATAAAATTCACAGCAAATTTTTTGAAAGGTTACAGAGGTGGGAGAAAAGAGGGGGTGATTCCACTCCCATTACTATGTGCTTTTTTTTTTTTTTTATAACACCCCTTTTTCGAAATTTGCGTTTTTTTCGTGTTTAAACATTATAAAATTCGTGGTTTTTCACGATCTTTTGACGAATTTGCCTTTTTTGTCATCTTTTAATAAAATTTGCGTTTTTTTTGTGATATTTTCATGAAATTTGTCTCTTTTTCGCGGTTTTTAACAAAAATATTTGCCCTTTTTTGTGATCTCTTAACAAAATGTACGGTTTTTTTCATTTTTTAAATAAAATTTTTGGGTTTTTTTTTCTCGATTCTTTGACGAAATTTCTGTTTTCTCACGATTTTTTGAACCACTAGATTCTAGATTCAACTCTATAAAAGTGCCCTTAAAAACCAAAAAAATACCCTGAAGAATGTAAAAAGTGCCCTTTTCAGGATAGTAGCGCCCGGCCCCTTTTTAAACCTGGGGGAAACTCTGAGTATATATATATATAACGATTACTGTGGTAAAAAAAAAAAAAAAAAAAAAAAAAAAAAATCTGATCATTTTCAGTAAAAATCCATTTGATATATTGTTTTAAGTCCTAAAGCAATGTACAATTTTAAATTTGAGAAATGCTAAAAGAAAAACATACAATGAAAGAATTTCCAATTTTTAATTTTTTTCATATGATGCAACTGTTATGTAGTTTTTATATATTTTATTTGCAGATTTTGTATTAGATTGATAATTAATTAAAAATTTCTCCATTTACAATCACAGACGAGATGATGACAGAAAGTTGTATATAAAAAATTCCCTAATCACTTCAAGTGTTACAAAATGCCCTGACTTTTTGCCTAATTTTTTTAATTGCTTGACTCGTAGGAATCCTGAAATAGTGATATTGGCATCACCGTTGGTATAGTATATTTTCTGGAACAGATGATATGAGAACTTTTTTGCTAAATGTAAACAACAATAAAAAATATTTTTTATCAGTACAACCACACCATTCTAATATATTTGGGTTAATTTTCTAACCTTCATACAGGTACTTTATTATGTGGTTAATTACTGTCAGGAACAAATATTTTAGGGTTAATCATTTAAAATATTTTCATTAAAATTAAATCAATTCAGACAAATTCAGTTTGTGAGCAATATCATGATAATAAAAACCTTAACATTTAAAACAAATTCTTCATCAAAATTCAAACGAATCTCTCCTGTTTAACACAAAAATCGTAACTTAAGCTATATTTAAATAGATATAGTATAGATATATAACTATAGTTAAATAGATAAATGAAATTACTGCCAGAAGAAACTTTTTCACAATATTTTGAGCGCGTTCACAGACGTAAACCTGGGTTACGTAGGGTTTCCCGAGTAGAACCCGAAGCGTTCAGAGACCGCCGTCACGTGACTTTTCGTACCGTTCAGAGCCGTGAATTACCGAGATTTCGGGTAACCCACATTACCTGAAGAATTTTGTTGGGTAAAGTGATCACGTGGTTGGGTAATCTGATTTGTTTATCATTTGATAGCGTAACTGCGACTGTTTATTGGAATATCTCTGTTTTGATTAGTTTTTTTTGCAGTATGTTTTCGTTTTTTCATATTAAGGAAATGATAATATAGACATTTTTTTATCTAAGTTTTACATGTCGACAAGTTAGAACAGTAATTTCGTTTATTCATGATAAAAAAAGAATAATAAAGATATTTCTAGTTTAAATTTTATTTTAGATAAGTTAGAATATAAATGTTAAATTTTTCATATGACAAATTAGTTAAGCTTAAAAGCAAAAAAAAATTATTTACTTTGGCAAAATATGTTTAATATAAGTAAAAACTAAGGGCAGAAAATAGGAATAATTCTTTATGTATCAATAATTACATGTGTGTGTTCAATTTATTTGAAATTTTGTTTGTCCATATTTTTGTAATTGCTAAACGTTTAACACAGCTCATAATGATTTTAACACATAAACTTTTTAATAAAGTATAAATTTTAGAAACATTTTGATTACAAAAACACACAAAGATAATATGCATATTTTAAGAAAATA
Source organism: Maratus speculifer (assembly GCA_964019185.1). Lineage (NCBI taxonomy): Eukaryota > Metazoa > Arthropoda > Arachnida > Araneae > Salticidae > Maratus > Maratus speculifer. The sequence continues at coordinate 2,069,990 of CAXHSM010001189.1, forward strand.
GAAGTTACTAAAATAATTTCCAGTGGAGATATTTTAAAAATATGAATGCATTATGAACCTATAAGTTTGACTCTAGCAAAGGAATTTGATATCTTATTGACCAGCACTCTTAAATATTTGATTCTTTAGCCAGAATAACATTTTGGTTCTTCAGAATGAAAAATATGCTTTTTTATCTAATATTTTTATGAGCAAATACTGCAATATAAAGTTATTTTTCAATATTTGTTTTAGAATATCAGATAATATTATTCATTCGTTTTAACCTATAAAGGAGTCCATCAAATTAAAAATGCTTTAAAACTATCCTCTTATGAAATATCAATTCAAAGTATAGGTTTTTTTAGTGTATAAAGTTATTTTTTAAAAAGATCTATATAAAATTTTTAATATTTTAAAACTCTGAAATTTAAAGAACTTGTGTGCCAAATATTTGGTATTTGGCTAAAATCGCTGTTAAAGAATTGTAATTCACATTATTACTTTATTTATTAAACAAAAAGAAAAAAATTAAATTCTTGTATCATAAATTTATTTTTAATTACTTGTAACAGTTAAATTACTAATGCACTTTATTTGGTTTGCTTTAGAAAAAACTGACGATATGTCAATTTTTAAAAAGATCTATATAAAATTTTTAATATTTTAAAACTCTGAAATTTAAAGAACTTGTGTGCCAAATATTTGGTATTTGGCTAAAATCGCTGTTAAAGAATTGTAATTCACATTATTGCTTTATTTATTAAACAAAAAGAAAAAAATTAAATTCTTGTATCATAAATTTATTTTTAATTACTTGTAACAGTTAAATTACTAATGCACTTTATTTGGTTTGCTTTAGAAAAAACTGACGATATGTCAATTGCCTTTCTTTTAAGAGCATTCTGTGATCATCAGCAAATGAAAGACATAGAGAGACATAGTCAACAATGTTCACTGGTGATCTTTAATTTTTAGACTTCTGATAAAAAGTCATAAAACATCAAATGAACCACATAAAAATTTCTGACGTCAAGTGTTGGATTTTTAAGATCAAAACAAATTACTTTTCTTGACTACAGAAACAGGAAGGAAGGAAGTATATATTGTTCTGTTCTTGAAAATTCCTTCTTATTGTCCTTTCAGTAAATGGAGTGAAGAATGCTTTGAATATGGAAAATGGAAATTTCTTATTTACCTCAGGCTAAGGAAATGTTACTATGCCTTAGAAAGAATATAGCAACACATTTTGGAATGCAAACAATTAAAAAGAAAAAATCTTGCAATCCATCATTATATTAATCAATATGTTTCAGAATTCAATTTTTAGAATGAATTTTATAGAGAAAGTATTTATTATATATATATAGGCAATCACTTCAATTCAAATGAATAAACATACTTTATCCTTAACAAAATATTAGTTTAAAAATTCTGATTCAGCAGCATTAGTTTTAGTAACATACTTTAATGATAGTTTTATTGTTAAAATTATTATTAATAATCAATTTATCTAAAAGCAAAGCATAATTTTGATTACTATCATTGTAATCAATTAGCTAATTTAAATTTAGTAATAAGTACTTTTTTTTTCCAAGCATTCTGAACCACCTCCCATAACTCGAAAAAAAAAAAAGAAACACAAAAACCCTGAAAAAATACAGTGGGTTGGTTTTTTTCTGAAAAAACCTAGGTATTTAACAACCCTGGTTGGAAAAGATAAAGCTACAAAAACACTCTTTTGTAGTTATTCACACTATGTTCTTTTTTTATTTATTAAACATTCAAAATATTAAACTAATATGAATCTCTTCATTTTAATTTAGCCATATAGAATATATTTTAATTAACTCTTAAATATATTAAAGTACTATTATATACTACTATAAAGTATTATTATAAAAGTATGACAAGTTCTACAGTTGTAGTGTGTTAATTTAAAATCTGATTATGTCTATCAGAATTCAGTATGAAAGAGATTTGATTAAAGAGAACTTGAATAGAAATTATTTTTAAATAAAATAATTTTTGTAAAAAAATAAACTAATTTTCTTTTTCCATTCTTCTCGCTATCCACTTTTCTATCAAAAATACAATACAGTCAATAAAAAATATAGGGTAGCAAGGGTAAGCTAAACCCGAATTTTTGTTCACAACTTTAATAATAATGAAAACATTTTAATGAGATGAGATTTTGATCATATTAACTTTGCTTTGTATGAAATATAAAGAAGTCTTTGGAAGTGATCTAATTTTTGACTGAAATATATTTCACAAAAAGCAAAATAAGTCTTCTAAATATTGTTAAATATCTTCGGTTTGGCTGAATATTTGGTAGTACAAGTATTAAAAAATGCTCTGGTGAGCAACAAAAAACGTTAATATGTTTTTAAATATGAAAAAGTGTTTGACAAGTGCTTCTAATTGAGCATGAGAGAGGACAAGGGGTTATTTCTTGGCTGCAGCTCACTGCCAATACCAAATTCGAAAAAATCATATTTGCACTTTTTCTGTGTAAAGGAAATCAGTCACAATTACGATAAAAATGTGAAGCGCAAAGACATAGCCAAGAAAAATGCAGCATAATTAAACATGAATGTAAGGCGAAATAGTACCAGAAACCTTAGTTCCTGAAGCGTATCATACTCATGCAGTGCCACCAAGCATGCTCCCAGCATAGAACTGCACAGAAAATGATTTGTATTGCAGAGTCAACAGTGCAGTTCACATGTAAAGCAGAATTGAAAATTTTACTAAAAAAAAAGACAAAGTTTTACGCAAATTTCTTTTATATGGAAAAAGCACAAATATGACTTTTTCAAATTTGGCACTGACAGTGAGCTGCAGCCAAGAAGGGACCCCTTGTCCTCTCTCATGCTCAATTAGAAGCATTTGTCAAACACTTTTTCATATTTAAAAACATATTAACCTTTTTTGTTGCTCACCAGAGCATTTTTTAATACTTGTCATTCAAATTTTTTGTTAAAAACTGAAGATTTTTTTATATCTTGAAAAGAAAAATATTTGCTGCCAAAATTTTATTTTTATATTTGAATTAATTATTGCATTGTCAAATAAAATGCATGATGTCTGATAAATAAACCAAGGAGTCGAAGAAAATAATTACAGTGCACTCACAACTTTATTCAAAGAACTGAAACTAAATGCTTCGCAATAAAAACAAATAATTATGTTTTCCACATGATTTATTTAATTTGAATGAATTATACTACATACATAAAAAATTACTTATTTAAACTCTGTGGCAACGAATAAAAAAAAAAATTACAACAGCAACAATGTTCAACTGGAACTTTAAGACACAAATTCGATTTTCTTGGCAATCGTCAAACATACAAAGATGAAAAAAAAAAAAAAATCTATTTTAAGTTTTACCAAAAAGGGTACTACTCTGTTATCCCATCGACCAAAAAATTATCGCCAAATTCTAATATTAAATGCTGATAATGGAATGTCACGTTCAATGACATTAAATACGTTAAAGGTGTTTAAAATGTCATTGCATGATTTTATTTTGACTTTTTATTTGTATTTTTATTAATATTCTAATAATAATTATTATTATTATTATTTTTTTGTTATTTAAAATAAAAATTATGTCAATAAGTATAATTTGGCTATTAGTTTGGCGATATTTATAATTTGATGAAATTGGTCGACGGGATAACAGAGTAGTACCTCAAAAGGATTAAAATAAACCAAAAATAAAGTTAATCCCTCCATGGGATTGTTAGCTATCGCTTGTTGAATTTTTAGTCTTCATTTTTTTTTGTTAAAAGTTAAATAAAAAATTATAGTAAATTACAATAATGTTTTGAATGCTATCATTTTATTCGTCTTGTCAAGTTCTATTTTTTGAAAAAAAAGAAAATCACTGTCATACGTGAACTGTTTGCCACAAATTTCAAAAAGACATTTGCATTTTTCATTTCTTAAACATATTATACCAAATGCTACCGCATATACTATGATAGTATGACCAAGCCAAATAGACAGTACTCGTTACATCCCTAGTATTTAAAATAGAAAATTCAAATGCATAGAATAGAAATGAGCTTTAAAACATATTACAATATTTACTATAAATAAATACCCCCAATCATCACGGTATCACTTCAATGTAAAATTATGGATTGAGCAACCCCCCCCCCCCCCTGATTCCTCTAGTTACATCTATGTAGAAAATATGCATACAAAATTTCTTATTCTCACCAAAATCCCTATAGTCGAACATTGTCTGCATTTCTTATTTATAACATTTTCAGACAAAGATAATGTAAAAATATTTACAGGAAAAGAAAGAACATTTTGATTTTATTATTGTTATCCAAAAAAGTATGAGTAGAATAACTTTTGAAATCCCAAATGGACTTGATATTAACATATTAACGTACTGTGAATGAAACACATCCATTGTCACAAAATGAGACCTTGCAACATCAGTGAAGAGCTTGAGTGAAGACACCAAGGACTAGCGGACTACATTTACAGACAGAAAATTAATAAAATATCTGCCTGATAATGTATCCAGCTGTCATAAAAATTTTAACAGATCTTCGGTTCCAGAGTTCCTTGACTTCCCAGCAGGCTTCTTAACAACAGGGATAACATTATGTGATTTCATTACACTCCATTATAAGTTAATATATTGATACCAAGTTCAATTAGAATTAACAAAAGATATTTTAAATGTACATTTTTAGATAGCAGTTTAAAAACTTCTTTAATTTTCTGTAAATATTTTTATTTTTTCTGCTGTCTGCGAGGTATTTTTTTATTTTTGTTTAAGAGTATAGAAATAAAGTAAACAATATTACTTGGAAATAAACTAAGTAAGCATCAAAACAAACACATTGCAATATAGTTACAGCTACCTACAGTTGTGTTACCATATTCTTGAAGTCATGGAAACACACAATCTGCCCATTTTCGCCATGTACACAAAGATATTTAGCAAATTAAGCGACTGGCTTTTTTTTTCCCGATCATTTTAAATTTATTTTATAATTTACACATCCATAAAATAGAAGTTTCTTGGGAGGGAAATGTCAGCAGAAACGTTTATTTGATATATGCTTTTTTTCGCGAGAGGGCGATAATTTTATTACAAATTTTATAGATATAAGCACATAATAATTTAAACATACCATATTTTCAACCGAATGATTGCATCTCCACTTCACACTAAAATCGCCAGCAAAATCTGCAGCAGACATTTGTGCCACAGTATATATTTCACATAAAAAATAACTTTTTAAACACTTCCCCTTCTAATAAGAGTGGTTATTCAGAAAATAATATAATCTTCTCATCTGACGAATAATCTGTCTGCACTATCAAAAGCCCAGTTGCCGCCATGTTTGTTGATGTAAATAAAAAAATCCCGTAACTTTTCCCGAAAGCGTTCAGAGCCGTTTTAACCCAACCTTACCCCTAGAAACCACTATGACGTCATTCCCCATTTTTCCGAGTTACTCGTGTTTCGGTCTCTGAACGCGCTCTTTAAATGTCAAAATAAAAGTTGCGAACATGAAATTTGTTGCCGTAACACGATGAAGTCATAAGTTGGAGAATTTTTAGTAAAGAGTAAAAGAAGAAACACATCTTACCATTAACTTACTTTAGCAAAGAGGTTGCATAACCAAGTTTAAGTTTTAAAATTAGCCATTATTAGATCGGAGGATGCGTGTTGAATATTATATAATTTTTTTTCTTGCAAAGAGACGCCAACGCAATTATGAATCATGATGGCTGAATTAGAACGACAAATGAATCAAATCAAAAATATTTGAAGAATCAGGAAAATCAATACGACTTTCAATGAATCATTATAAAATTCACAATTCATTCTTGTATTGGCGTCATTGTCTCTTCCGTATCAATTAATTTTTAAAGCATAAATTTATTGTATTCAACTTCTTTTTAATGCTAAGGTAGGGTAGTTTCTTTATTTTCTCATCAACTAAATTCTATACAATTTGCTATTTGATAATGATTACAGGAAATTTAATGTGACGCAACTTTCATTTATGCTGATCGATCTTTGAGTCATTGTCAAATTGTTTTAAAACAGATAATTCCGATTATTATTTATTTATAATAATCAGATAATATAATTTACTTATTTATTAAATAGTTTAGTCTAATATTATTCAAATTTCAATTCGGATACATCAAATTGGTTTCAATTTGTTATTATTATTATCATTTTACGTTTACTTTTAAAAGATATTGTTGCTCATTAACTGAATTTGATTGTCTTCTGTTGAATTGAAACTAAATATTTGAAAAATTGATATCATAATGAAGTATAACTGTTGTACTGTTATCGTAAATGTGTATAATGCATACTGTTTATCGAAATCTACATATAAGAACACATACACTTAAGAGGACTCATCAGTCACTTGAAAATCCCTTTCCGCAATGTTAATCCTACGAGCAGGTTGTTTTTAAATATGAATAATTTTAAACAATTTTTTCTTTTTCTTTTAATAGCTGAGTTTCATCTATAATATGATAATATTGGGATGCTTATCCCAAAACCCTTTTTCAATTTTTGAACCCTTTTTTGATTTTGGGTTCCAGATTTTCTTAAAAAGGTATTTTCATTTTCAAAAGCATTTCTGAAATTGAAAGTACCGTTTCAAAAAATTCTGCAACCGAAATCAAAAAATTAAAAATAGCCAATCAATCTCAGCTATCTTTTGTAAAAAAAAAAAAAAAAAAAAAAAAAAAGGTGTTTAAATTTAAATGAGAAATTTGAAAATAACTTTCCATATTACGGAATGGGTGTATTCAAGTGTGTGTAGAGTCCCCATTAGTAAATTACACTTGGATCCTATAGCAAGCGATACACTGATTTTCAGGCTAGTGTGATGGGACCTAAGTCTCATTTTGTGTTAAACGAAATTTTACAATAGCATAGTTGACTATTTGTTCCGGAAAAAAAAAAAAAAAAAGGTGATTATTATTTTTTAAAAGCCATCACAAAATGAAATGTTAATTTTTTTATGAAGAATTTATCACAAAAAAGCATTTTGTAGATAAAATGTTATGATTTTGGTTTAAATATCTTGCCATGGGAGGGACCTTCTTAATGACTTTATATCATGCACTACACATTAGAAATCTATTCTCCCTCAATGGGAAAATTGTATATTTTTCAATTTAACTTGATTTTTTTTTTATAGAATACAAACGGATGAGCATTTTGATACCATTTTTATGTTTTTTAATCTCAGAAAATACATTAAATTAACTTTTTAAATGCAGTTTTAGTCTTGGTGGGAAAAAGCCGTTTCGCATGATGAAAGCAGTTTTGACTTCACTACATGTGTAAACAAGTTTGTGCTGTATTTTCTGTTCTATATTTTCTATGAGGTTAGCCTAAGTTACACTGAATTATTTCTTTCTTTTCTTAAAAATGATTAGCAGAACAAACTAAAAGCATTGTAAGTTGTTGTAAAAAATAATATTGTGAATTTCCCCCCCTCATTGTTCTAAGGACTTTTATTTCAAAATCTTAATGTAGAAATAAAATATTGGTATAAGTTTATACTACATTTGTATGTTATAGAATAATATACTTTTCTTTTTCATATTATTACTCCACAATAGACTAACTAAAAAAACCATACAGAAATTACAATTAAGTGCTAATCCACTGTTATTTTTTTTTTTTTTTTGATAATCTAACATGTTCTTAGATTTTTATAAATTAAGATATAAAAATACTAGTTTTAAAAAAATTTCTTAATTATATCACATTCAGCTTGATTTTATTGCTTTTCAATTAATTTCATTTTTTTTATTGAGTCCACTAGACATGTCTGGCAGGCAGAGCTAGAAAACCCTGTGTAAACTTCAAAATGAAAAAGCTAAATTTTTAATAGATGTAAATTTTCCATGTGGATGAAAAAGTCCAGACCAAAATTCAAACCAGGGATGTATTGGCTGTAGCCACAAATGCTCTTCCAATTGAGCCATCCCAGAAAAGTACTGGAGGACTATTTCACCCAAATAAGCTTAATAATCACAAACAATCTGGTCTGATACTATGGATCAGCTCAACAAAATAAATCGAAGGTCAATATATGGAACTGCAGAAAACACTGCATATGAAATTATGTTAATTTATAATATGATTTTTCAATCGGTAAATCAATTATCACAGATGTAAATTTTTCATGTGGGTGAAAAAAAATCTAGACCTTTTTTAGTGCAATAATTAGCTATGTGTCGATCCTTTCATTCTCATAGAAAATCAATTATTTTTGGGTAAGGCTAGTAGGGCAAAACAACATACTTTATTATTATTTATTCATTTATTGTTTTTCAAAATCAGTATAGTATTTTCCATTTTCTTTTCAAATTTATACCGTAATTTCGCAGATCAAACAATAATTTTTCGACCTAGAAATTTTTTTAAATGAAATGTAACTTAAAAGATCGTCGTTAATATTTGTGTTCTGTCAATAAATAAGATTTCTGAATCCAAAAAGAATTTTTCGATCTGCGGATTATACATCAGAAATTACAGTAATTTAGTTCTGTTGTGACATTAGTAACTTTTTAAATTCAGATTACACAGTTGTTACCACTTAATTTAAAACTAGAAAAATTGGCTTATTTAATCTGTTACTATAAAATGTAAATAGTTCTAAAATTATATTTTAAAAAATATTCAAATTGCTTCAGTATTTAGTGTGACAAAAATTACTTCAATGTCTTTTTCTTTTTTGTGTGTGTGTGTGTGTGTGATTTTGCAAGTTTTATTATCCTCTTCACAATTACATAAATGCTTGTTGATTTATGCCATTTCAATGTTGATGGTTCTCATTTAATGGTTAATGGTTCTCAATTTGAGCCAATTTTATAATTTATGGATTGCAATAAGCTAATTACTTTTTTTATATATACAATATAAATGTGAAAATAAAAATCACAAATTTACTAAAGGAACAAAGACATTTTTTAAAAAGAAATCTAAAACTCTTCCGTTGCATTAGTCATAGAAGATGACTAAATCATTGATTTATTTTTATTTAATTTTAATATTTGTTTAGTTTATGGCTTTACAATGCTGTGAAATGTGAAATCATCTATTATCCACACTCCACGTTGTAATTTAAACAATTAAAATTGTGATTAACAATTAACCAGATATAGTTAAATTTGGTCTGTATATATTTTTTAATTACAGTCAAAGCTCTATAATCTGCATAAGTTGGGGCAAAAGGTTGTGTGGATTATAGAGTATTATGGATTATACGTCATTTTATTATTACCTAGCCAGCCTTTTAATTCTATAATCAGTACATAATAAGAAAAGATAAATATGAAAACTAATAATAAATTTAATATACTATCTTAAAAAAATGCTTTTTAAAAGTTATTTCATTAAAAAATTGATATATATGTGCATTTAAATAAAAATAATTACATATACATATATATGTATGTTCCATAATGCAGCTTGTTTTTTATTGTTAATAAAATAAAAGATTTATACTAAAAAAATAGTTTTTCAATTTTTTTTTACTATCTGTTTTAAAAGATCATTTTTGGACACAAATTTGTAAATTTTCTTAACTATTTATTTCATTGTTTATATTTATAAAGTAACGCGAATTATATAGAAAATTGCAGATTATGGGTATGTGAATTATAGATCCTTGACTGTATATCAGTTTTGTAGTGAATAAATATTTAAACATAATTGTCGTGATTAATTAAATATCTGCAATAGCAATAATGCTAGTTATGGATTATGATTACAAGAGCCTTAATACTAGTACCTTTTATTATCCATTGTTTAATACTAGTTATAAGACAACCATTAACGGAAACAAATTTCGCAAAAATATCTATAATAAATTTCCCTGAGTTTTCCAAAATTAAGTTGCATAAATTTTATACCCGAGTGCACACTTAAGTGCTAGATTTGCAAATTTTTATTAATGCTTCCTATTCTTCCTTTTATATAAATAAATGTTTTATTTTGTTAGTTAAAATTTTTCTGTTTCTATTTATATATGCTTGTATTTATTCAAGAATGTATTTTTTTTTCTGATTCATTCGTTGTGTTGGCATCTCTATTAACAATTAAACTGTTGCAATGAATATATAACTAAAACTTTTTTTTTTAATTCCTGGTCATAATACTAGTTAAATACAGTCATTAAACAAGCTATAACAAGGAATGCAAACAAAATTTTCCTGATTTTCAAAAATCAAATTGATTACATCTAATTTTTAAACAGAAAGCATGTTTAATGGATTTATATATTGAATTATTTACAATGAATGATTTATTTATTCATGATTCAAATAAATTAATAGTAAGATATATTTCTTTAGTTGAACAATACTGAAAATTCTAGAACTTGTAATTTGATCGTATGATGATACAAAATTTTATTTGTCGCAATTTACATTTTTGTGGACATTTAAGTCATTTTAAATATTCTACACACAGATAAATCAAATATTCTGCTAGCCAAATAGTAATTATCAAGCTGAATACTATTTTAGAATTTATATATATTCAAAAATTAAATTTACTTAATATTTAAAAGACATACTTTCATTTACATAAATAAGATTATTATTTTTTCTTGGAGTAGAATACCCTATAAGTAATTAAGATACACTATAAGTAAAATATCATAAATTTTCATAAATATCACTATACTTATATACACTGGTATCCAAAATTTAAGCATAATTGGTAATTAAGTAATTATTTTTTAATAATGAAAGAAATATGAATCAGAATGTGCTGAAACTCCAGGTGTGTAAACAAAATAGTACACGTCACATATTTTTGCGAAGAGTTTTCCCCGAAATCGAACAGGGGACTGTCAACAAATTGAAAAAGAATGAAGATCTCTTGGATAACCCTGTCAAAACTAATGTAGCAAAAGCGTTCAAACTGCACATTATGATTAATTGGCTTATTGTAATGTACTGTGTTAATTTTTACAAGGATAGCATGTATACTCGTAGAGAAATTAAGGTTTTTATAAAAACAGTCCTAAGTTTTTTTGCTTATAATTTGCAGACTTCTTAATATAAAATAGTGTTCTTTTTTTGAAAAATGACAAACATCATTGTACACAATACCCTGTCATCAGAATTAAAAAATAATAAAAATTGTATGACAAATGAGCAGGTTTACTAAATAATTTTTTACTGCGCATGCGTGAACGCTATTAAAATTTCATTTGCATATTATGTTTGTTAAATGTATAGAGCAACTTTTGTGAAAGTCTCAAAAACATAGCTTAAAAATTCTGAAAATTATCGTTGATAGAATGAGATCAAAATCCTTTATTCCCTAAATGAAGCAAAAAGATGAGGGGCTGTATCCATATTCCATTGTTTAATGCCTACACAATATTGCACGTACAACTATATTTAGGTAAAACCCCTGATTTTTTTGCTTACTTTAGGAATAACGGATTTTGAGTTGATTCTATAGGCTCCCATTTTCAGGATTTTCAAGCTATGTTTTTGAAACTTTTACAGAAGTTGCTCTATATATTTAGCTAACACAATATGTAAATGACATTTTGATATCGTTGACGCATGCACAAAGAAAAATTATTTACTAAACATACTCATTTTTCATACAATTTTTATTATTTTTAAATTCTGATGACAGGGTATTATGTACAATGATGTTTGTCATATTTTCAGAAAAGAAACATTATTTTATAATAAGAACTCTGCAAAATATAAGCAAAAAACTTCGAAAAATTTAGGACTGTTTTTATAAAAACCTTAATTTCTCTACGAGTATACATGCTATCCTTGTAAAAATTAACATAGTACATTACAACAAGCCAATTAATCATAATGTGCAGTTTGAACGCTTTTGCTACATTAGTTTTGACAGGGTTATCCAAAAGATCTTCGTTCTTTTTCAATTTGTTGACGGTCCCCTGTTCGATTTCGGGGAAAACTCTTCGCGAAAATATGTGACGCGTACTATTTTGTTTACACACCTGGAGTTTCAGCACATTCTGATTCATATTTCTTTCATTACTTAAAAATAATTACATAATTACCAGTTATGCTTAAATTTTGGACACCAGTTTGGACACCAGTTATATGATATTTTCAAAAGAGTTAACTTACTGCTGATAGTAAATATTTCACACATACAATATAAATTAGAAATTAAAACATATTGCACTTAACATGAAAACTTTTAATCAAACAACATATTAAAGTACTTTTTTTTTAATTAAAACAATATTGAAAATCAACTAATGGAAAATAGAAAAAAAATTATGCACTTATATGAAGCTTTAAGGGGTTAGGAGTTTTTCCCCTTAGAATGAAATGCCCTATAAGTAACCAACATACATTATAAGTAAAATGTGCTATAAAAACTATAAGTTTGGCATCATGTTTTCTGGCAATCTATTCACTGTTTCACTTACACAAGCTGTTTTTTTTAAACATTTGTTTCATTTATTTATGAAAACGTTATTTATTTATTTTATTATATGGTTAATTTTACTTAAAAAAACAACCATAATGCATATAGATACACATATATGTATATATATACATGTGTAAATGTAGAATTATTATAATTATGTTAATATATTGATATGTATAGAAACACTCATGAGCTTTCATTAGGTTTGTTTTTATAATTGTTTGTGTCATTTTTCTATAAATGTCATTTTATAAGGCCCAAATTGTGTGTAATAATGAATAGCCATAAAAAAATGTTAAAGCCTCTATAATGAAATCACATCATTTTATTATTATTATCAATCAGTACAAATTATCAATATAAATTATTGACATGTAACCATTATAAGTAAAATTTGATTAAGAATGTATCTTACTGTATGTTATAAATTTTAATATTTGTTGTAATTATTTTCAGTTTTATATATAATTTATAATTTTTTTAAATATATTATTCTTGAACAACACAATGTTAAATATGTTAAAGTCTAATAACAAAATCTTGATTCAGTAATGCATTTAACTGTACTACATTTTTGAATACAAAAAAATAGGTATGATAGTTTGTGCTTTATATGTAGTTTATACTCACATTTTATTTTTTCCTTAAGTAATATGAATTTTATATACCTTTCTTATTTTCCTTCTTCCAAAGTAAAAGAAAATTGTCTGACTCTCAGTTTTAAAATGAATTACAATAGATGCATTATTTTATATGCATATTTTGTGTGTTTATGATTATACTATACAGGGTGCTTGGAAATTGAGCTAACAATTTAAAAGGGTTCATAGAAATCAGCAGGAGGATGAAAAATTCCCATCTGAATCGTTACCAATGGGGGGAAGGGTATCTTGGTGGAGTCTCCAATTTTATATGAACTTAGGAAATTCTATATTTTAAAAAGACCTTTTAGGGAAATAAAAGTAAAAGTTGTATGATTTATTTTTGTGTTGATGATTTATTTTTGTTTTGATGATTTATTTTCTAACTGTAAACAAGATAAATAATCAAAATATAAAAAGAAAACAGCTAGATGAAGTCTCTCATTAAGTTTGTTTGGTCTTTGAAAATATCATACATCCACCAGACTTTAATTTCTCCATTATTGTCCATCTATAGCTGATCCATATTGTTTATTTCCTCCAAATCTGTGTTCCTTATCAGGATTCATAAATATTGCAATATTTTCAAAATAGTGAACTGCTGATAATAAATATTTCAAGCATAATATGAATTAGAAACTAAATCAAATTGTACTTTAGATGATAATTTTTAATCAAACATTATGTTAAAAGTGTTTTATTTTCACTTAAAACAATAGTAAAAAAACACTAAATTGAAACCGGAAACAATTTTTTTATGCACATACATAAAGCTTAAAAAATGTATAGCACTCAGTATCAGCTATCAAGAAATGAGAAATTTATAAAACAAATTTTTTACATAATACATCTGTAATTGATTTCACAAATCTTAAGTTAATGTTTGTTGACTAAAAGAAAAACACCATTTCACGTTAGATCTCTAAAAATAACTAGTGAAAGGATATCGTCATGTCACAAACAAAAATTGTAGAGCAAATTTTTATGAAATTTCTTTAAAATAGTAGCAACTGGATTGCTTCCATTATCAGAGATGTAATAGGTTTTATTGATTATAATTTTATGATGTTATTTTCTCATTAAATTTCTAATAAAAAGTAATTTTTAAAATAATGTACACAGAAAATGACGTCATGCTTTTAAAAACAGGCACTTTCATTCATGAAGTGTTACTATTCAATACTTTTCCACTCTACCAATATTGAGTTTGGGATACAAGGCAAAATGCTTCAGTGAGTAAAAAAAGGTGTCATATTAAATGAAAACAATCATTTTCTTTCATAAAACTGAAAATTTTCATCACAAGTGTGTCTAGAATACAAGAAATTTTAAAATTTTTACTTACTGATACCGAGATTACAGATACAAGTCAATTGTTTCAATGTTTTCATTCCAAGTCGTAGCTAACTAATGCAAGTTCAAATTTGAAAATTTATTAATAAACAACTGATCATTGAAATAGTTTTTAAATGGTAAGTACGATTATTAGAGTAAATGATATATGTAAATTTTGAGATAATGAAAGGACATTAGATTCTGATTTCACGAGGAAGAAAATATGATTGTGTCAAAGTAAAATAATTATTTTTCCTTTTTTAATATTAAGCATTCGTGGCTCAATTGATAATTAGGTTAAAAATACAGTTTTTGATTATGTGTTTCTACATTTATGTGCAAGTAACGTTTAATTTGTTAATAATTAAAACAGTTGAAGCTTTTGAAAATAGTATTTTGGTAATTTAACTAAAAATACAATTCTTTTAAGACTTACATCCACAAATATACCATGTATTTTTTTTTCAGCTAATTTTTTAGGTTTATTATAAATTAATATAATAATTTCTTTTTAAGAAAAAGTTCTTTGTCAAAGTTTAGATACGTTTCAAATTGTGAGTATTGATAGAAGATAGGAAAGTAAATTAGAAAAAGTGTATATTTAAAAAAATTAAAAAACAAACTTTTTTTTCAATATCTCGTATTCATTACTTTATCGATTTTTGTTAAATCTTCAGTTAATATCATTCAATTCCATGCCCTTGTTTTATTTTAAGTGTATTGATGTATCACAGTTGTGTTTTATTACTAACAGGCAAGTAACTCATGGCATCAGTTGTAAGGTATTATTGCTGGTTACACTAAATTTAATTGATTGATTTGTAAAGTATAATTTCATTCATAAATGAATTTAAGTTAGATGCTGTTTAATATTTTAGGTAGCTTTCATTACAAAAAGCAAAAAAGGTACCTGTTGCAGCCATCCCATAGAAAGCAATCCGAAAAAAATTACCGTATTTTCGGGCGTAAGCGCCGCGGCACATACGAGTTTAAAAGTTAAAATTATGCTTACTACGGCGCTTCTGCCGGGGCGGCGGATACGATATACTTTTTTTTCCCTTGCAGCGATATTCATTACAGAGGTGATTCTGATAGGAATTTTTCTGAAATTTTGAAAAGTCAATCATGAGGAAGAATATGCGAAGCATAAAAAATATCGCGAATTTCGACAAATGATAGCCTAATCTCTGTCAATCATTCGCAGAAAAAGCAAGAATTTTATCAAAGGATCGGGAGAAAAAAACACGACTTTTATCAAAGGTTTGCGGGAAAAGCGCGCATATGTAAAAAGAAAAAATGAGTATTTCATGAAAGGATCACTTGAAAAACAACAATTTTATTATCGTAAAATCCCGTTAATTCGCCCTTCTCAATCAAACGCTAGTTCCCACCATAAAAAAAATCGCTGAAAAAAAAGCTAATTTCGTCAAAGAATCATGAAAAATAACCGCAAATTTATTGAAAGGATCGCAAAAAAATCATGAATTTCGCCGAAGTATCGCTAAAACCCCCACATTTCGACAAAAGATTGCAGTAAAAACGCGAAATGTGTAAAAAAAAATCTCTAAAAAACACAAATTATGTCAAAAAGTCGCGGAAAAATCGTGAATTTCTCAAAGGGTCGCCAAAAAGAATAGTCAAAAGAATTGTTAGAAAAAACGCAAATATGTCGTATCTATAAATAAACGGTAAAAAACGAGAAAAAACGTAAATTCAGGCGATAAAACGCAGAAAAAAGGAGAAATTTGAAAAAAAAAGCATGAAATCTATTAAAAAAAATCTCGAAAAAACGAGCATTTCATCAAAGATTCATGATTCATTCATTTCATCATGATTCA
The DNA here is from genome assembly GCA_964019185.1 of Maratus speculifer. Taxonomy (NCBI): domain Eukaryota; kingdom Metazoa; phylum Arthropoda; class Arachnida; order Araneae; family Salticidae; genus Maratus; species Maratus speculifer. The sequence continues at coordinate 2,086,258 of CAXHSM010001189.1, forward strand.
TACCGTTCTCAAAGGCGAATGAGAATGGAATGAATCATGATGAAATGAATGGATCATAAATCTTTGGTGAAATGTGTGTTTTTTCGAGATTTTTTTTAATAGATTTCATTCTATGTTTTTTTTACAAATTTCTCCTTTTTTCTGCGCTTTTTCGACAGAATTTACGTTTTTTTTTTTAAAAACGCAAATTTTTTCAAGTATTGCTTCAAGTATAAAAATTCATTTTTCATTCAAATATTCATGATTCATTCAATTAATCATGATTCATTCTTTGCTCATCCCCATAAAAAACGCAAATTTTTTCACGTATCGCGAAAATACTCTGCAAATTCGTCAAATATCGCGATAAAACCCTGCATATTTCGTCAAATATCGCGATAAAATCCTGCAAACCTCGTTACAACTATAAAAAACGTATTAAAAAATCGCGAAAAAAAAGACTGCACGGATTGAAATATTTAATTTTATCATAAAAATATACAAAATATACTAAATTTAAAACTAGATTGTATAATTACAAATGTTAAAAAAAAGCGAAAAAACACAATATAACACAATTTTTAACATTTTGATGTATTTTCGTAAGTGCGGCGCAATAGGCGGTGCGGCGCTTCTGATAAATATTTTTTTTTATTTTAATGCATTTTCCGAGGGGCGGCGCTTACGGTGTGTGCGGCGCATACGCCCGAAAACACGGTAGTATATTTTCACCAATCATGACCCTTAATACGCAAAATTTTTCTCCAACTTAATATTGACTAACATATATGCATATATTATATATATATATATAAAACATTATATAATACATATATATCTGATATATGTCATGTGATACCTCTTGTATTTTTCAACCAATTTGGATGAGATTAATTGTTTCTAAAGTACATACCAATTCTCGACCAAGTTCACTGGCCAACATCATTCACCATTTTGTTTCATAATGGCGTCCATTTGAATTTTTTTGTTTAAAAAGTGGAAAAGTAAATTACAAATTGATATTTTTCCTTGAGAGTTTTACCTTAATACAAAGACTCCAAAGCATATTTGGTTTTGTCTTTATCTTAAAAAATAACTAAGATATAGCAGTTTGAATTTCTAGAGTTGCTGACATTTTGAAATAATCTGAATTTCGTCATGTTGTAACACTTGTATTTATAAATTAATTTGTATGAGATTGATTGTGTGTATAGTATATACCACTGTCTCGAACGAATTCATTGGCCAGCTTCTTCCGCCATCTTGCTTGAAAGTAGCAGCCATTTGCACCATGTATTGTCGTGCAATGCTTGAATATTATTAATATCTGTTAACTTCAAATTTTCGCCAAGCATGGTGACACTTGGCGAAGTATCGCCAAATTTGGTGACCGAAACAATAGTCATAGATGGTACAGACTTGGCTATAGCTTACTAATTTGGTTCTCATTCAAATTCAGTATGGAAGAATAATCTGTAGTCGGGTTCGTTGCATTTTAGCTGCTTAGAACCTGACTAAAATTAGTTAAAAGTAAAACTTGCAACATTTTAAAGCCAAAAAATATTTCTTATTTTTCCTGCCTCTTCCTTCCGGTGCTCTGTACAATACAAACATTTTTTATTTATGAAAAAAATGTTAACAGTAATCCAGTAAGAAATTATAAACTGATAAATTAGAGTTATTTTCTTTTTCATATTCACTTTAATTAAATAGCGTAAGGGTAATGTTTGTTCTGAAACGATTTAGCTATGAAAATGTCACAATATTACTAATGATTTCGAGGTATAAAGAAATGTTAACATAAGATATTCGAGTCCACCACGTATTGTATTATTACAGTGTCTTAAATTACTAGGTATATAACACAGTTTGAAGTATTATATACCCAGCATATAAAGTTACTATTATTTATTCGAAATTTGTTTCTGCGCTTTCATATAAAATTATGCAATCTTGCTCCTAAAAAGGTATTTTTATGCCTCTTCTAAACAGACATAACTGCAACATCCTTAATGTCAAATTTTATTCTTTTGATAATTTTTATTAAACATACTGGACGTTTGTTTAATCGATTTTAAATCTGTTTAATGATTCTTTTCACACATTTTATAATCCAATTTGCAAAGGCAGATATGCAAGTGGATTCCGAAGCTGTACATTGAAACATAAAGAAAATGCACATTGTTTTATTTATGATCTATTATATGCAACTTTAAACGTGGTTAAAATGCTAATAAATGTAATTATTGCAATACAATGTAATAATTGTAATAATTGCAATACAATGTAAATTGCCTTAATAATGAAAAATGTTTCCCACTGTAACCATCTCAGTTAGTTTAAAAAATTCTTAAATCTGGAGGAATTTACACTAAATGCATCTAAATATTAAAATTATCTTTCTCTTAAAAATAAATTATATTATCTGAACAAGGTAGAACCCGTCAAATTTCGACGAAAGACAATTTTTAAGGAGAAAGTGTTTCACTGATTTAGAAATCTACAAAATTAGTTTCAATAAAAATGCACCTAATATTGATAAGTCTAACACTTAAAGAAATGATATTTAGACTAAAGGTAATAAAATACAAGTTCCATAAAACTCAGTTTCAGAAATTATTAAACTTTAATCATACAGCCAGCAATTAAATATAATAAGTATCTGTTATTATGATCTGTAATCAATTAAGGCTCTTATGCTTTGTATTTCAAAATCAAAAAGAGCAAAATTTATTCTACTTTAACTCAATCGTAATTTTTCCAAGCGAAATTTAAACCCGATATCATTTTCAACATTTAAAAATTTTTATATGCACCTCTCATATCTGTATTCAGCTATCATTCTTTCTTTTTACTTTTTTTTATCGTATTCTCATTTGAACATTTAAATTCAAAACTTCAAGTCTCGAGTGCTATTAGCTGGAAACAGATGCTAAACCGTTAATGGAATAGAGTAAAAAGAAAGAATAGAGAGTAAATACAATGGCTGAGGGTGATGCCAAGTATGTAACCATAAAAACCGTTACATTATACACATGTCGAAACAAAAAACACGTACTTTCACAAAAAGAAGCAAACATTTTGTAATACATTTTTTAATTCATAATGCAATAAAATACTTCTTTAGAGTGCTTAAATGTAAGAAGATCATTTAAATTTAAAAAAACTGCATGTCCTAAGAATTCGGTCTCTGTTCCATGTGCTTCTTTTGTTTGGGCTTAAAGTGAACATAAAAATTTGACCGATAAATGATTTCATATTGTAGGCCTTTTTTATAGCATACTGCATCTCCATTTATCTTCTTCCTCCGTGGCTTTTTATCCTTTACCTTTAATAGAAATGAAGTGTTTTTCTTACCGCAATTACAAAAACGTTATTAAAAATTACAAAAAAAAAAAAAAAAAACAGATATAGTTTTCAAATAAATTGCCTTTAAAAACATACTTTTTCCTTATACGATGGTGTGAAAATTGAAAATGCAGGATGTTTAGAAGCTTAAAAATTTTACGTAGAAAAAATGAAAAAACCGAAATTTCATGTGAAATATAAAAGAGTTGCCATTCGCAAAATGACGTATGCGTTACCCACAGATACGTTTGGCCTTTATAAAATAAATTGCTTAAACAATGTATCATTGTTTTCATAAGCAATATGAATTTATAAAATTTTCTCCATAAGTTTGCTTATAAATGTTTTAAAAATACTTCTATTTGTAAAAAGCTTTATTCTTAACTATTTGAATTACACTTTATTTATAATTATTACTTTTCATTTTTATCAATTATATCTTTATGATAATTTTTTTATTTTATGTTAGCAATTATTTATTTTATTTATTTTAAAGTTGATTATAGTTTAAATATTTATGTAGTTAGAAAATTTGTATGGCATATCATTAGTTCTGCGAGCATCAAGTATTTGGGAGTCTATTTCAGTTCAGTTTTCTGCATTAATTTAATATTTCATAATAAATTTATTTCTCGTAAAATTCTTTTTCATGATTCTTAAAAGGTGATAGATTATGTTACTTTTAATTATTGCAGATGCAAAAAGCCATGAATGTGGATACATATCACATAACTCAAAACTGTCTTTAAAGCGTGAAATATGCAGCAAAATATTTCTTTACAACAGCTTTTAGGAAAAGTAGGTTCTGACTCACAGCAAGAAAATTTGTTTGTTTGTGAAGTATGCAGCAAAGGCTTTTCGAGAAAACATGATTTAAGCAGACACCTCTTAATCCATACTGGTGACAAACCTTTTGCATGTGAGATATGCAACAAGAAATTCTCACAAAAGGCTGATTTAGGAAGACATCTGTTAATTCATACTGGTGAGAAGCCTTTTGTCTGTGAAATATGTAACAAAAAATTTTCTCAAAAGAGTGGCTTAAGCACGCATCTGTTAATTCATACTGGTGAGAAAACTTTTGTGTGTGAAATATGCTTCAAGAAATTCTCCCAAAAGGGCAATTTAAGAAGCCATTTGTTAATTCATACTGTTGGGAAACATTTTACCTGTGAAACATGTAACAAAAAATTCTCCCAAAAGAGTGTTTTAAGCACGCATCTGTTAATTCATACTGGTGAGAAACCTTTTGTCTGTGAGATATGCAACAAAAAATTCTCCCAAAAGGGTAATTTGAGCAGACACCTATTAAATCATTTTGGTGAGAAGAGTTTTGTGAGTGAAATATGCAACAAGAAATTTTCTGAAAAAGGTAGTTTAAGCAAGCATTTGTTAATTCATACTGGTGAGAAAGCTTTTGTGTGTGAGATATGCAACAAGAAATTCACCAGAAAGGATCATTTAGGCACACACCTGTTAATTCATACTGGCGAGAAACCTTTTGTCTGTGAAATATGCAACAAGAAATTTTCCGTGAAGTGTAATTTAAACAGACATCTTTTAATGCATACAAGGAAGAAATGTTTTGTGTGAGATATATAACAGAAATTTCTCGTAAAAGTGTGTTTTAAGAAATCATCGCTAAATCTATACTATTGAGCCAATTTATGCGAGATATAATTAAAAACTCACAAAGGAGCAATCCCTTCGTTTTTACTCCCATAATTTGTTGATTGCTATTAACTAATTTTTATACTTCTTGTATTTAGAAATTTTGGCAAAGTCTTGTATTAAAATATTAGAGCGGCTAAAATAAAACGACAAACAACCAAAATTTTTTCAATTTTAACTTGTAAATTGGCACCTAAGGATCTTTAAATTCACTTTTGGCAAACCATATTTCATACTTATTAGGCCTTATCTTTAACGGTACTTTAAGAACAGTATTAAGTTTGCAAATGTGCGATGTCTAGAAATTTAAAATTTTGAGTTAACGAAAATTGCAAAAGCGAATTTTCATCGGAAAGCGTTGCCATTCGAAAAATGACGTATGCTTTACGCACAGCTACGTTTGTCCTTTAAAATATAGATAGTGATAAATAAAAATTAAAATGTGTGGCGTTAAAAATTATTTATCTATTTTCAGAAGATAAGTTTTTGTGAACAACAACAACAAGAAAAAAAGGCAAGAATATTCTCTAAAAATTTATCTGGCAAATTTAACTATATTAACATGTCAACTATAAAAGTATAAATTTTAAATGTATGTTGGGAATTTAAAACATTCATAAGTAAATCTTTACATTTACATGTGCAGATGCTGTTGATTTACTGTTTTAAAATGTTATAATTTGAATTTGGAAGAGCCATTTGCTTGCACCACATGCTCTGTTTTTATTACATATGCTTTATTAGATATCAAATATTCTTTTTTTATTGCTTTACTATGCGTCAAGTATTTATTCTTTTTGCGTTATGTGTCAAACATGTATGGAAACAGTTTAGGTCATAGATAAAATATTACATTCCCATGTATATTTTTTAATATGCTGTTGATATTTTGTTTGAAATGCAATAATTTGAAATTGGAGTCCTTTGGTTTCACTGGATGTTGTATTTTCTTAAAATTAGATCCATCTGAATTTAAAAGATTTTTTTAAAGTGTGAACAGATATATATTTACTTTGGGACAAATATTCAGTCTTTTTTTTACTTGCTTTATTGTGTCAAATATTTATGAAAACATTTTCATTCCTTGGTAAAACTTTACATTCTACTGTGAAGTGTTTTTTATATGCTATTGATTTCTTGTTTTAAAATGGTGTGATTTAAAACTGCAGGAGTCTTTTGATTGCTCTATTTTAATTACATATGCTTTCAGATATTCGTTCTTTTTTTATTGCTTTATTATGTGTCAAGTATTCTCTTTTTTTCATTATGTGTTAAGTATATATGGAAACATTTTAGATTATAGTTAAATCTTTAAATTTCCTTGTACAATTTTTAATATACTGTTGTTTCGTTGTTTTAAAATGTAGTAATTTGAAATTGGAAAAATCCTTTGCATATTGTTGTCTCTTAAACCTAGATTAATCTGAATTTAAAACGTTTTTTAATATATATATATATATATATATATATATCTTGTATTTGGCTTACTAGGTGTTAAATATATATTCCTTTTTTTGCTTGTTTATTTGTTTTGCTGATTTACAAATATTCATTCTTTTTGTACTTGCTTTTATGTATCATATATTTATAAAAACATTTTATTTTGTAAATTTTAATTTAATTTTTTTATTGTAGTATGTTTTGTATCAGTTTCAATAAAATTAGTTTTTTTTAAAATTGCAGTATTATTATACATTGTTAAAAAATGTTGAATATTTCTATTTCCTATGATAAAAAGTTAATTAAATCCAATTGATTTTTTAAATCATCAGATTTTAAAATATTCACCTTTTATATAAACCTTTTAATAACAATTTTAATTTTTCTTAAGGAAGGTGTTATAGTAAAAATAAAATACATTGACATGTTTCGGAACCTTCAACTGTTTTTCGGTGTTTTTTTATATCTCTTTGTCGCGTGTCATTTGTATTGACCGAGAAATAGTTTGAAATTTTTATTTTTAGTTAAGTTTTAGATCATGGCTATATTTTAATTTAATTTTTTGCAATAGAGTGCGTGTTTTTTGTTATTTAAATCTCATTGTCGCGTGTCATTTGTATTGTCCGAGAAATATTTTGAAATTTTGTTTTATTTATATTATGACTATGGAACTTATTTGACGGCTTCGAAACATGTCAATGTATTTTATTTTTACTATAACACCTTTCTTAAGAAAAATTAAAATTGTTATTAAAAAGATTTCTATTTCCATATTTTTGGAAATGTCTCCATTTTAAGCACACAAACATTATATCAACTTGACATCACTGAACGTCTAATGTATTATTTCTTTAAAATATATGTAGAAATATCTACACATAATTTTGGTATGGTTACGAATAAACTGACATTTTTATTTTTTGGGTGGAAGAAAATTTGCTGACATTTAAATCCAAAGTAATTTTCGGTAGTACTTGGTTATCCCGTCGACCAATTTCGTAATTATTTAAATCGCCAAACTAATAGCCAAATTATGCATGTTGACACATATTTTACTTTAAAGTATAAAAATATATTATTAGTGGAATATTAATAAAAATACAAATAAAAAGTCGAAATAAAAATCACTTAATGAAGTTTTAAACACATGTATTGTATTTAATGTCATTGAATGTGACATTCAGGACTTTCTTTCCATTATTGACATTTAATCTTATAATTTGGCGATAGTTTTTTGGTCAACGGGATAACCAAGTAATACCCAATTTCCTCATTATGGCTATTTATTATGACCATGATTATTTTTATCAAAATAGCCTTTTTTGGCTACAGTATGCCTTTGAGATTTTTCTAATCCTTTGTTTTCAGCATGCTAAGGAATTCAAAGTCATATTTTTTTTCTTCTGAATAAAAATATCTGACATTTTGTTACTTGCTAGAGATGATGAATTAACCCTTTACTGTACCATGTGCCATGTCTGTGTCACATACCTAAAAAATTATAATTTTCAATATGCGCCATAAATTTCACTAACGTGATCGATGTAACTGATCACGAATAATCCAAAGATTGTATAAAACTTATTTTTTCCATATCAGATGGATGCATTAGATAAAAAATTGATAGTATTACCAAAAGGTTGTATTACCATTAAAATACACATGAAACATTTTTTCCCATTGGCTGTAATGTAATGAGAAACTTTTGACCGTCCTGTATATACATCCTACTATATATCTACTATACTATGTAACTATACATCTGATTTTCATAAAATTTCAAATGACTCCACAATTTTTTACAATAAATATATATTATAATTTTCAATATGCGCCATAAATTTCACTAACGTGATCGATGTAACTGATCACGAATAATCCAAAGATTGTATAAAACTTATTTTTTCCATATCAGATGGCTGCATTAGATAAAAAATTGATAGTATTACCAAAAGGTTGTATTACCATTAAAATACACATGAAACATTTTTTCCCATTGGCTGTAATGTAATGAGAAACTTTTGACCGTCCTGTATATACATCCTACTATATATCTACTATACTATGTAACTATACATCTGATTTTCATAAAATTTCAAATGACTCCACAATTTTTTACAATAAATATATATTATACATTCCAAACGATTCGGTCGCGTAGTTTTTTTTTGTTGTTATATGCAGACTGACGGACGATTGAAAGGCGACGACTATAGGTGCTTCGTATTTACAAAATTACGAACGCATCTAAAAAACGATCGGAGAGAACACCTTCGTCCTAACATTGTAAAGATGGAAGTAGCAGCAGAAAGACGAAAGCGAAGTAAAACAGAGAGAAAAAGCTGTAAAACAGGAAAAAAAGAGCTGAAATGGCCAACAAAAGAGTTAAAAAGATCAGCAATAAAGCTACTTAAATACCAGGACCAAACCCTGCAAAGATATTCAGAACCAGTCGGATATGGGATTCCCAATACTTTCTTCCATTTCATACAAGTTAGAACTTGAAAATTCGCTAACACCATATTCAAATTAAATTACAATCTATTACCATTATGGGTATTTTAGGTACATGAAATTCCGTGAATTAGCTCTTGAGATATGACTATCGCTAAAGTCAAGTAAATCATGCAAAATACAACACAGCAGCGCCACTTGTTGTGTGGTTTACTCCGAAAACTAATTTGCATTAACTTACGTCAATAAAACTAAATTTGAAGTTTTATGAAAATCCGTGCATTATTATTAGTCCGTTTTCTAATTACATCCCGTGTGCAATTTTATGATTAAGTGTAGTGAGTGGCCTCATTTTTTTCCTTATGTCTTGCAGATTAAGAAAAGCGATGGTGGACATCTGGGAACCGCGAATGGGGAGGGGAAGGGTTGAAAAATGGAAGGGGAAAAAATTCCATTTCATAAATAATAAAGAAATTTATCAATACATATTAATGTTTAAAACATTTATAGATTAGGAAAAATATTTGTGGACATCCAGGACCCGCGATTGGGCAGAGGGAGGGGGAGGGGAAGGGTTGAAAAGTGCAAGGGAAAAACTCCATTTCTTAAAATATAAAGACAATTATGTATAAATATTAATGTTTAAAACATTTATAGATTAGGAAAAACATTTGTGCACATCCAGGAGCCGCGACTGGGGAGGGGTGGGGGCGGGGAAGAGTTGCAAAGTACAAGGAAAAAAATTCCATTTCATAAAAAATAAAGAAAATTATGTATAATTATTGTTTAAAACATTTATAGATTAGGAAAAACATTTGTGGACAGAGACCCGCAACTGGGGAGGGGGAGGGAGAGGGGAAGGGTTGAAAAGTGCAAGGAAAAAAATCCATTTCATAAAAAATAAAGAAAATTATGCATAAATATTAATGTTTAAATCATTTATAGATTAGGAAAAATATTTGTGGACATCCAGGACACGCGACTGGGGAGGGGAAGAGGAAGGGTTGAAAATTGCAAGGGAGAAAAATTCTATTTCATAAAAAATAAAGAAAATTATAAATAAATATTAATGTTTAAAACATTTATAGATTAGGAAAAACATTTGTGGACATCCAGGAGCCGCGACTGGGGGGGAGGGGGAGGGGGAGGGGAGGGGAGGGGAAGAATTGGAAAGTGCATGGGAAAAAATTCCATTTCATTAAAAATAAAGAAAATTATGTATAAATATTAATGTTTAAAACATGTATAGATTAAGAAAAACATTTGTGGACATCCGAGATCCGCGACTGGAGAGGGGGAGAGGGAGGGGAAGGGTTGAAAAGTGCAAGGGAAAAAATAAGAAATAAAGGTAATTGAAAAGGAACTGAGTGATGATAAATACTAAATGATACAAATTTTGTAACGCTAAATATTATTTGTTATCTTTGTATTGTTATTCTATATTATACATCATATACCTAAATAGTAAAAACTTTCAAATTTTAAACTGCAAGTAAAAGTTTAACTTCAGAACAAAGTAGGATCATCGATTTCACTGTCATCATAATTTACATCATCAAGGTCTCCAACATTATCACATTTATCAGTCTCACCCGAGCATGAACACATTTCAGTTACAAGGTAATCGATTTTGTGAACATTTACAGGATGCTACACATCTTGACACACACGAACAACGCACCGATTAAACCAGTTCTTGAACAGCACATGGCATGCTACACATGACAGGTAGGTATTATTTTTCCTTTATTATAAAACCAAAATCAGTTGGGGGTGGAATATTAGTTTTTAAAATGTGTGCTCTTTGCCATATTATTGCTTGGTAATGAACTCTTCTTATGGCTGGATAAAGGGCGGCTTGAATTGGAGGCATATTTGTTCCTTCAACTTGTTTTTTTGTAAATAACCACCATCTTAGCTCACTTAATGTTTTAATGTTTAATTTTGGCATGTACACTGAACATATGTATTCTTCAAGTGCAATATATGTTTCACTCGCAAGGATATCTGTTTGACCTTATGCGGCAAGTGTTTTCAGAATTCTGTCGTCAGCATTTATAAAGCTCTTCCAAAAACTGGTTTTTGATTTACCACTGAATAAACTAGTGGTGTCAGATCCAGAAAGAGAATACAGTCCCACTAAAGCTTCAGATATTTTTTCTTGCCCTTTTCAACCTTTTCCTCTTCCCTCCCCCTCCCCCTAGCCTAGTTGCGGATCCCGGATGCCCACTATTGCTTTTCTTATTCTATAAAAGATTTAAATACTAATATATATATATATATATATATATATGAAAGGATAAAAAACTTAACCCTTTTAAAAACTTAAATTTGAAATTAAAAGTTTTAAGTCTCAATTAATATTTTTAACTTTAATTCTTAAGCTTAAAGCTATTTTGCCCCTGGTAACTTTCTTTCCCAGCCTAACGTTTATTACTTTCAGAGATCATTTTTGGATGTTCTTTAAGATTAAAAATGCTTAGGTAAGCGCAATTCTTAATTTGTAGGATCAGCATGCAGCCCTGGACAACCGCACCTAAATTACGTCAGATTGTCCAGATATTTCTTAACCAATTAAATTAAATGTTCCTCCCTAATTTACAACTGTGCCCTCTGCTGGAAAATATTACAATCCCCAACATATTACCCAGAACACGCGCGAAAAACGAGAGACTTTGCAGATTTGAGATGACTGGAGAACCTACGGCCATGTAAAAGCTCCATAATACACTTAAAGGACTCGGGCGATCTCCGACCGGACTCGCGGTGCTATCTGTAAGATGTGCGACCAAATAAAAAGAGTTCGAACCAACAAGAGGCTCCCGAGTCAAGTTCTTATGCCACAACTACAACACCCGAGGTCGTTACATATATATATATATATATATATATATATATATATATATAATTAAATGGCATTTTTTCTTGCCTCTTTCAACACTTTCCACTCCCCTCCCCTCCTCTTCTCTTACCTCCGTCTCCCTAATCACAAGTCCCGAGTATCCTTCAATGCAATTCTCATTCTATAAACGTTTTAAACTTTGATATTTATGCATAATTTTTTAAACAAAATTTTTTTTATTGCTTCTTTCAAATTCGTCTCCCCCCTCCCTCCTTCTCCCCAGTCACGAGTCCCGGATGTCCACAAATGTTTTTTCCTAATTTATAAATGTTTTAAACATTCATATTTATACATAATTTTCTTTATTTTTTATGAAATGGAATTTTCGCGTCTTGCAATTTTCAACCCTTCCCCTCCCCCTCCCCCGTCGCGGGTTCTGGATGCCTACAAATGTTTTTCCTAATCTATAAATGTTTTAAATATTAATATTTATGCATAATTTTCTTTATTTTTTATGAAATGGAATTTTGTTCCCCTGCATTTTTCAACCCTTCCCCTCCCCCTCCCCCTCTCCAGTCGCTTGTCCGGGATGTCCATAAATGTTTTTCCTAATCTATAATTGTTTCAAACATTAATATTTATACATAGTTATTTTTTATTTTTTATGAAATGGAATTTTTTCACTTGCACTTTGCAACTCTTCGCCTCCTCTACCCCTCCCCCTCCCCAGTCGCGGCTCCTGGATGTCCACAAATGTTTTTCCTAGTCTATAAATGTTTTAAACATTAATATTTTAGCATAATTTTCTTTATTTTTTAAGAAATGGAATTTTTTGCCTTGCTCTTTTCAACCCCTCCCCTTCCCCTCCCCCCCAGTCGCGGATCCCGGATGTCCACAAATGTTTTTCCTAATCTATAAATGTTTTAAACATTAATATTTATAGATAACTTTCTATATTTTTTATGAAATGGAATTTTTCTTCCTTGCACTTTTCAACCCTTCCCCTTCCCCTCCCCCTCCCCAGTCGCGGGTCCCAGATGTCCACCATCGCTTTTCTTAGTCTACAATACATAAGGAACAAAATGAGACCACTCACGATACTTAATCATAAAATTGCACACGGACCTATGAAAAGCTGTAATTAGAAAACGGACTATATTGAGATTGATCTATTGCAGACATCACAAAAAATTCAGCATAACAACGCCATCTGTTGAGTGATTTACATCAAAATATAGAAAACGTCAATTCATGTCACGCACTAAATTAACACATAAATGCCAGATTTTTCAAACATAAATTTAAAAAACAATCGGCTTTCAATTTTCACTAAGTCATGAGAGAAATTCTTTAAAAAATCCTATTTTGTTTTAAGTATGGTTTATGGCTAACAAACAGTTTTTTACTAATTGGAAACACTGTTGTTCAATTGAAAAAATCCTTATTTTTCATAAAATTCTATAATATCAAACATACATAAATTGGAAAACTATGAAAAGAAATAAATTCTTAAATATATACTGGACAATTGCACCATAAAATTTAACTACTAAGAATGTATTTATTAAAAATACAACACATTGCTCAATGGTGCATAAAACAATAATTTGAATATCAACTTGTACAATTAAAATGAAATAAAAATATCAACGTTTCGCGCCGTCTTCAGGAAAATATGATAATGGAAGGACTAAGTTTGCTTCTTGATCGAGAGATAATATTTCTAATAAATTAAAATCGAAATGAATTAAGTTTAAAAATGTTGCCCTTGTTTCGATCCAATGTACTTGCCAATGTTTTTAAACTTTTAATTCATTTCGATTTTAATTTATTAGAAATATTATCTCTCGATCAAGAAGCAAACTTAGTCCTTCCATTATCATATTTTCCTGAAGACGGCCGCAGAAGACGGCGCGAAACGTTGATATTTTTATTTCATTTTAATTGTACAAGTTGATATTCAAATTATTGTTTTGTGCACCATTGAGCAATGTGTTGTATTTTCAATAAATACATTCTTAGTAGTTAAAAATAAATTCTATTTCTTCAATTTAATCTAAAATACAGTAATTCGCAAGCTTTCAAGCAAAACAAAAAGCACAAGTTGCAACAATTTAAAAAAATAAATCTATCATTATTCTTAAAGAACGCAAATGTTGTCAGCTGCATCTTGAAAAGTGATTTAATAATATTCTCAGTATGTATATTATTGGCAACATTAAGTATTAAACTGCAACATTATTCTAATATTATTTTAAAAGCCTAAATTGGGTATGTTTGAAAAAAAAAACACCAGGCATTTAAAGGTTAATCTAAAGTATGTAAAAAATCCGTGCATTAGATCTGGAGATTGAGCTATTGCGGAAATCGTAAAAAAAGCAGCATGGTAGCGCCATCTGTTGAACAATTTACACCAAAATGTGGAAAATATGAGCTGATGTCAGTGAACTACAGAATCTCAAGTTTGATGAAAATCTTCGTCCGTGCGTTAGTTCTGGAGATTGTGCGGTTGCAAATGCAAAGAATGGTGCATAGCAGCACCACCTGTTGAGAGATACATGCCAAAAACTAATCAGTGCCACTTTATATCTGTGACTAAGTGAAAATAAACTTTCATTAAATTCTGCGAATTAGTTTTTAGAACAGAATGTTCAGAAAATTTGTGTCACATACAGATAGAGTCGCAGATCCACGGACAAACATTTTACGGAAACATGTTTCTGGTATGTTTGACCTCATAAAATTTATAAATCCTTCGAAAACTAGAAGTCGAAAATTTTCAAGAATATAATACTTTATTCTAGTGAAGATCGAAGAAAGTAAAATGACGATACATTTTCTGTGGATCATCATGAATGGAAAGCTGCCCATTACTGATGTTTTTGTACTTTTTAGTAAAACAAATTTTACGAAGCTATAAATTTTTATTTTGTTGATTTTCTGGACAGAAAAAGCTTCTTCCATTTTTGTTGTTTTATTTAATCATCATCAGGACAGAGTATAAAGTTAAAAAAATTTAAATTCGCCATCACTGATAGACCAACAGCCGACAGCACAAAACTCTATGTTATCGAGGTTTTATTAGGTTTCGTTTTGGTTTATTTTGTGTCGGCCGATTATCTGCTCGAGAGATATAGGCCCAAGGAGAGGAGTGCCTTTCGTGAAGGTCTTTCTAAGGAAGTCTAACCTGTATTTACGCAAGGTTCGAAGAAAACTCCGAATGGTTAGGCCGGCGGCTGCGATTAGGTTCGAACTCAGCATCAGCCGTCAACCAGTTGACAGGTCAGAACCTCTCGGCCACTGGTGGGGCCTATCGAGCATAAGAGAAAAACCCTTTATTTTAAAGATTAGTAGTAGGAGGGGAATCTAATGATCCATGTCTGCCGGAAGCGAAGTGGTACATTAGATAAAAATATATACCACTGGTGGTTAACTCCTAAGCTTGGCATTGTGTTTTCCTGCACCCAGTTTTCATTGTTTCCATACTTTTGATTGTAGGTCAAACACAATGCTAAGCCTACAAGTTAACCACTAGTGGTATCAATTTTTGGCTTATGCACTATTTCAATTCCGGCAGACATGGATCATTAGATTTCCCTATTACTACTCTTCCATAAAATAAAGTTTTTTCTTGTGCTCGATAACATAGAGTTTTGTGCTGCCGGCTCTTGGACTAAAATATATATGCTTTATTTCTTTTATCTTTCATGTTGAGGTATCGTTGATGTGATTAAACCTTATTTGCTTCACTTCTCTGTCTTTTCATCGCAGAGTTAATTCAGAGATTTTGTTTAGGTTAAACTTGAAATTTTGCATATTAATAGCAAAATCACACAACATATCATAAAATTTTGAAAAACACTTTAATTAAACTAATTCGACCATTTTCGCTACTTCTTCATTTCTAAACAGACTTTTAATTTCAGTATTTATTTCATGCAAAATCTCAATTGCTAGAGCATTGGTTTTGTAAGCCAAACGGTTTATGTCGAATGGAAGTTGATTTTTTTCAAAATATAAAGCTGTAAATATTTTAGCATAATTTCTTTTTTAAAACAAAGACGGGCAATATTACATGTTCTTCCCCCCCCCCTCAAGAAAATGAACTCAAATTAACTTGCTGTTTCTTTTTAATCATTTATTTTTAAATAATGTATTAAAGCATAGTGGTTTTGTGGTCAGAGCATCTGATTGCCATGCTGGAAGTTGAGAATACAACAGCCTATTGGCTAAGGTTCACTCAGACTTTCATCCATTCGAGGTTGTTAAAATGAGTACGAAATTTGGGGCCGTCCATAAATGATGTCACACTTCTATGGTGGGAGGGGGTTCGCGAAGTTGCGACAAGCAGGTGGGAGCGGGAACGAAAAAGTTTCACATCACACATTTTGATTAAAATAAAAGCAATAAAAGTCAGCAGATTAAATTATTAAATTTGCATTCATAAAGTAAAAAAAAATGATTCAAAAACCACTTGTTTTAAATTCCATTTTAATTACCAAAGTACTACTACTGTTTTCATTTTTTTTTCATATAAATATTTTATAATTATTGTATGTTAATTATATTTTTTGTTGTAAACTTTAATTTTATACCATGCAAAATAAGTACACGAATCATATTTTATTGTTATGGTCACAAATGTCATTAAAACATAGTTAAAGTTTTAAAATAAAATATGATCTATAATGTAGTACTTTGTTACTGAGCTGCAACTATTTATTTACGTAATATAACGTGACATGTGATAGAAGGGGGAAGGATTTATGATAAAGTGTGACACTTTGTGACAAACGGAGGTTAAAAAATATAGAAGAATGTGTGACATAATTTATAGACGGACCCTTTGCTCGTGGTCTAGCGATGGACCCACATCAGTTTGGCCATTTGTCCGGGACATATGGTGTATAGGGTCCAGGTTTAAAAAAACGGGAGGGTTCTGTATTCATAGATGGTACCGTAATTTCGGGTGTATAAGCCGCAGATCAAACAATTCTTTTTGGACCCAGAAACCTTATTTAGTGATTGAAGACAAATATTTACGGCGATCTGACTAGTTATATTTGTTTTTAAAAAAATTCTGGGTCGAAAAAGAATTGTTTGAGCTGCGGCTTATACACCCGAAATTACGGTACTTCATGGATCATTTAGAAACAGAGTTAAGATCCAGTTTAAAATTAATTTAACTAATTAATATTTTCATAATCAATACATATAGATAAATATATATTGTAAAGTAGATTGAAGAACGATGTTGAAGTTTTTTATAATTTTATAAGGGTTTTAAAATTTTATTAATATGTGGATTTAATTAATACAATTTTTTTTATCTTTTTGCCATATTAATAGAAAAAAGATTTAAAAAATTTCAAAACTTGTTCTTCATTTTTTTTTCTTCAAGTAGAAAGTTGAAGTCATTAGAAAATTTTAAAAGGAAATCGAATATAATAAGGTAAGCAAACGATTTCAACTAATATTACCAACATTTATTAACACGTAAAAATCACACTACATTTTTATTCTTTTATGAAATCAATAAAAATTTAGATCTTGAAACTAAGACGAACAAGTAATGGTATCGTATTTAAATGAAAGGTAATTTCTTCCTACGGAATCCCGATGAGAAAAGCATAATTTAAAAACCCTTTTTAGCAGTTTTATTTAAATTTTCAAACCTCACCAGAACTGATATACATTTTTAAAATAATAATCACTATACGAAACCCTTAACAATTTTTATTTCGAATTTTATTTTCAATACTACCCTTTAAAAAACAGTTATATTCATTTAAAAGTTTAGAAGAAAGACTTATACAGTAGACTTTCAAATCCGCACAGCTTGGAACCAGAGGTTGTGCGGATTTCTTGTCATTGCTTTGTTTACATATTATAAACAGTAATTTGAGTGTAATTAATAAAGCAGCGTAAAATATAATGAATGCTTACAATGTAATAAAATATTAAAATTATTAACTAAAATAACAGAAATTCAGATTTTTTTTAAATGATTAAAATATTAAAAGCAAAGGTCAAGTTTATAATCAATAATAAATGATAATATATTCATTATAAAGATGAGATGCATTTTTTCCTAAATTATTCAATGAAATTTATTTCATAATAGATTACTATTAATTCACATAAAAATCATAACACAAAAAAGTTTTATTTCAGGTTTAGCCAGACAAATAACCAAAAAAGCTTGATTAATTCATAAATACTTTTGGTAAGAAAATTGTGATTACCAATGATATCAGAAATATCTTAAAATTTTTTAGCAATAAATTTATCCTTCCTTTATGAAAAAACAGGAATTCAGGCATATTAACAAAAATTAGAAATTAAAATATATATGGAGTTAATATGAAACTAAAAAAGTCAAATTTTGTACCTATATCTGAATTGAATATTTCATTGTTTACATCTGTAAATTATGTGCAGCTTTCAGGAACTCCACTGTAAAAAAATTCATTGTGAAAAGTTATTCTTAACAAGTCCTTTGACTCAAATATTCTCAATCATAAGACTAATTTTATAGCCTTAAAAATCTATATTTTTCAAAAAGAGACATAAATGCAATATTTTTTCGATAATATAAGGATAAAGCCTAATAAATATAAAATATGCTTTTCTAAAATTGATATTCAAAACCCTTATTTGTTGATTTACAAGTTTAAGGAAAAACAATTGCTTGATCGTCGTTTCATTTCAGTTACTCTAATATTTTAAATGAAATGCTATTTTAATACAAGAATTTGCCAAAGTTCCTAAATATAAAAAGTAAAAAAATTAGTTAATCGCTATTAACAAAATATGGAAGCAAAAAAAAGACTGCTCTTTTGTATTTTTTTATATATCACATAAATTAGCTCAATAGTATAGATTAAGTAAAACACACTTTTAAGGGAAATTCCTGTTGTATATTTCACACAAAACATTTCTCCCTAGTATGTATTAACTGATGCTTACTTAAACAATACTTCTGAGAGAATTTCTTGTTGCATATCTCGCACACAAAAGGTTTCTCACCAGTGTGAATTAAAAGGTGTGTATTTAAATTACGCTTATGAGAGAATTTCTTGTTGCATATCTCACAGACAAAAAGTTTATCACCAGTATGAATTAAAAAATGTTTTCTCAAATAACTCTTAAGGGAGAATTTCTTGTTGCATACCTCACAGACAAAAGGTTTTTCATCAGTATGAATTAATAGATGCTTTCATAAAACAGCCTTTTTTGAGAATTTCTTGTTGCATATTTCACAAACAAAACATTTCGCACCAGTATGAATTAAAAGGTGTGTGCTTAAATTACACTTATGAGAGAATTTCTTGTTGCATATCTCACAGACAAAAGGTTTCTCACCAGTATGAATTAAAAGGTGTTTTCTCAAATTAGACTTAAGGGAGAATTTCTTGTTGCATACCTCACAGACAAAACGTTTCTCACCAGTATGAATTAACTGATGATTTCCTAAATCAGCCTTTCGTGAGAATTTCTTGTTGCATATTTCACAAACAAAACATTTCGCACCAGTATGAATTAAAAGGTGTTTGCTTAAATTAGACTTAAGAGAGAACTCCTTGTTGCATATCTCACAGATAAAAGGTTTCTCACCAGTGTGAATTAAGTGATGTTTTCTTAAATGATCCTTTCGGGCAAATTTCTTGTTGCATATTATACACACAAAAGATTTTTCAGCAGTGTGAATTAACATATGTTTGTTTAAGTCACACTTTTGTGAGCATTTCTTGTTGCAAACCTCACACACAAACAGTATTCCTTGCTTTGAGTCAGAACCTACTTTTCCTAAGCAATCTTGTACCGAAATATTTTGCTGCATATTTTGCACTTTAAAGACGGTTTTGAGCAGAGTAATCTGCATATACATTCATAGCTATTTGCATCTGCAATAAATATAAGCAAAACAATCAATCACATTTTAAGATGCATGAAAAAGAAATTTACAAAAAATAAATGTTTTAGAAGTGTTAACTAAATGCAGAAAACTCAATTGAAATAGACTTCCTAATACAAGATGCTCAGAGAACCAATGGCGTGTCAGCATTATTTTCAGCGATTTAAACTATAACAACATTTAGAATAAATACAGCAAATAATTGCCACCATAAAATTATAAAAAACTTACTATAAAGAACATATTATTAATAAAAAATTAGAAACAAATGTTATAAATGGATAATAAATCAAATATTTATGAATAAAATATTTATAAATAGAAAATAAAGCAAACTTAAACAGAAATGTCAATAATTTCATATCATCTATGAAAATAATGATACATGGTATAAGCAATGTGGATAAAAACATTTATTTTTACGGCAAGGGGAACTATAATATTTAGACGCATTTAGTCAATCTACCTCCAGATTTTAGAAATTTTTAAACTAACATATATGATTATTGAGGAAAACATTTTGTATTATTACTGCAACTTACATTGTATAGCAATAAGTTAATCTTTGATAAGTATTTAAAAAATGTTTAATGTTGTTTATAACAAATAAGACAAAATACATTTTTCTATATTTATAGATCTGCCTATGCAAGTGGGATTTTAAACTGATTGAAGAGTATCATTAAACTGATTTAAACTAGAGCTGCTTATCCCATAACAGTTTATAGCATAAAAAAATCCAAATATAGTAGCACATGCAATATTATGTATGCTGCGTTGACACTGATCAATGGAAATAGACATACATGACCATGTTTTTCCTTCTTTTAGGCAATAACAGATATTGAGCTTATTCTATAAACAATATATATACAGTCGAACCTCTATATAACGAAACTCCATACATCGAATTTCTCCATATAACGAATTTTTAGTAAGAACGGTTCCCTTTTCGCATGATTACATTAAAAACAGACTCTATATAGCGAAATATCTATCTCCATATAACGAATTTTTTCATAAATTGATCTTAATTTATTCAGTTTTAAAAAAGCTTCGAAATCATATGGAATCAATTTTCCATCACTTATTTTTGATTTACCGTTCAGTGGAGAGGTTTTTTTATAAATATTACTTCTCTCCTTATTCTTTAAATCTAACAAGTTCATCCCACCTCCCACACACCTTTCAACATCCTTCTCAAAACACAGTCAATTGAATTGTTACACATATAAGAGAGGAATCAATGAGAGCACATAAGAGAGACCTTCAAATGGAGGAAAATATCAACTACAATTTTTCATTCCTTGCTAAAATTTGAGAATTTTTTTTGAGAGCAAAACAACAAAAAATTACAGATTTCTTCCTCTGAAATTTATGTAAGTCTTCCTTATTTGATTTTCATTAAGCTTTCAAATAAATGTCTTTTCTCTTTTTTGAAACTGCTTAAATAAGTAAGAAATAAAATGTTAGGTTAATATATACTTTTAAACATTTCAAATCCTTAATTAAAAAGATCAAAAATAATATTTGTTCAAAATTTACACATTAAATACTATTTTTAACATCATACTCTATACATCGAATTTCTCTATATAACGAATTTTTTACTGGAACGATGGATTTCGTTATATAGAGGCTCGAGTGTATTTTTAATTTTCAAACAATGTTTTTGAGACATTCACAAATGTTGCTCTGTTTATTGAGCTAATACACATTATGTAAATTATAATCATAATCTACAGTTTGAATGATTTTTCTACATTAATTTTCACAGAGCTATCCAAGAAATATTATTTTTTTTATTTGTTGATGGTCTCATAAGTAGTTTCAGAAAAACATCTTCATGGAAATTTATGACCTGTACTACACTGTTTATAACCAAGGAGTTTATATACATATATATCTATATCTACAGGGTGAGCAAAAAGTCCGTAAAAACTTTAGAAATTCATAAAAACCGAAAAAATAACCGAAATGAAAAACGGTTTGCAGGGTTAGTATCTATAGGTCATGGGGATTTTTTTTAAGACATGAAAAAAATAATTCAAAAAACAGCCAATAGGTGGCGCTGACGTACCCAAATCAAAGAAAAGATACCCAAATAAAGAACAGAATGTTTCCTCAAACCACCGAACAAGCTTTATGAGGCCTACCGCTGTTAAAGGCCCCTTTCCCGTTCAAATCCTTTTGAAATCGGAATTTACGCAAAGCAATAGTCGCTGATTCCTTGTTCATGTAAAATAACTTCACCAACAAAGCTTTGTCCTTCGCAGTGAGCATCCTTGATCAAGTTCACGGCTCACAACGGTGAACTAGTTGTGGATTAGGAGCGCAAGCTCTTATAACCGGTTCATTTGCATATTTCCGCGGAAATCGCAAGTACCAGCGCCATCTGTCGGCTGTATTTTGAATTATTTTTTATTTCTGTCTTAAAAAAATCCCCGTGACCTATGGATGCTAACCCAGCAAACCGTTTTTCATTTCGGTTATTTTTTCAGTTTTTATGAATTTTTAAAGTTTTTACGGACTTTTTGCTCTCCCTGTATATCTATATCTATATCTATATCTATATATATATATATATATATATATATACTGTAGACTCATTCAAATTTGCACAGTCTGGGACAATAGGTTGTGCAGATTTCTGGTTATTGCTTCTAATTATTTTAAACAGTAATTTGAATGTAATTAAAAATGCAAACGAAATAATAATGAATGATTATAATATAATAAATATTAAACTAAGTAATTAACTAAAAAAATAATAATTTAGATAATTTTTAAACGGTTAAAATATTAAAAGCAAAGGTCAAGTTAATAATCAATAATGTATGATTAAATGTTCATTATAAACATAAATTGTATTTCTCGTAAATTATTCAATGAAGAAAAGATATAGTATAATAACGATATAATAGATATAATATAGATATAATCATAAAGATATAGTATTACTAATTCACAACAAAATCCTAAAAAAGGAAGTTTTATTTTAAGTTTAGTCAAACTTAATAACCATAAAAACTTGATTAATACATAAATATATTTGGTCAGGAATTTGTGATTATGAATGATATCAGAAGTATCTTGAGTTTTTCAGAAAAAAATATTGATCTTTCTTCATGAAAAAACTTGAATTCAGTTATATTAACAAAAATTAAAATGTATATAGAATTGATATAAAACTAAAACAGTCAAATTTTGTTCCTATATCTAAACAGAAAATTTCATTGCTTACATTCGTAAATTATATGTGGATATCAGAGAGTTGTGGATTTTAGGACTGCAGATTTAAGGGAGTCTACTGTATATAAACAAGTCAACATTTAGACGGAGAATGGTTTTGTGTCCTGGAGGTCATGATCGGTGGAAATATATCAAATTATTTCCGAAGTGCTTTCCACCGGACAGCTGCAATGGATAGCTTTTCATTATTTGTAATGAAAGCTACCTAAAATGTTAAAAATCATCCCAATTAAATTCATTTATGAATGAAATTATATTTTACAAAACACGTTATTCAATTTAGTGTAACCACAATAATATCTCAGCGCTGATGACATGTAATTACTTACCTTTTATTAATAAAAGAAAATTGTGCTACATCTTTACATTTAAAATAAAAGATGTGCATGGAATTAAATGACATTACTGAAGATTTAATAACATTAAATTTAACAGAAATTGAAAAAGTAATTGATAAAACAAATCAAAACAAATGTTTTTTTTAAATTTAAATACAGTAGACTCCCTCAAATCCACATAGCTTGGGACCAAGGGTTGTGCAGATTTTAGAATTTTGTGGATTTCTGGTCAGTGCTTTGTTTACAATTTTTAAACAGTCATTTGAATGTAACTAACAGTGCAATCTGAACTAAAGTGAATGCTTATAATATAATAAAATATTAAAATAAGTTATAAACTAAACAAATCAAAATTTAGATAATTTTTTAAATAATGAAAATATAAAAGCAAAGGTCAAATTAATAACCAATAATGTATGATTAAATATTCATTCTAAAGATGAAATGTATTTTTCATAAATTATAGAATGAAACTTTATATTTCTAAGAGTGGAACTCAAAAGTTGTGAAAACAGAACACTGCAAATAGAAAATGCTCACTATTTGAGGAATTAACAAAAGCAGTTACATACAGAGATAAACTTCTACTGTGCTTTAGAAAACTACAAAAATTGAAAGTTTAATCAAGAGGGAAAGTATAATTTGGAGCATAGTTATTTGTAATAAAATATGTTTTATTATTATTATATTTTTTTTTATCGCAATTGTACTTTTCTAATGCTAACTGCCCATGTTTTTGCAACATTACTGTACATTATGGAGGCAAAATGGAGGTCAATTTTAGATTGAACACCTTGAAAAAACATTCAATTAATCAGCTATAACGAAATCTTGAAAAATGCAGCATAGTAGTGCCACCTATAGGGCAATTTATACCAAAAACTAAACAACATTAATATATATCAGATACTGTCTAAAGCTGTAGTTTGATTTTTTCTTTTTAAATCGTCCTTGAGGTAAAGCTATTGCGATAATCATGAATAATGCAGCATAGCAGCGTCATCTGTTGAGCAATTTACACCAAAATGTAATGAGCACGAAGTTATGTCAAAGATTAACTTAATCTGAAATTTTATAAAAATACATACATTAGTTTGAGATAGAACTATTGTGGAAATTATGAATAATGCAGCATAGCAGCGCCATCGGTTTGGCGATATACACTAATAACTAAACATCTCGAGTTTATATCAAGGTGCAAATGAATCTAAAGTTTTGTGAAATTATGTGCATCAGTTCTTGAGATAGAGCGCCCATAAAATTTGTCATATACAGACTTACAGAGTGACAGATATTTTCCAAAAATCATCACAATGTGTTCAGGACCTTCTAAAACGTTTAAATACACCAAAAACTGGAAGTCAAAGTTTTCACGAATTCAATACTTACTTCTTGAAAAGATAGATTAAAGTAATAAATGCATACTTGAAAATTTTATGTTGAATTTTTAATTTTATCATTTCCATTAATTGGCATATTATTGCAATAATTTTACACATGAATTAATTTTTAAAAAGAGAAGTTGCATTTAATTACATATCTAGATTTTTTTTCATGTAATCAAGTTTCTGTGAAATTGTGAACTTTTTGTATATACTTGTATAAAATATATTCAGAATTTTTGAATAAAAAATTATTACTTTATTTAGGTTCCTATTTAGACATTTTTAATAAGGTTATTTACATACATATATGCAACTTAATAAGATTCAGCTGCTGTATGACATGTTTTTTTTTTTACTTCAATCACTGCACTTGCAAAAGATTCAATTTGTTGATTAAACTTTTTCTGAAATGTCTATTTTCAAAAGAAATTTTGCAAAGGGTTTTGTGTTTCAAACAAGAAAAAAATATGAAGGATCCTTTCAAGTCTTCTCAAACAGATTTCTGCTCAGAGATCACATTACCCACATTAAAATTTTCATGTGAAACACTCAACATAAAAATAAGTAAAATAAAAAGTATGAGAATGTAGCTATTACAAAATTTTCACTGTATTATTTCATCAATGAAATTTCAATTTTTCCAGTTTGGAAAAATTGAAAAATAAGCCTTCGGAAAAAAACCCGGTTCTTTTCCCAATTTTTCCGGGTTTTTTCCGAGCATTCCCATCTCTAGTTCTGTCCTAGATTGTGTTTCACTCTTGAGAATGGTATTTCAGTTTTATAAACAAGCTGGTAAGTGCAATCACAGATCACACAGAAGGTTTTATTTAATATTTTTTCAAAACAATTTATCCTTTATTAAATAAATCCAATGTGTTATTTTGTAATTATGAAACTCTTACATAGATAGTAGCACTAGTAAATTTACTTTCAAAATAATTATAAAACAAAGTTATTTATTTTAATTAAATTTAAAATGTTCAAATTATTTACATAAAATCAAAAATTTTTTAAAAATCAAAAATTTAAAAATTGGTGAAGGCATAAATAAAATTTTAAATTTCTAAAAACTAAAAAAATTGTTAAACAAAATTTAAAATGCTGAATCATTAATAAACCGCAATTAGTTTTTAAAGTGGAAAGAAAATAGAATTCCAAAAAATATTATGAAGGATAGAAAAGCATAATGTAAACCCTTAAACTAGCAAAATATAGGAAATTTCCTTTAATGAAATCCATCTTAGTATGAAAATTTCAAGTTCCAGTATCAGAGTTTGAACTAAGGACCTCCTCTTTACTAGAGGGATGCTTTACCTTCAAGTCTAAAAAAATTAAAATTAAGGTTCTCTTTTAAAATTAAATTGCAAAAAGGAGGTAATGACATTGAAAAAATTTATTCGATTGAAGTAATAGGTTTTTTTAAAATTTTATGATTTGTTGTATCACACCAGGTATCAAAATTTAAATACACAAAATTTGAAGTCTTTGACTGATACAGTTTTTGTGTAATATGGACTCTATGATAGACAGACAGACCAATGAATGAGACGAATAGGGTTTCGTCAGATAACGAATTCCTAAAAAAAGGTCTAAATATTTTTTTCTATAAAAATAATGTACAGTAAAAGCTCTATGAAGGGTAATGCCGAATGGCGGAAACCTTGGTATTTACGTATTAACGCCAACGCAGCTACAGATATGGCATTTTTAAGTTCCGCCAATCTATACCAAAACTTTTTGAGACAAAATTACGATAAAATAAAGCATTTTATTTAGAATTAAAACACTTCCGAAATTCAAAACACTTTATATAAAAAAATAAAATAATCAATCAGATATCGGTGGAAAATGAGTTGATACAGGATTTAACATAGATTCAAAACAGTGTCTATTTTGGCAAATCCCAAATGCGCATTTTTATGGCACTAACAAATGGTGTCAAAAAATCAGCAAACAACAAGGCAACAAGGAAGCCAAAAGATAACTGCGTGTGTGTACCATGTGGCGCATACGAATAGCAAAATTGCTCTTTATTGGCGTATTAGCGCAAATTCTGCTGCGGTGGCGTTAATATGTAAGTACCAAAAACTTTCTTAAGGATAGTCTCTTTAATTGCTTATATAGTAAAGCCCCTGAATACTGGCTGTGTCAAAAGTGATTTTTAAAAGTGCGGAATCCTTAAAATGACTATAAATGTCAGTAAAAATGAAAGTTCTGTCACATAAAATTTCTATCATCTTACGATCAAATCAGTGGCGTAGCTAAGGGGGGGGGGGGGGGCAAGGGGGGGGCGTCCGCATCGGGCGCAAAAAAATATAGCTACGCTACTGGATCAAATTACAAGTTCCAAAAATTTCAGTACAAGAATAACTAAAGAAACACATCTTACCTTTAATTTATTTTAGTAAAGAAAATGTGTTAGTAAATTGATTTAAAAAGATAGCTACTATTATTATCAGAATATAATCATTTCGTCTATTTTGTTACAGACGCCAACACAATGAACGAATCATGAATAATGAATGCATTCATAAATAATGAATGAATCCATAAAAGAGAAATTTTGAGCTAAGTTTTAATTAACAAAACCAAATATTTATTTATAAGAAAGTAATAGGAACATTTTCAAATTCGTTAGTCTCCTAAATTCGTAATTTAAATATATATCCTGGAGTTAAAAATTGGATGCAATTTAATTTTGAAAACTCAAGAAAATTTAGCATAGATTCTTTGGTAAAGCTTATTTAATATCTGTCCAGTTACCAATATAAAAAAGTTCTAGCCGTATTTCAATTACAGCAATTTAATTGATAATTAATAATAAGAATTATGAATACAAGAATCATTTTCAAAGAATCATGGTGTAATCCATGATTCATTCTTTTGTTGGCGTCTTGTCTGTACCATTGTTTGTAATATCAGGTAACTTTTAAAACATAAATACATTGTGCCCAGTCTTTTTTTTAGCACTAAAGTAGGTAGTTTCTTTCGTTACTCTTCAACTTAAAAATCTACAATTTGTTTTTTACTAATGACTGCTCGAAATTTCACATTCCGCAACTTTCATTCTTTCTGATTTATAGAGCCATGTAAAGCAACAAGAAAATGTTTTATTTGATGCAGATAATTTCGAATATTGTTATTTATTTTTAAATAGTTTAGTTTAATATTATTGAAATTTCAATTTAAATTCAAGAAATTAGTTTGATTTTTTTTTAACATAGTGTTGCTAATAGACTGAATTTGATTGTATTCTATTCAGTTAAAACAAATTAATTTTTAGTTAATTGATCGCATTTTAAGGTGCCTTTATATAATTTATCGAAATGTACATATCTTGGAGGGACACTTCACTTACTTGAAAACACCCGCTGCATAAATTTAATCCAGTGGGCAGGTTGGTTTCGAATTTCTCCTTTAAATTTGAATACTTTTAAATGACCTTTTTTTTGCATATGATAGCTGTCTACTATCTTTACTATGATTTTTTTGTTTTGGGTTCCAGATTTTCTTAGAAAGGTATTTTCGATTTTAAAACCGATTCTGAAATTCAAAGTATCTTAAAAAAAAAAAAAAAAAAAAAAAAAAAAAAAAAAAAATTGTTACTAACATGGGAAAAGTAAAAAAAAAGATATGTTAAAGATGGAACCCAGTTATATTATGCAAAAAAAAAAGTCTTTTAAAATAGTGAAATTTAAACGAGAAATTCTAAAATACCCTACCCATTGGTTTAATATTACAGAGTGGGTTTATCCAAGAGAGTGAAGAAAGTCCCCTTAAGAAACTACAGTTGAATCCTAGAACAAGTAATACACGGATTATCAGGGTTATCTGATGGGATCTTTGTATCATTTTGGTTAAATGAAATTTCATGTTAAGAAAGTTTGTATTTGTTCAGAAAAGAAACAGATATAATAATTATTATTTTTAAAAAAAGCCATTACCAAGTGAAATGCACAATTTTTTAATGAAAAAAATCACTGCTAAAATGCATTTTGTAAATAAAAGGCTATAATTTTGGTTTCAATATCATGCCACAGTGACCACCTTGAGGACTTTGTACTGTGCACTATGCGTGTGAAAAGTTCATTCTCTCAATTCTGTTAAGTCACTCCATTATTCAACAAATGAGGAGAAATAATCAACATTGATGGCAAGAATATTTTCCATCATAGAAATATTTCATACTTTTTTTATTATGCCTATGTCAGCTGTCCTTTACAGAATTTTATAAATGTTTTGAATCTGGGTCATTCCACGTGAAATCAACCAATTTAAAGAAAACTTGTTGCATCATAGTCACAGATTTTTTTTTATTTTTATCATAGACAGACATAGTAGTGAAACCCTCAAATCTGAAATTTAAAAGTAATATTCGCAATATTGGCTGAGATATAGACATTTGAAAACTGACCATTTTTATTAAATGGCGGCCATCTTGGAATTTCTTCAGTGTCTAAAAGGGTCATTCTCCACAAAACGTTAAAATCTTTGTCCCATATAATTTTTATTTTATTTTACATAAGAATTTACATTTTTTTTATATAATTGATAGTTACAAAGTTCATCTTGACACTACATAATGTTTATTTTCTAAAAAATATATTTTTTAGTGAAATTATGTGTCCACAGAACATGACAAATCATGTCCGTGGACTGTCCCACAGTAGCTTTTTACTTTTTTTTTCTGGGTTATAAATACATGATAAAAACAATTATGCATTCAAACTTATTTTTCTTGTTTATATAGCAGTTAAAAAGAGGATAAAATTATTAAATCATTTTTTTCTCTTAAAAATATTTATTTATTTAATAAAAGTTGTGTGTCCCATAAAAAAGCATCATGTATGTGGACAAATTTTTAATAGTTTCCAAAAAGCTCAACAGGTGATAGCATCAGTCAAAATGATGAGAAAAGAAAATGTTTAGCCATTTTTGAATGATTTATAAAGTTACAAATTATTTGTCTGTTAAAATATTTTAATTATTTGCTATTAAAAGTAAAAAGTTCAGTTTTGTAAAGATCATGTCATCATATCTGTGGACCAGCACATGTAAGCATATAATATTTTATTATTATTTTCTTTTAATCACAAATAAAGAAAAATATGTCTTAAGCTCATTCTGATTGATATTATGTTCTGATGTTGATACACATGGTTTTTAAGCAGTTTAAATCAATTTTCATCATGTCCATGGACATCATTTCCATGGTCGCAGCTGGTGCACAGACATGATGGTCAAGCAATGGACATGATAACAAGTTTTGATTTGGAAACAAGTGTTTTATCTTATTAATTTTTTATAATTTAACATAATAACAGTGATGCCACTGGACTTAAAAAATCCTGGGTCCCGGGGACCCAGGACTTCTAAAATTGTGGGTTTCTTTTTTACAAAAGCGGGTCCTGACTAATAATAAGTCATATTTTTATATGCAAAAATTTAACTTGTTCATTTGCAAAAGAAAAATTAAATGCAATAATTATAGTTTTAATAATAATGTATAAATAATTAAAGCCAATATAATTTTTTTAAACTATTAAGAAAAATTTTCTTTACTTTAAAAAAAATGTGCAAGATATAAATTAAATTATAAAATAACGCTTATTTGAGTGCAGAGGATAACAAGTATCACTATTGTTCGCATTTCTTTTAAAAAGTGGTAAAACTGATTTATTGAAAAAAACATTTTTCCTGAAAAAAGAATACTTTTGTTGAGTAAAGGGGTACTTTTTGTTTAATGAATGGGTGTTTTCAGAAGTTACATTCACACAAAAAGATTTGGAACAATAGAAAACAGATTGTGAAGCAAGAAAATCTCTTTTTGGAGCAGCAGAAAAAAAAAATAATAATTTGGAAGCAGGAGAGTTAGTTTTTAACAGAAAAATTCTATCCTGGCATTAACTTTTTTTTAGTGCCCCTTTGACGAAATTTAAGTTTAAAGTGATTTTTCGACGAAATTTGCCGTTTTTTCGCGATCTTTTGGCGAAACTTACAGCTTTATTACGATTTTTTGATGGAAATTGCCGTTTTATAGCGATTTTTGGTCAAAATTTGCCGTTTTATCGCGATTTTTGTACGTAATTTGTTGTTTTTTGCGATTTTTTCGGGAACTTGCCTTTTTTCGGGATATTGTAACAAAATTAGCCATTTTTTCGCGAATCTTGACGAAATTTATAGAAAATCACTTGTTATTTCGCGATTTTTTAATGAAATTTGCCTTTTTTGCGATTCTTTGACAAAATGTGCCGTTTTTTCGCGATCTTTTGACGAAATGTGCCTTTTTTGCAATATTTTGACGAAAGTTACTGTTTTATCACAATTTTTTGATGAAAATTGCCGTTTTATCACGATTTTTGGACGAAATTTGTCGTTTTTTCGCGATTTTGGAACAAAATTAGCCCTTTTTTTTCGCGAATTTTTTGACGATATTTGCTGGAAATTATTCGTTATTTCGCGATTTTTTTAACGAAATTTCTTTTTTGCGATTTTTTGACGAAAATTACACGTCCCGCGGGATGCGTAAGCTCCATTTTTTGCGTCCCGTTGCGCCGATTTTTTGCGTATTTTACGCGTTATAGCGCGTCCGCGGCATACCTGTAATAAATATTTATAGAAGCATAATAAAAACAATTTAAATGTTGATTACTCATTTATTTATTTTACTCAAAAATTTACATTTTCATAACTGTGACAAGCAAATTATTTACTTTATTTCACAACTTACTATTGTGAAAAAATATATATTCTTTTAGTTGTGTATTCTTATATTAAAAGATGAGCAATCGTCATTATTGGATTAGTTTTTGAGAAAAACAACTCTATAACTATAAAAAATTTTAATTTTTTCAAAGCTGAAGCATGTTTATTTTTAAATAATCAAACTTATAAAATTTAAGTCAACTTATTGCATAACTACTTCAGTATTATTAACTTATACTTTTACGTGCACACTCTTCTGAAAATTGTAATTGCAAATTTAGTGAGGGGATACAGTTGTTTCATTTTGGAGGGTCATGGAGGTTTCATTACATACACACATCCATCTTGTATCATTGTGAAGCAGAAGGAGTTTTAAAGACTAAACCATTTTGTACTTTGTCTGAAGATCGTAGACATATTGTCATAGTAATTTGTGTTCATTTATGACTTGTTTTATTGGAAATAAAGGCGATTATTTTAAACTTAGAAAAAATACATTTCTCAGAGTGATAGGTCTACCATTCAATATTGAGACAGAAAAATGTTAACTGCAAAATTTTTAACAAAAGAGTTCACTGTTAATCACCATCACTGGAAGTTTTTAAAAGTTGGACTTAGGAAAGATTGCTCAGATGGCAATGGGAAGTGCCTCAAAAGGCAAGCTGATAACATTGGGGCACGAGAAACTGACATTCCTAACTGTGATGTCCTTTTTAACTCAATTGAAAAGAAATTGTACAGGAATAAGTATATATAGAATCGATAGTGAATGGGTGACTATAGTATGAATAGTGAGATCCCAGAGTTTGAAGATATTCTATTGACTCTCCAAGAATTTTAAAAGTCCACAAAATACGAGTACTGCAAGTACTGCAATCATTATTAAAGCTAAAAACCTTATTTGCATATTATGTTATTCTCAAAACCAATGATTGCACTGTATCATTAATCAAATCAAAATTGAAACAAATCTAATTTTTCCAAGATCTTGTTAAAAAACCTTAGATATACATATATAGTGATGAAGATGATTCTCAACTTCAAATTAAAGAAAGTAACTATGTTGTAATCAAATTCAGTTAAAAGAAGATGGTCAAGCATTATGTAGGAATAGTAATAACTATTCAAAAGTTAGACTTGAAGTTAAATTTTTATGGAAATCTGGAGAAGACAATTTCATATTTCCTGATGAAGGTGAAATTTGTCTAGTTGAAAAAAGTGAGTGCATATTTTATTTAAACCAACTGTATAAATAATCACTATCAATACTTTTTAATATCAGTTTTAATGAATTTAAAAATAGTAAAAGTATAGTGAAAGTAGGTAAATTCTAAAATTGTCTAAGTATTCACGTAAATACCATTTGATTACCTAAAATAAAATCATATCTCTTATAATCAAGCAAAAAAGGGGATTTTTTTAACATTATATAAATATAAGTTGAATTTATTTTGTTCATCATGTCCGTGATCAAATTTGTCATGTCCGTAGATGCATGATTTTTTAAATATTTAATTTTAATGACAAATATTATTCTATGATCTTGATGGGTGGATTAGTTAGAAAGTAAAAGGTAAGTGTTATCCCTATCTACCATTAAAATTATTTTTATAAAAAAAAATATTTCTGTTTTTCTAATCTCCAAAATTATCATTATCTGAAGAATGACCCAAAAGTGCCTATAACTTGACAACTAATGGCTCAAATTTTATATATCTGGTACCAATTTGTAGCTATTTGTACAAAGAATGCATATTTTACATCAAAACAATAGTAAATTTTCATTTATTTACTTTTTATTATGTGCAAACTGAAAATATCATGCAAAAAAAGGGCTGATTGTAATTGCCCATAAAAAAATGAATCATCATGAATTTTTCTAAAACTTGGTAAAAACATTGCTCCATGTGTGTGTGCTTTAAATAATAAAAAAATTGGAGAGGTAAAATCTGTTGTTTAAAAATAAATGATTTTTTACACTTAAGGTGTCACTAACCAAATAATGATCATTTTAGAATTTGTAAGTATTCCTAATTTAACAAATAATGGTTAAAATAAAATTTTTTAACATTTAAATTAATATATTGTGAGTGTATTATATAATTCAATAAAGGAATATCAATTTGCAGCTATTTATGCTAAATATTCATATATTAAAATACAAGTAAATTTTCATTTTTACAATATTTTTTATTTCATTTAAAATATGAGAATATAATTCTCAAAACATATTTACATATATATTAAATACCTTTCTATAATGAACTACATTTTAAAAAAAAGGCCACATAATATTTTCCCCTGAAATATTGGAGAAATACTAGCTCTAAATCACAGTTGAATTCATTCACTTATGTAATTTAAATGAAAAAAAAAATATATATAAATATATATATATATATTTGACCACATAAATTTCATTTTTTAAGTGAAAAAAATGTCTTAAATAGGCTCTATGTATAGGGGAGAGTGGGGAGAAATGGTACACTTTTTACAAAAATTTGAAAATAATTTTTGTTAGACACAAAAACAAAAATTTCGTTTTGAATACATAATAAAACACTTTTTAATGTTCTTGAGCAATATAGCTAAACAATTTTATAATTAAAGAAATTGTAAATTTCAAAATGTGTCCCATACCTCCCCACTAACAGGCAGGAATGAGACAACTATAAAACAATATATTATACGAAACAACTTATTCTAGAGTTGGCTATATTTACTATCTAACAAAGATTAGAGGTTGATAAAGTCTGTGCTACAACATCAAGTTCCAGTATCTTCATCAATGGAAGGATAATTCAGGATTGTTAGAGATTATAATCACTCGTTCAATTTATTTATATTTTGAAGTAAATTAATATATTTTCAATGCTATAATTAATATACTACTCTTTAAAAGTATTTGCATATTAGCAATTTATACTCATCTTATTAAAAAGTAAGAATTAGACATGTTCCATCCCCCCCCCCCTTTCCTGGCATGTCCCATTATTCTCTACCTTCTTTTATTATAAACAGAAATACTGCTTTTAGGTATAATTTAAATTATAGTTAATATACAACATAATGTTCTATAAATAGGAGAACTATTACATTTATGCATAAACAAATCATTAATATACAGAAAGCACAAAAAGTTTATGAAGTAAATTTACTTTTGATTCTTGAAATAATCTTTTCTTTACACAACTGCAAGCTTACATCAACCAGCTACTTTTTTCAACTGAAGATTGGGATACTATTGCTTCATGTAATGTGTGATTGATGAAATTTTCAGAATTATACATAAAAAGAAAAACCTACTGTCCCATTCCACCCCACTCTCCTCTATATGTAACATAAATCCTCATTTATATGTATTGCATTTACAAGTATTTTATAATTATACATTATATTCCTTAATTATTTCCTTATATTTTTCAGTGTAAAAGTTTTTCCAATAGTATACATTTTTTTGGGGAGGAGGGTGAGGTTGAGGGAGAATTCCTACAAAATTAGTGCAAAAGAATTTTTGAATATACATTTACATTAATTTAGATTTTAGAAAATTTTATTTTAACCATTATTTTTTAAATTAGGAATACTTACAGATTCTAAAATGATCATTATTTGGTTAGTGACACCTTAAGTGTAAAAAATCATTTATTTTTAAACAAATGATTTTACCTCTCCAATTTTTTTATTATTTAAAGCACACACATAGAGCAATGTTTTTACCAAGTTTCAAAAAAATTCATAATGATTCATTTTTTTATGGGCAATTACAATCGGCCATTTTTTGGGTGATATTTTCAGTTTACACATAATAAAAAGTAAATAAATGAAAATTTACTATTGTTTTGATGTAAAATATGTATTCTTTGTACAAATAGCTTCAAATTGGTACCAGATATAAAAAATTTGAGCCATTAGTTGTCAAGTTACAGGCACTTTTAGACACTGAAGAAATTCCAAGATGGCCGCCATTTAGTAAAAATGGTCAGTTTTCTAATGTCTAT
This sequence comes from Maratus speculifer, assembly GCA_964019185.1. Classification (NCBI taxonomy): domain Eukaryota; kingdom Metazoa; phylum Arthropoda; class Arachnida; order Araneae; family Salticidae; genus Maratus; species Maratus speculifer. Next base: position 2,121,591 of record CAXHSM010001189.1, read on the forward strand.
ATCTCAGCCAATATTGCGAATATTACTTTTAAATTTCATATTTGAGGGTTTCATTACTATGTCTGTCTGTGATAAAACATAAAAAAAATCTGTGACTATGATGCAACACCCATTGGTTGAATTCATGTGGAATGACCCATCTATTAACTTAAGTTGTGATGCAATGATTTGTCTAATTTCTTGAAATGTGTACACTAGGGTGGAACAATTTTCATTTATTTCTTTTTTTTTTTATAATTTCAATATGTTGTGCTTTTCAAAAACTGATTTTTCAAAAATAATAATGGAAATTTCATATCAGCATGGTTGGATTATGCTTAGAGATGTCACAAGATGGGCAAACTCTAGGTTTTTTTAAAAATTTTGCAATAAATGTTGAAAATGTCAACTGAATACTGATTACACTTGTAAAATAAAAATTTGATATATATATTAGAGGACTCAAGTTTCAAAATTCATTTTTTTCAGAAAATCAAATTTTTGAAAATCATGAAAAATTTCCAACTGCATCCTCAGGTTTTCATTCTAAACCGTTATTTTACAATGCCAAATATACATCATAAAACCAGATTTTTTTTTTTTTTTTTTTTTTTTTTTTTGTAAATTATAGCATTTTTTCAACAGAGGTCATCAATGGTGCCTAGACTGAGGGTAAAAACTTGATCTTAAACATTTTGCATAAACTGCAATTTGTGATTTACATCCTCATTTATGCATTGATTTTTGTCAGAAAATATTCTAAGTTGACTATGTATAGGGTGACTATGACTACCAAGTTTCTATGTCCAGGGCACTTTAAATTTTTTGTATCACCTTAAATTGGTTGATTTACTGCTATGTTTTTTCCACATATTACTCATTTATTTGAAAAGTGTCAAATTATAAATTAATTTTTCATGAAAACTGAAAACCGGTTTTACAAATAAAAATAATTTTCCCTAATATTTTTAAAATTTTCTTTTAAGCATACATTGAAGCATACTTTTGTCATTTCATTGTATTAATATCTCAAATATCACAATTTCGATTTTTTAAATGGAAATTTAGTTGAAATTATGAAAAATTTTGTGCCCAGGGCACAAACCTGGATGCCCGTGTGGTAATCAGGGCCTGACTCTGCAAAGCATTTTACTTCATAAAAATACTTCGAATATTGAGCAGATTGTTGGGGCACTTAAAAGGCACTACAACAAGTCATTATCACTCTCCTCGAAGTATTATGAAAGAACTGTCATCAAAGAACATGTTATAGAGCCTACATTCAACATTTTAGACTTGTCATATAGTATAACTTCCTTAATCCGGAATCACTGCGATTAGAAGGAGTCCAGATAATAGAAAATTCTAGATTACAGAAATTTTGTAATTAAATTGATTGTAGATTAATGACAATATTAGTATGGCAAAGCAAATTTTTAAGAAACTGGATAATTGAAAATATTGAGAAAAATATCCTCAAAATAATCAAAAACGAATGATTTTTTTTTAATTATGTATATTTCATGCAGATCACCATCTATTGTAAATTTTAAAAGCAGCAAACGTATGATTTTTTTTTAGTTATGATTTCTGAATACTCAATAAATAATACAAATCACAAGAATAATATACTTGTCATGAAAAAATTAATTATAGTGAGACATTTAAGGCTCACAATTATAAAATAAAAATCAACCTTATAATTATTGTTGCATGTATAAAACTGTGATATATATAAAGCTAATGTTATAAAATTAAATATATTTCAACTACAGTAAACAACTTATTAAATATATATCAACTACAACTAAGTAAGTCACAAGTTAAATCCTTAATAAAAATAATAATTTTAAAAAATCCAATTTTACGATGATTTTGTGACATCTTATTATTGTTGGAAAAAGAAAAATAGTCAAATGGTTATTAATCATAAATTTTTAGAACTTAATATCTAAAAAGACACCTATATTAACTATACATGTAAAAGATTAAATGCCAGTAATGAGTAATCATTAATGTCACTTTTAATTGACATTAAACTTGATACAGAACACTCCTTCAAATCCACACAACTTGGGAGGTTGTGCGGATTTTAGAATTTTGCAGATTTCTGGCAATTGCTTTATTTACATTCTTTAAACAGTAATTTGAATATAATTATGCAATCAAAACTATAATGAATGCCTACAATATAATAAAATTATAAAAAAAAATAACAAATAAAATTCTAAAAATTTAGATATTTTTTTAAATGATTGAAATATTAAAAGAAAAAATCAAGTTAATGATCAATAATGTATGATTAAATATTCATTTTAATGATGAAATGAATTTCTCCTAAAATATTCAATAAAACTTGTCTGTTTAAGATACTTTACTAATTCATATCAAAAGCATAAAATAAAAAAGTTTTATTTCAGGTTTAGTCAGACTTAATAATCGAAAAAGCTTAATTAATACACAAATAGATTTGGTTAGAAGATTATGATTACCTATGATTATCTGAGTTTTTTCAGAAATAAATTTATTCTTCTTTCAGGGAAAAAAATAAATTCAATAATATCAACAAAAATTATAATTTAAAATACATATGAAATTGATATAAAACTAAAGAATTCAATTTTCCCAATACCTGAACTGAATGTTTCATTGTTTACATCCATAAATTATGTGTGGATTTTAGACAGTTGCGTATTTGAGGGAGTCTACTGTATATGTATCTGATATGTCATCAAATTATTTTTATTTTGACTGTTTTGTACATTTATTAATATATTATTAATTTATTTGTTCTTTCATTATTTAAAATAAAACTTATGCCAATTAGTATAATTTCGCTAATAGTTTAGAGTGTTATTTAATTTGGGGAATTGGTCAATGAGTTAATCATGTTATACCATAAACACTTTTAAATAATGTAGGACAGTCTTAAAATGTCTTTTCTTTTTATTATGTTTTTTGGAGATTTTTTACTTATGAACTTACCCTTATAAAATTTTCTTATGGGATTAAAAGAATCAGAGAATAATTATTATGGAACTCTACAGAATTTGGCCCATTTTTCTATAAACTATTTTAACCAAAAGTTTTGGAAGTATCTATAGAAGTTGTGAATCTATAGAAATGTGTATAGAGTTTCTATAAAACGTATTCAAATATACTGTATAAAATAATCTATAAAAATATTCGAATATACTCTATAAAATAAGCTATAAAAATAATCTAATATATTCTATAAAATGTAATAAACTAATTTAAGAACTTTTTTTAATTGGAAAATACAATTTTTTTATTATGTTTTGTATACAAAATTTGGTACATGTTAGTAAATTTAAGATGTATTGCAAATTTTCTCTTCATAAGACAGGTCAGTGGTTTGTTAATCCAGTAGCTTTCCACTTAAACAACCTAAATGGGACCAAGGTTTAGCCAGTTAAGAGAAAAACCGGTTAAACCAAAGAAATAAAATAAATTAAATCAGTTTTTGTGTAATTTATTTAATAAATGTGTGCAATGTATTTAGTTTTTTAATTTGTGCAGTTTAAAAAAAGTAATTTTTTTTTCTGTATTTTGTGAAATGAATACAAGCTGTAATTAACTGAATTGAAAAAAATTATTACTTATAACAAATAATGAAAATTTTTTAATAAAAATTAAATTGTTGAAAATCGTCTCACACACCTTTCTAAGAAGATGAAAATATTTTACATTATGTTAATTTAAATTAATCAGAAATTTGTCAGTGATCTTGTTCTGTTGAAGGCAAGAAGCCCGACATTTTGCATCATAATCTTCCCAACTCTTTAACACCATAAGATTAACCGAGTCTTAATCGTATCCTTGTCGAATGATGTTTCCTTTCTGAGATCTTCATCAAGCTCAAACCATCCTTCTACATCTGCTACAGTGATCTGTTCACATCTCTCAAGCTTTCAAATAAATGTACAAAACTTTTTGCAAATAAATCAGACATATCCTCTGATGGAGTTCTGGGGGTTGCACTTTTGACCATTAAAAAACAATTTCAATCTTCCTGGGGGGGGGGATGTTCTGACCACAATTTGAACACTGGTGAAGGTACACAGGTATACATTTAAACCTGACTTTCTCTTTTTGAATGGTGCTGAAAAGAAAGTCGGCCAGTTAAACCAAATTTCTGGTTAAGTGTGAGGTTACTGTATATTGTTGAAACAAAAAACTGAAATAGCTTGAACAGATTGTAGAAGGTTTGTCATAAACTAAATTCTTTATCTGCGTATATATTAAAAAGACTTCCAAAACTCTTTACTAAAAATTGAATAAATATTGCCTAAATTTGAAAATTAACTGAAAATCCATTAAAAAATTGTTTCAATTCATAGTTTTATTTACTGTTTTATCTAAAAACACATGCATTTTATATGCATTTCATATTTTTCACAAGACAATTGCTCGAAAGGTAAGCATATACTTTAAAGAGAAAAAAAGTTTGTTAAATTGAAGAATTTATTTATTACTTTTATAAATATATAAAGGTCATGTGCACTATGCTAATTTGTTATGACTGGTTACACTAAATTGAGTAAATTGATATTTAATTTATTATTTTGTAAAAAAAATAATTTGTGAAGTTTATCTGATTCTTATTTAATTGTTTTTAGTACACTTTTCCTTTTCATACCTCTTTTAAATAATTGTAGGCCATTAGAACACAGGGTTATTACACAAGAATCACCAGGTTTCAAAAATGTTTATTTCGGAATATAATTAGGCTACAATAATGAATTATGCATGAAAATAAACCGAATGTATACAAGATTGACGTCCGTATTACAAATGTTCAATATATGCTCCTTTTGTGAAACAGCAGATGTCAAGGCAAAACTTCAGCTCGCTCCACCCATCACTCAGCATGGTCGCAAATGCAGTCATGATGCGGTTCCGCAACAGAGCCAAAATGGTAGGCAAAAGCTAAACAAAGTTTTAATGGTGTTCTCAACTGCTCCGCTCAACAAGAGCAAAATGTTTTGACACATTTACACATTCATTTTTTAACGGAAAGATATAAAATTGGAATGCCTGACAATGGCAGCGATTTCGAATCGAACTTAGTTTTCCATTTTATGATAATTAAATTACTTGTCCAACTCTAAGCTATTTTGATCACCTGGTCACCCGTTTTTCTCCTGCTTTTCGACTGTTTTTTATGTTTTCCTCGGGAAATGTGCCCAAAAATGTCAACTTTGAAGACTTCTTATGGAAAATCTATTGTGTTTAAAAAAAACATAAAACTGAGGGCAATTAGACAGTTTCTGAATAAAAACACCTATTATTTTCATGCATTTCCGAACGAAAATAAATTAAAGCATGTGTCACAAAGTTGCCCTTTTTGAGTTAAGAACACCCTTAAAGTCACAAACTCACTCTAACTTGTATCACTGTTTCTTTCAGTTACACTTGGTCAACCGAAACTTTTCCCTTATATAAACAATGGTTTCTTTGAATGGTTGATACCAGCGCAGAATGCTTTGTTGGGTTGGTGGTTTGTATTTGTGTGCCATCCTGAATGCTTTCTAAACGGTTATAAGCTATTCACACTTTTGGAACGATAAAATATATGTTATTTCCAATGGTTTTAACGAGAATAAGTATAAATGTGCGTCACGAGCCATACTAGTTTGACAGCATCAATATAAAAATGTACAGTGTAGTGATCAGCATCGGAGAATTACATTGTGTGCAACTCGTTTTAATATTTTTTTAGCTTGACTCATGCCGGTCCGAGGTCAAGCTTGCATTTTTTTTCTACGTATAGACTGACCGGATCGGAACTAGACTTAATTGTTCTCAAGATCTGTAGGGCAGAAAACATGATTTGTAAAATTATTAACAGCGATGAAGAACTTATGTCAGCTTTATCTTCGGATATATACTTGATGGTTTTTAAATTAATTTCTCAATAATGCGAAAGTTTGGCACATTTTCTGATTAATTTTAAATTGTAAAAGTATAAAAGTGATAAGCTTAACTATTGAAGGGATTTGGAATCGAATAGCGTTTTTTATTTTTTGTAAATAAAATATTTGTATGACCTTGTTGAGATTTAATAGTTTCTCAAATGATTACAGGTTTTTCTCCCTTCCCATGCTATCGATTCCGGAAATTCTATTCAAATCGCTAATTATGACAGTATTTTATTTGCTTGTAGTATTCTTAAATTGCTTGTATCAAAAAATGGATAACGCCACTCGATTATATAGCTTTTGAATGAAGATACCTGCTAATCTTATGCATTTCTGAGAAAAAAGTGAATTTAAAAATGTATCATAAAGGAGCTTCTTTGAATTTAAGAATGAATTTGGATTTAAAACCTTTAATAAAATGATATAGAAATATTTTTATAAATCTTCTTTGATCAAACATCTTCAAAAGTAACGATGTTTTCAGCTTTCTTTCTTTTTCTTTTTTCTAAGCCACATTAAATTTTTAATGAATCTTTATTCTAATGTTGAAAGCCTAAGAATCTAAGTAATCATTAATGTTGTTAATGTGTATTTCCTGTAAAATATACTGTAAAATCATTCCATAGATATGTATGCAGTATTCTTTAAAGAAATCTTAATTATATGATAAAAATCAGGTTTTTTTTAGAAATCGTAGAAATTGTAACGGGCCGGGCCGGGCCTGTTTTCACTGATTTCTGTACGGGCCGAGCCTAAAATATAAAAATTTAAACGGGCCGGGCCCGGGCCTGGAAATTCTGGCCCGTGCAGACCTCTACCCGCTTGTCTCTCGTAATGCTTCAAAATGACTGTAATAAATGAATTATTCAAAATTTATTTCTCTACTTTCGAATTAACTTTTAAAATATTGCTCTTAAACTGGCTTTTTTATACTGCTTGTAGATGGTGCATTTTAATTGTAATATAACTATTTTCAATATTGCTTCTTTCATAACTTTTATTAAACATTGAGAAATATTTTATTGGTTAAGTTCTTTCTGAAAAATAATATGCTATTTGTGTAATTTTTTTCATTCATCTCAAGTTCTGTCATGACTGTTATACATTCTACTATAACTCAGCTTGATGTTTTCTCTTCACACATTTAACCATCAAATTTGCATGAACTGACCTAAGGATATATTTCCAAGTGAGCTGTATTTGGAAATTGCATGAGAAAATGTATACTTTTTGTATATTATTATGTTTTATTTACATGTTTCTTATTACATAAGAAATATGTTTATCTGTTATCTATTATAATACTTTATCATGTTTTTTATTACATAAACTTGTTTACCTTTTATCTTTTATATATGTTTTACTTGCATGTTTCTTATCACATAAGACACATGTTTACCTTTTATCTATTATATATGTTTTAAAACATGGAAAAATATTAATAAATAATTAAATTTTGACCATATAACTTGAATTAACAATGTAAAATTGTGTCCTATTAACGTGTTATATTGGACTGAAAAATTGATAATTTTGGAGGAATTTGCACTAGACACATTTTTACATTGTTATTCCCATTTCCACAAAAATAACTAATTTTTGTATCACTGTATATAAAATGTATCGTTGCTATTCATGGAATTAAAAAATGAAAATTTATTCTAAAATTTGCTTCATTTTAGATTCATAGTCTTTGCTTGTAATTTTTAAGTTTAATGTTTAATGTTTTCTTTACGTTAAATTGTTTTATTATGGTAGCTTTTTTTGTTTACTTTTTATCATTTTATTTATAGTTTAATCATTGTATAATTATGAAATGCACCTGATGCATATTCTGATCTCCAACAATCAGATAATTAAAGTTCTGCTGTAGTTTTTAATAATATGATATAAATCTTATTATAATTCGGTGTTTCACACTGAATTTCATTTTTCTCGGTTTTTTAATATCTTATATTATTTTATAATGAATCGTAAAAAGCGATTAAGTTATTTTTATTCATTACAGATGCATAGATTTAAAAGTTAGATATACATCAAGCATCTCAAAAACTATCTTTAAAGTCTGAAATATGCAAAAAAATATTTCTTTAAAAAACAGTTTTGGAAATGAAGCTTCTAGCTCACAGCAGGAAAGATCTTTTGCATGTAACAAGAAATTCTCTCAAAAGAGTAATTTTAGTTCACATCTGTTTATTCATTCTTATGAAAAACCTTTTGTGTGTGAGATATGCAATAAGAATTTTGCTTATAAGAGTACTTTCAGTCGTCATATTTTAATTCATACTGGTGAGAAACCTTTCATATGCGAAATATGCAACAAAAGATTCTCAGAAAAGGCTCATTTAAAGACGCATCTGTTAATTCATACTGGTGAGAAACCTTTTATCTGTGAGATTTGCAACAAGAATTTCTCTCAAAAAAGTAGTTTAAGAGTACACCTGTTACATCATTCTGGCGAGAAACCATATGTGTGTGAAATATGCAACAAGAATTTCTCATTAAAGAGTCGTTTAAATGCTCACCTGATTATTCATTCTGGTGAGAAACCTTTTGTTTGTGAGATATGCCACAAAAAATTCTCTCATAAGGGTATTCTTAGTAGTCATCTCTTATATCATGCTGGTGAGAAAGCTTTTGTGTGTGAGACATGCAACAAGAAATTTTTTCGCAAAAGTGAATTAAGCAGACATCTATCAATTCATACTGGTGAGAAACCTTTTGTTTGTGATATATGCAACAAAAAGTTTTCACATAATAGTAGTTTAACTAGGCATATGCTAATTCATACTGGTGAGAAACCTTCCATTTGCGAAATATGCAACAAAAAATTCTCAGAGAAGGGTCAGTTAAAGAAGCATCTGTTATGTCATACTGGTGAAAAACCTTATATTTGTGAGATATGTAATAAGAATTTCTCTCTAAAGGCTCATTTAAGCGCACACCTGTTATGTCATTCTGGTGAAAAACCTTTTATGTGTGAGATATGTAAAAAAAATTTTGCCCAAAAGCGAAATTTAAGAGCACACATGTTATATCATTCTGGTGAGAAACGTTTTGTGTGTGAGATATGCAACAAAAAATTTTCTGATATGAGCCATTTAAGTGCACACCTTTTAATTCATAGTGGTGAGAAACCTTTTGTTTGTGAGATATGCAACAAAAAGTTTTCTGCAAGTAGTAATTTAAGAAGGCATCTATTAATTCATACTGGAGAAAAACCTTTTATTTGTGAGATATGCAAAAAGACATTTTCTGTTAAAAGCAATTTAGACAAGCATTTGTTAATTCATACTGGTGATAAACCTTTTGTTTGTGAGATATGCAACAAAAAATTCAATCAGAATAGTAGTTTAAGCAAGCATATGTTTACTCATACTGGTGAGACACCTTTTGTTTGTAAGATATGCAACAAAAAATTCTGTCAGAAAAGCAGATTAAGCAAGCATGTGTTAATTCATACTGGTGAGTAACCTTTTATGGAGGACATGCAACAAGAAATTTTCTCAAAATAATCATTTAAGCACACACCTGTTAATTCATTCTAGTAAAAAAATTGTGTGTGATATCAGCAATATAGAGTTAACAATATAATACTTATCTTATATGAATCATTTAAGCAGGTATATGTTAATTTATATTTTTAAGAAACCATTTCTCTGTGAGATATGCTACAAGAAATTCTTTTGTAAGATTTATTTCAGCAAACATTTGTTAAATCATCATGGTCAGAAAACTTTGGTGTGTGATATAAAACAAGAAATCGTCAGAAAATAATGATTTAAGTAACCAACTTTCAATTTATATTTAATGAAAAGCTTTTGATGTGTTGGTTATAAAACACACATCTTATGATGAGTCACTTCACCTGTGAATTCTTTAAGGAGGTATCATGCGCATTGTGCCAAGGGCTCTGGTATGGTGCTGTCATGAATGTTCTATTAGCAAAATAGATCGCCATACACAGTATGTCTCTCTTCTGTACTCAAAATATATTATTGGAGAATGTAGTTGCTATAACTAGAAAACTCAAAGATTATTATACATGATTCAGAGATCATATCGCTATGTACTCCTGGAGCATCAAATGTACCAGAGTCTTATATGCATGTGAAACCTTGGACAAAATCCTGTTGTTCCCTGTGTGTGGTTGTTTTATTAATAATTCTAAATTCAAAAATTTATAGTGACCGTCACATGCCTTTCTGCTATTGAATAAGTGTAAAGGCACTGTTTGAAAAGTACTGAAAGAACGTTGGATTGCAGAAACTTGTGTGTCTGATGTGGCACCTTATATTCATAACGTTATCAGTTTTAATTGACAATTTTGAACCACTTTTCCCATTTTAGGATATCATACGTTATCATTTCTCAAATAATCCCCTTCTATTGATATTGTTATGAATGTTTAAAAATTCTTTTAATTTTTACAATGCTTTTTTTTATACGTTTGCTATGATACACAGACTCTTAAACAATTATTTTCCACATAATTTATTAATTTAAATAATGAGACAAAAGTAATTAAATATCACTTTCCTATATTAAATAACTTTATATCAAATAACACTTTACAAAAAAAGACCACTACTTAAATTTGTTTCAAAATGGGTTTTATCATATAACGCATTCAACAGAAATAATGTTTGTTGCAATCGCTGTCTGCATGGCAGTAAATTGAGCTTTAAAAAAAACAATAGTGGATGCAGGTCTTCACCATTTTTTCCAGTAAACTTAAAGTATCATTTCAAACCCGGTTTTTCTAACAACGAATTAGATATATGGGCAAAATAATAAGAATGGCGAGAACTGGAATATTCCATATTATAGAAAAAAAGATATAGAAAATGAAAAGGTTTTGTTAAAATATAATCATTTTATGTTTTTTTAGTCGATAGCAGATTAAAAAAGTAAAAACATAACAAACTTTATTGATGTTAAGAAAAAATAAACAAAAATAGAAAGTGTTGATTGGATCAAAAATGGTAATTATTAAAAAACCAAAATTTCCCCGCCTTCAATTTATAACTTAAGCTATCAAGTGTTTGACATTCCTGCCCCTGAAAGTGATAATTTTGTGTATGTACAGCCTCTATGCAGTATGAAAATTTCTGCAATGTGTTCTTTAAACACCTAGTATGCTTTAATGTATTTTAGCTGAAAAAAATCTTAACAGAACAGCAAATGCTTCGCCCGATATGAACATTGAATGGAAAGTTATGTACCCTCATCTTTTTCTACCCTTGTGTGTATGAACTTACTTATATTATACTCACATCACTTACTACAATAGAATTTCATTCTGTTAAAAAATATGTCTAATGCAATTAAAATATATTCTGTTCAATCATAAATGATGTATTTGAATTCTTTTGGGTAGCTATTTATAGAATGTATAAACTTTAGAAATCGTAATAAAAAATTATAATGCAATTTTGATAATTTTGAAAAAAATATAACACAATATTGAAGACATAATTTCTACAACTGTCATTTAACGTTAATAATGTATATCTAAATTATTATGTATAGACCTGTAAAGAAATATTTACGTTACTTGCATGCAATAGAAATTATGTTACCTTGCAATGAAATAAGAATGTCAATTTCATCATGTTATGGATGGTAACACAACATAGTTCATCCTTACTTTCAAACTGTTATACTCACAGACCGTGATGATACGGAATCTTTCGTGTATCCCTGCCAATAAAGAATAAATGCCAAACACATCATTTTTTGTATGAAACATGTTTTAATGCATAGCAATAACAGGTGTGTTTATCTTTGAAGTAGTGTGACATCACCAAAATGTACTTCTAAGAATTAACTTCCATACTTCATAATCTATTTGAATTTTTTTTAGTGTCGCCTATAAACAAATGAATCATCGAAATTAAATCAAAAACTTTAAACTTAACTTTTTCTTGTTTACAAATATTTTTGGTTAATGGCAATCTAAACGAATATTTTTTGTAGAAGCAATCACAAGACATTGAGATGCCCATAAAATATTTTGAAGACCTTCGCTGTTGTCTGTATATTTTTATGACAAAACAAAAATTGCCCTGTAATTATTTTTTTCAGTATACAAAGAAAAAGTGTTGGTTTTATAAATATTTCTTACTTCTGTTTTTTTTTTTTTTGACAGATTTGTATGTTTTTGAAAAGTGCTAAAAATGATTTGACTGCTTTAAGAGAATGTCTGTCTGCATGTGACACAAATCTTATGGATGCTCTACATCAAGTACTAATCTACATAATTTCTTGAAACTTCATATTATTTTAGACTTTGACGTAAATAGGTCCTTATTGGGTGTGGGGTATGCACCATCAAATTGATGTTGATTCGGTGGTCTGATTTTTTTAGGGTTCCATACTTAAAAAATAAAAACGTAATCATCATAAGGTCACTCCTGTGTCTGTTGTCTGTCTGTCACAGCTATTTTACTTGTAAACTATAAAACATGGGAAGTTCAAATTTTAGGAAGCAATGAAGACTGTTGACACGCTTATTTACAAATGACTAAATATTTACATATATATTTAGGAGAGGGTAGGGGGCTGATTAAGTTACTTGAAATAAAAAATATTTTCTTTGTATATCGTGTGGGGTACCTTGTAAAAGCTTTTGTTATACTGAACTCAAAAATATATTTCTTTTAATTTTAGATATTATATTTTCAGCGATATCATGGAAAAGACAGTGCAAAAATAAGTTTCTCCCATCTATTTTCAAATCTACTGAAACTAAAATTATGAAAAAAATTAGAAGTCGTAGACATTAAAGCAAATATTACAAATTTCGATTTCTGGGCATTCACAAATGTGTTGATGACAGCTGGAGCTGTACCTATCGTTACAAACTTACAAAAACAATTTTGATAATGATTTTTGAAAAAAAATCGTTGAAGTTTAGGAGAGATAATAACCGTTAAAGATACGGACGGTTTAGACATAAACCATGACAAGGGCGGTGTATTCTGTGTATCATCGCCTTTTAAATTGCAGGTAACTACTTTAATTGATAGATTTGAGCAATGTAATGCCCAGTAGCGGTACAAAAGCAATAAACGTTAGATTGTTAAAAACAGACTAAATTATTATAATTAATGTCCAGATTATTTCTTTCCATAAAAGATTTATTTGAAATTTCCCACCACTTTTAAAGGAAGAATATTTTTATCTTATTTTATCAAGGAATTGTCTTATGAAAAAGATTGTATATTTATCTTCATATTTACTGGTGTAAAAGACGCTTTCTCGTCACTAAGTCAAGTGATCTAAAAATATGCCACTGGTTATTAATGTGTTAAGCAGATTAATACTAAGTGAATCCCGTTAGGTTTGCACTAAGAGGATCTCCTAGTACACTTCTCCTGTTTTCAAGACTTAACCCCTTAGAAATGAGCGTTTTTTACAGAATTAGTCTTTTATCACCTTATTATTATTATTATTTTCAAAGCAGAAAAATTTGCATAGTGGAATCGAGAAAATTTTAAGTTAAATAAGGAAAAATTTACAATAAAAATTTACTAGTGAGAATAATCAAGGATGCTGAGCGCCTTTTGCTGCGCATACTGATCGCTTGTCCCCAAGGGGCTAATTAAGAGTAGAATGGCCGTGAGCGGTCATTTTGATTGCTATTTTGTGATTAAATTTCAGTTCAAACCAGAAATTTTATTATAAAAAACATACAAAGAGGGAAGACGTGTAATTTAAAAAAAAACTGTTTTAGCTAAAAATTCTGGTGTGAAATGTCTTTATAAAATTTTTCTAAAATTTCCAGCTTTTCTAGTATTAAAATCTATCTTGTAAAACGTAGCACGGACCATGGTAGTGTTCCAAATTTGCAACATACTTTCGATTCGCGCTTAGCGCAATGTCAGGTTTAAGTTTAAATAAGGATTTTATTTTGCAAGGAGAGGACAAACTTTGATAATCGCAGATATTGATTAGCTTAATATATGTTGTAGGGCCGAGACTCCTTAGCGTCGGGTTCAATTTATTTTATACAACGCTTCTTACTTTTTGAGAAACAGGTGGTTCTAATATTATGACACAATTAAATACTAACTATGAAAAGGACGGTCATGGTTGATCGTAATTCAGTTGGTATAGAGTGATATCGCTGACCTGTGTATCCGGGTTCGATACTGGGGCACACTGCATTTGTTTGTGTCATTTTTTTTTCATAAATACACTAGTAATTATAATTTACTAAAGTTATTGTCAATTAAAAACAATATATCAACTGTAATTTTAACTTATTCACTTTTATTTTTTTGTAACTAAATAGTTGTATAAACATTATAAATAAATCTAAAACTTAATTTTTTAAAATCATTTTTAAAATGTATTTTAGACATTCTTTATTGATGCAATGATGTTGAATAATTGTTTCAATTTGGGATTTTCAAGAAGCGTTTGTGTATAGCTTTAACAAGGGAAATCAATACGATGGTAAAACTAATGTGTTTTTAATGCAATATAATAATTATATTAAAAATAAGCATAAGAATTAAATTACAACCTACATTTGCATATTAAAGATTTTCAAATTTTGTAATCGTATGCTTGCTCATTGAAATTTTTTGCTTGATTTTTTTTTCCCCTTAACATTTATTTTTTTCCTACTTTTTTAAAAATTTATAGTATGTTAAATATTATTATAAATAGATGGCACCACAACTGATTTTATAATATTTATTATTCAATAACAGATTGAAATATTTTTAAATATCCTTAAATGATACGAAATAATGGTTTAAAAATCAAAAATGCTAAATTGACGCTTATATATTCTAGCATTGTAGTGAAAGTATGATAATAAGATTTTTAATAGAAATTATTAAAATATAAATTATGAAACGAAACATGAGGAAAACAATTGCAGCGTGACCTTATTGGAACCACAGATCAGCGATAACACGCTAAACTATCTCAATTACGACCATATGAGCAACCATGACTTTTCTTTTCAAATTTACTATTTAAATTGTGTCATAATGTTAGACACCCACCCTGTTTCTCAAAAACTAAGTAGTGTTGTATAAAATCCATTGAACCTGGTGCTAAGAGGTCTCTGCCCTACAAAATAATATTAAGATAATCAAAATCTGTGATTATCAAACTCTATCCTTATTAATTACAATATAAAAACGAAAGATTATTACTACGATGAATATTATTTATAAAATGCCAAATTAAGTTTAAATATGCACTATTTTTATTTACAGTACCGAATTAAAATCTCAAAAATAAATAAATAAAAAACAGAGTCCAGAGTAATTGATTACAGATTTTTTTATCAGATTTATATTGGAAACAATTTTCCTGAATGCCACACTATTCTAAACTATGATTGATTTAAAAATACGTTACAATATCCTAATTGTTATGTGCTCAGTCAAAAGTACTTTTTATCTTTCCATCCTGTTTATGTTACATTGGTGCATATATTTTTTAATACAGTAGACTTCCACAAATTCGCACAAATTGGGACCTGAGGGCGTGTAGTTTAAAGTTTTGCTAATTTCTGATCATTGCTTTGTTGACATTTCTTAGATATTAATTTGAATGTAATAATGCAATCAAAATTACAATGAATGCTTGCAATATAATAAAATATTAAAGTATTTAAGTGAAGTAATAAACTACAATTATATAAAGAAGATAATTTTAAAAATTACTAAATTATTAAAAGTGGAAGTCAGATAAATAATTAATGTACAATTAAACATACATAATACTTATTTTATAATATATTTTTATTGCATTTTTTTTTAATTATCGAATGAAACTTTTCTCATAATGATACACTATTAATTATTGTCAAAATCGTAAAATAATGAAGTCTTATTTCAGGTTTAGCCAGATATTATAATTGAAAAAGCTTGACTAATACATGAATATGCTTGGTAGAATGATTTTTATTATCTGTTATATCAGGAAGATTTTGATTTTTCTTAAGGAAAAAAATTATATTTTCTTCATGAAAAATCACAAGTTGAATCATTTTAACGAGAATCACATATTAAAATAATATGGACTAATATAAAACTAAAAAGTTTTGTAATTTTGACTATTATCCAAGGTGAAAGTTTAATTAATTACATCTGTGATGATGTGCAGATTTTAAGATTGCAGATTTAATGTAGTCTACAATTTTCATTAATAAAGACAATCATACAAATTAAGATTTAATTTGTATATTCTACATTTTGAAAAATTGACATTTTTTGCATAAATTGTACTTTGATTTTGTAAAGAAAATTTTCTGATTCTTTAAATTTTGATTATTGTACATTCTATACTTAGTAAATAACTAGCATTATACCTATTGAATTTATTATATTGTACTGTGTTATTCTACTTTTGTTGCGTTAGCTATTCAGTTACTCTTTTATTCATTTTTATAAATCTAGTGTGTTTTGCAATGAAAATGGTTGATACATGAATTAATAAGTCACACAAAGCAATTTAGTTACATATTGATCTTTGGGTGAAAAACTGCAATTTATTTCCATGATAATACATTATTTCAAACTGTGAAACTGAAATGCATCACTGAAATTCACTAGAAGATGTCATCTGTCGAATAGGGTGTACATCCAATAAATGGCTCATTTAATTGTCCACACAAACAGCTAATATTGCTAGAAGTTTGCTTTGAGCTATGTGCTCAAATGGACTTGTCAAAATTGTGCTCTGTGTTTAACATTAAATTTTTACCTACTGCACAGTGTCTGGAATTCCGATTGGAATGAGTTGCAGTTTTGGAGTTTCATATTTAAAGTATTTTGAGACCAATCTCTGTGAAAAGCTTTAAAATTAAAATTTCCCCTTTTTCTGTAAATTGAAATTTGTAAATAATTTTTAAAACATGAAAAGACTGTAGCGAATTCCAATAATCTCTTTTTTTACGTTTGACTCCATATGCAGTCTCCATACACAGAGATCAATTGAAATTATATTTGACAGTCACGCGTGGAATATTTAGATACTACTAATTGTTTTTTCATGAAAATTGGTATAACAAAAGGTGGACACAGAAATTAGTTTTTAGTAATTTACTTTAGCCAAATGACGAAACCAAAAATATGTTCCGTGCAGCCACAACAAACTTCGTTATGATTACTGTGAAGGAGCAATCCATGTATGCTATTAGCACTCAACAAAAATACAAAAAAACTATGCTGATTATAAGTAAATTAGGTTCAATCACACCTAAAAAAAACTTGAAAAAAGTGAATATACAGATTGTTGAAATAAATTTTGGAAAAAAATGAGTTATAAAAATATCGTTCATTATCCACATCCCCCCCCCCCCCATGAATAATAATCAATCCTACATGAATAAGAGGAAAATAATTCCAACTTAATTTTTTTTAAACTGATTAATGTTTGAATGAGAATGTTTTGTAAGAAATTTTTTTATAATACTTGTGATGACAAAAGTTGACTAGGAAAAATAGATTAATTTTTCCGTATATTCTGGTGGTAATGAATATTTTCAACATTTCAACCACAGTAATGATTCGACCGATAAAGAATTAAATTGAAATGTGTTGTGTTAAAAGTTAAAATTTTCATGACAGATATTTTACACTTTGATATTTAAATAAGTTTTTCAGAAAGCTATATTTTTTTTATACTACAATCTAAAACATGTACACCTATAATTCCAGTAATGTGTATTTTTGCACATTAGACAAGTTTTTACAGTGCTGTACTTTTATTTATTTATTTTTAATCACTGTGTATTCAAATCCTTCTTATTATTTAAATCTTTTATACATAATGTATTTTACATAATATACCCAAAAGGAAAAGAAAGAGATTTTAAATATTCTCCATTGCAACACAAAAATAAGAAAGTCTGGTAAAAAATATTTTATTTCTAACAATTTTTGCATTATACTGGTTAATTTTGAAAGCTATTTTTACTTCATATCTTACAATATATACAAATAGAAATATACAAGATACGTACTCACAATAGACTAAGATACGTAAACCCATGTGTGCCAGTACTTACCAATCTAAAGTGTTATGCTTTCATTTTATACATGGATTTAATTCTTTGGTAATTCTGATAAACCTGTGACTTGTATTCTTTTGATAAATTTTGTTTTGACACTTTTATTTTTCTGTAATTTGACACATGCAGTGACTGAACTTTGTCAATAATTACATATTTTTTTAAGCATTCGTTAAATTTTAAAATTAGTCCTTAGATAGAATTTGTAATTTATTATTAAATATTGCTATTAATATGTAAATTTATATTTAAAGCTTTGATTTTAATAAATGAAACTTAAACTGTATAAACATGTTGTTCTTATTGAATCCGATTGAAATTTTGTTTGTTTGTTCGTTTGTTTGGAGAGGAGGGGTTAAAACAATACACAAAAGCATGAGCCTATTGAAGAATATATCAAGTGAAGTATATAACTCTATTTGAAGAAAAACTATGTTGAAAAATTGGCTGGAAAATCAGCGCAGGATGATGGGATTTAAACTAAAAAATAAAAAATCCTGCCCTGAGTCATAAAACTGTTTCCTATAACAAACCTCATTGACAGGAAAATCTTTCTATAATAATAGTTTTTGACGTGTAAGTGAGAACAACCCAACTACAACAAGTTGGAAATTGCACGTGAACGTAGCAAATGAGGTGCGTTCGTACGATAACGAAGTTTTAAAAATATTCAGATCTTGCTGATATAGTAGAGCGTACTTCGGATACAGTATAGTAGTCGAAATCTGTGTTTCTGTAAATATGCAGAAAGTAATTTTTATTACACCTCAGAAACGTATACCTTATTCTTAAAATGTGAAATAGTTGAATATAATTAAAACACGCCCCAAACAATGTTTCCCCGTATAGCATTATGTAGTAGAATACTTTTGTGTGGTCCTGTAACTTAATAATAAAAATTCTTTGCATCACAGATTGTACAGAATGCATATTTTAGTATATATTTCATAGATTCATGCCAATTCTATTATGTTCGAATGAGTGTAACATCATAAAAATGCATTTGAAACTTTTTTCCCATTGACCATAACGTAATGGAATACCTTTGATTATCCCTGTAAATGAACTATGCATCTGACTTTCATAACATTTGAAATGACTCGATAAAATTACGTAATAATTATATGTTTCAAATTTCAAACGCAGTTGAAAAATGCAGTTGAAATGCAGATTAAAATGCAGTTGAAATTTTTTCCCCATTGACCATAATGTAACAGAATCCTTTTGAATGTCCCTGTAATTGATCTATGCATCCGATTTTCATAACATTTGAAATGACTCGACAAAATTACGCAATAATTATATGTTTTAAATTTCAAACGATTAAATGCATTTGAAACTTTTCTCCCCATTAACCGTAATGTAACGGAATCCTTTTGATTGTCCCTGTAATTGATCTATCCATCCGATTTTCATAAAATTTGAAATGACTCGACAAAATTATGTTATAATTATGTATTTTAAATTTCAAACGATTCGGTTGGGTAGTTTTTGCGTTGTTATATGCGGACAGACAGACAGACGGACGGACTGAGCGACAACAATAGGTGCTACGTATTTACATAATTACGAACACACCTAAAAAGAAAAAAAATCTTATTCTCTTTTTACGAACCCTTTGATGGAAGATAGAGTAAGAGTGGAAATTTCAAGTCAGGTATTTGGGTTATTAAGGAATTGATATTTTCAGTTTCGGGTTACCGCAAGAAAAAACTTTCATCATCATTCTGCGAGAATTTTTTGAGTAATGTAATACAAAATATCTATATGATTTATGATTATATATTAAACTAGGGGGATATGTCCCTTAGAGATACGTTTGTCAAACCCCGTTGAGACATTACAAGCTCTAAAAGCACGCTAATTTGATCGACTTTTAAAAGATTGCAAAACATTGATATATATATATGTAGTATGATTCAAAAATTCGGGGACAAGTTGTATAAAACATTTCCCTGAATAATTGACAGCACCGAAACATACCCACCTTCAAAGTAGTCCCCTTGGTTGACAATACGCTTGTGCTAGCATTCGTACAACTTCTGGAAGCCATTTTCTCAACCTCCTATAACGTCCCCCGCGATGTTGTTTTCACCGCATATGATATTTAAAAACGGCGTCCCTGTAAGTTTTTTCATTGATGGAAACAGGTAAAAGTCACACGTGGCTATGTTTAGTTGATAGGGAGGGGGCTGTAGAAGCACATTAGCGCGAGTTTCGACGAAAAATTGTTTTAAAACTGGTATCGATGTGCTAATGCATTCTCAAGCAGAAAGTACTAGTGTCTGGCCTCAGCGGAGGTCGTCCAACGTGTTTATCGTCTTCGATGGATTCTCTTTAAAATATCGATGCCATTCACAAACCCTATATTTCACCATGATCGCGTACATTCATTCCTTCCATAGCATTTTCAAAGTCTCCATTGATGTTTTACCTAATCGTTGACAGAATTTAATGCTGAAACTGTGTTCTAGAAAAAGCATCTTTCTTAGCAAGCGCGGAGCAAGGATAACTAAATTCTTAAGATAACAAATGTGTGTGCTGTTCGGTAACATGACATGGACTAAACCAACATGAACAATTAGTGAAGGGTTGGGAGAATATATTTCATGCGGTTTCACTTTAGGTATCAAGAATGGTCCCCGAATTTTTTAATCGTACCACGAATTATATATGAATATATATATATGTATATAATTCCTTTCAAACGGGTTACCATTCATTTTCCTTTGATTGGGAAACTTTAAGGTCTATTTAACTGCTGTTAAACATCATGTTTGATTGAACAAGATCAATTCAACAGTGAACTAGCGACTATCTTTGCAGAAAAATTAAGAAGAAAGGGCACTGGGAGAAGATTTGTTTATCTTCCGCTAAGAAAATTAACGAGGCTAATTTTGAAACAGGTTTTACAGACTTAGTAGGAAATTAAAAAAACAGGCAGCTGATCGGAATATACTAATTAAAATCTTAGGAAAATCTGTTAAATTTAAAAATGATAGCGGTGAAGACAACACTGTTATTCCTTCTGATGTTGCACAAACAGTGTTCCCTTTCGTGGTTAAGCTGTTTTAAAGTTTCCTTCCTGAAAACGATAAACTCAGACGATGTTTTGTGTCTGTATAACTGTACAAGGTTTCCCAATGCTAGTGCTTTAGCAGTGTATCCGAAGAAAGTGCTTCCCCCTCCTCTGCAATATTTGAAAGCAATCAATAATCTTTTGAGACCATTGTGTGTGTCTTGCAAGAAATTTTTCTCCCCATGACAGCTTGTTTTCCCACCCCCTGAAATCCCTAACTAATTCGTAATCCTGTTTAAGAGAAATTTTGCCTTTGCAAACATTTTTAAAAAACAGGCGTTTAGCATTGAAGTTTATATATATATATATATATATATATATATATATATATATATAACATTTATGCGCTGATTTAAAAGTTATCAAATAATTACTTATAAACTGTTTCGTAAATAACTTGCTTGATATAAATTAGATATAATTAATGTACGACCTTATAAGTTTTTAATTTTTTATTCAAGAAAAGAGATTTAGTTAAAACGTTATACCATTTTTATTGATATAATTTAATTGATTAAAATATCAACACATGTAAGTATAAGCTAAAAAATCAGAATTTTTTAATATGACATAACATGCAGTTAAATTCCGATATCGTTTATTATTATTTTTTAAATTAACCAGAACTACAAAGAATAATTTTTTATACAAAATGTTTTAGATCGATGATTTTGTAAAGGAGGTAATTTTAAAAGACTAGAAAATATACAATTATTAAAAAGGAAGAAGCATGATTCCAAGACTGTTTTATTAATACCCAAGAATGTAATAAAATGAATTAACAATTTTTAAGTATTGATTCAGATCTATGAAAAACTCATAAGATTAAATGAAATCATTTAAACTTAATATTTAAATTCAGATGCATTCACTATTTTTATTAAATCAAGATTGTAAAGGATAGATCTTTGGACTAGGTGAGTTCCATATATAGTAGATTTTCTAAAAAAATCTATGTTTTAAAAAAAACTCTGAGAAATTGGGTTATTTTTTAGAAAAATAACAGAAGAAAACTCTACAGTGCTTTGCCTATAAAAATATCAGACAAAGAATGTATATTAATGGAGGAAAAATATTAAATAATAATTAAATATAATAGTTTTTTAATTTCAAAATTAATAAACTGAAAGATATATGGATTATCTGATATCACACGAAAAATCTTTAATATTTTTAATTACAATTTACAATATATCGGATGTTAATTAAGTTTTCATCTGAATGTAATGTTGTTCTCATGCAGAAGTTTGAAACTTTATGCTGAAAAATAGTAGATTTGTTTTTAGAATTATTATATCTTATAAAACAGAAATTTTTTAATGTGATTTTAAAATAATTTTTGAAAAAAAATGATTGTCTTTTTTAAAATTACTTAAATTTCTTTCTTTCTTTCTTTTCTTTTTTATTTTTCCTCCCCCCCCCCTTTTTTTCAACAATTTATTATACTGGAACAATAAACATCTTAACGGATACCAATCTACACAAAACTTTATTAAATAAAAACCTAAAAATCTTATAAGCTATAGAATCGGACTTTGTGATACTACAGAAGAAAAAAAAACATAGTTTCAAGAATCAAGTAAAACAGCTCCCTTTAACATGTGGAAACAACCGAGGGTGCGGAATGTGCGTTCATGTAAACAAAAATAAAGGAATTTAACGGAAACTCTATTCTTTTCATGTGACGAAGTGTGTCCTTTTAATTGCTGTTGAAACTATATTCATGATTTTTTATTCGCAAATCCTATTAAATTAACAAAAAGGGCTATCATTTCTATCTAAACGTTTGCTTAAAATGTTCTATAAGAAAATTCGGAATATTTAGAATACTTTGAATATAGAATTTTTCTTATCGCAATACGTTACAAATAAATATATATATAAATAATATATATAAAAAATATTTTAACAAAAGAATTTTAAAACTTTAAAATAGTTTTACTGTTAAAAATTACTTTTTTATTCACTAAGGAGTTTATTAGACATTTAAGTTTACTAACATTAAAACTAGTTCTTATCACACTAATCACACTATGATCACACTAATATTTAAATTTCTATTAAGTAATTACAGTATTTAATAATTGACAAAGTCAGAATATGTATTATAAAAAATGAAACAGAAGTGATAGTGTTCTTTTAGCTAATTTAAACATTTCAGATATATTTTCAAATTACAGAATTTTGCATATAGTAATGCAGCCATGACTTTGTTTCAGGAGTGTGGGGAAGGTTGGGCAGGGTCATATGTGAGACGAATCCCGGAAAAAATTGCCCCGGTGAAAATCGCCCCCTGGAAAAAGCTACATCGGTAAAAAAAAAAGACTTTTGTTAATTAAGATTGAAAAAGCCCAAACTTATGAAAAGCAAAGATTTGATGACTTCGTTTAAGGCAAATTATAATTTCAAGTGAAACACGTGCTAATCACGTGTATTTGTACTTGAAACAATTGCAGCATTATATACATATCGTTTAATAGTAAAACCTCCATATCAAATAAGGACTACTATTGCAAGAGCAAACGGGGAAGCTGCCTCGGCTCCTTAAAGTGAAATTTTGGATACATATTTTTTTTAATTAATGCAATTTGTAGCTACAAAGACGTCTTGGATGTCCTCATTTGAGCACTTCATTCAAGATATTGAAAATTGTTATTTAGGCATTGATAACTGACTCCTGATTAGGGGACAAACCAACATTTCAAATCGTATAATTTCTCTAACCGATTTTTTTTTTTTTTTTTTTTTTGTGTGTGTGTGTGTGTGTGTGTGTAATAGAAACGAACAAGGTGGAAGCTGTTGAACAGTGAAACGTTCTGTTACTTTATGGTTTTTCTCAAAATAAGAGGCTAGAGAAGAAACTGAGTTATGAATGTTAAGGCGGTTTTTAAATTCAAAAGGAAGAGTTTATGAAATGAGTTTTAATTTGTTTTTGTTCGAAAATACATGAAACTAGCAGGTGTTGATTTATAGAAGTATTATACTTCAGAAACTATCGAATCAATCACAAACTCGTGTTTCCTTTTTTTTTATTAAAGAAGGAAGAATTTGAAATTTTATTTAAATTTGCCATTTGCTCCCCCATACGCAGAAACCTACCTTTCTGGAATGAAAAATTAAGTAAACTTTTATTTCAGATTCATGATAGATATATCTCAATGTTTTATTTAATTACTTTTATCTGCTAGTTCTTAAAACCTCGTCTCATTTAAAAAATGCCAAATCAGAGAAAAATAAATAAATAAAACTCTCCTTTATTCACATTCTACCTTGCGCTTCTACCTTTATTTCCCCTCCCCGCAACAACATTCTTTTCCAAAGTTAAAAAAATATAAAAGATTTCCTCTTTTTTGTGAGACTCTTTTATCTATAATATTTCTTCAAATATGCCTAAATTGAAATCTCCCATTTGTAAAAATTCATATCAAAATTACTGAATTTTATCAACATCAAGAAATGTTTGCTTACACATACAAACAATGCTTTTAAAAAATCCCTGTCGGCTTGGATTACAGGTGGAGGTAGATTTCAAAGTTAAATGCTCATTTTAACAACAAAAAATAAAATATAATTAGAGATAAACCCGGTTTGACACGATTATTTGGACGCTTTTGAAAAACATTTAACTTGATTTTTCTGCAAGAGCTGGTTTTATCAGAATCATCTTAAGTGAAATTCAGCTCAAAAGTTCACTTTGACAGCATTTTTTGAAATATATTCCAGTTTTATGAAAAAACGACCAATACCGCTTATTATTTAGTTCCTAAATACGAGAAAAGGGCAATTGAATGCTTTTGAGAGAAAAATTTAATTTAAGAATGAGTCATAAAGTAAGCAATTTGTTATATGAATACTTCTCAATTATTTGATCATGATCGCTTCGGGAAATTCTGTTCAAAATGGCCAATTTTGAAATATATTCTGCCTTTATCAAACAACTGGCCAATACGTCACATTATATAGTTCCTAAATAAGAGAGCCTGACATTTTAATGATTTTAAAATCAAAAATGAAATTAAAAATGAGCCAGAAAATAAGCAGTTTGGATTTGAGGTTTTTTCTCCAACTCCTATTTTTTGTTTAATTTATTTTTACTATAAGAATTGGTTCTATAAAAAACATGTCAATATAAAAATTGTAGATATCATTGAGAAAATGTAAAATAAATCTAATCGAATTTGACAGCGTAAGAAATGATGAAGTTATGCATTTTTTTCTTCCCCCCCCCCTTTTAGCACTTTCCAACAAAGTTGAAAAGTGCTTATACATTCGGTTTGTCTGGCCGTTCTCTAACTCCTCTAAATACACTCGGATTGCAAATTTTTAGGTGTTATTGACATTTACTCCAGTACGTACCCTATTGAAAATGAAGTTTCTACCTTGATTAATTTATTTACAGGGAGAGTCCAAAGTTTTCTATTACCTTACGGCCTATGGGAAAAAATCGTTTCAAAGGAATTTTAAAGATGTAACATCTTGCCAAACATATTAAAATTTATATGCATTTAAGATGTGCACTAAAATATGCATTCTATAAAATATGTGATGAAAATATAGCTATTATTCATGTACAGTACAGGGCCACACAGAAGAATTCCATTAGATAATGGTAAAGGGGTGAATTGTGTGAAACATATTTTAAATATATTAAACTTTTTCATGCATAATTAAATTGATATATATCACTGAGGCTTAGTTTAAATTATACGATACTGTCTTTCATAATATGAAAACATAGAATTTACAGGGACACAAAAGATTTCAATTAGTTATATTGTTTCTGAAGTACTGTATATGTACCGATGATGGCTGATGGATGGATGAAATGCATTTTAATTATGATATGCGCGTTTAAGTTTCACTAAATCTATGCACATTATATGGTGTGTATAAATGCTATAATTGATATGCAGGGCTACACAAAAGAACTCGCCAATATTACTGTGTATGAGCTTAAATTACTTAAAGGGGGTTCTTAAATAAGCTATGCATTTTTACGTTGAACTGCATTTAATTTGCTAAGAAATGTTTGTAGAATATAGATAAAATGATATACAGAAACACACATTGGACATATACGCCTATGAAAAATAATTTATCAGAATTTGATTTCAGTTGTTTTAACAGTGTTATAATTAAAAATAAATTTTAGCTTATTACTGACGTGTAATAAAGGTATAAAGTAAACTAAACGGCTGAACAAAAGTATTCAAGTATGTTTCCATCTATTAGTATAAATTGCTTAAAAAGAAATTTCAAGCTACTCAGCATTTTCTGGTTAATCTAAATTTTCCCATTATATAGTATGTATATCACCTGTCAGATCAAATACAGAGATGTTCAACAGTATTGGAATATATATTTGGCTATATTTGGCTATACCTTTATTTTCCTAAATAACGAAATTTTGTTAAAGATTTCATGAAGTGTTGGAAAGTGCTTCATAATCTATGCTTAACGCATGATTTTTTTTCTTGTGTGTTTTCGTTTTTAATTTTTTTATAGGTAAGAAATGATCCTATCAAAATCTTGCAAATACAAAAATTTTAGATAATAGTAAAAACATTTATAAAAATTCAGTTGGGCTTGATATCTCGATAATTGACGAAGTTCTAAATTTTTTTCTCCCTAAAAACCCTATTTTTTCCGCCTATTCAGCCCATATTTTACTTTATCAAATATATGTCGTGCATAAACTTTTCGACCATTTTTTAAAGGTAATGTAAACAATAAACTGATTCGATATCTATTTTAACTAAGAAGTTACGGTTGTTTTTCGGTTTTGACAAAACCCTCCCTATTTAACTTCCTTGGTCCGATTTTGCTCATTGTATAATATATATATCCAATGTTATATGTATATATATATATATATATATATATATATATATATAAACTTTTTTTTACTGATAGTAGTTTTGAAGTCTAGGGGCCATGATCGGCGTAGATCTGCAAAAAATTTTCAAATTTGCAGATCTGTACCGATTATAACTCCTAGATCCCAAAACTACTATTAGTAAAAATGTTTATACAGTAAAACCTCCATAACGGACACTCCCGAATAACGGACACCTCTATTTAGCGGACAGTTTTCAGATCCCCACTCCCAAAATCTAACTTTTTGTATGTTTAACCTCTGAATAACGGACACTCCGAATAGCGGACAATATTTTTGACGATAAAAAATAAAAAAATTATTTTTTACGAGAAAAAAATATAAAACGCCTCTGAATTTACGAGGGTTGTGTCACAAATTTTGTGATCACAGATAAATGTAGAGAATGGACTGGAAATGCAAGTTCTCATTCAAAGCATTTGAAATTCAATAATGTTAAAATTTAAAATTCTGTCCGCCCCCCCCCCCCGCCCCCAAGCATAACGTAAAACGTATGCAAGCCACTTGATCAGTACAAAATTTTAAATCCTGGTGTTGAAAGCTTTTGCTACGTTACATTCTTTTAAAGTTAGATTGTATGAAAGCACTTGAGAATCGTCTAAAATTACTTAATGCTTCGATGCTATAATTTGGATTTCCTCAGCTGTAAAAAACATAAAACCAGAAAGTGCGTGACAATGTTCCATAAAAGCAGGCTTAATATTAAAATAAATTGAAGCCAATCTTTCCGACACAAATGAAGAATTAAGCGAAATAAATGAATTGATAAAATATATCAGGAATGAAGAAACTGCCAAAATTGTTATTAATATTGGTGATCAGTTACTGAAGAAGAATCAATTGCTATATACAATTATACTGCTTCAGAATTTTCGACAAAAGTACTTTTAGTAATGATGAAAGATATACTGATTTTAAGGTGTTTCCTGCAATACCGAGAATTTCCAACAAGTGTCAAAATACAATAAACAATTTCACAGGTTTTTTTTTTCTTTTTTCTTTTTTTTTTTTTTTTTTTTTTTTTGTAAATGAAAGATTGTTTAGAAGGATTAAAATTACTGACAGAGTTAAAATTTCACATTGAAAAACAAATTACATGTAATCGGAAGCAAAAACAAACTTTTATAACATATATATACTTTTTTTCATTTAAACAGTGGATAAAGGTATGCACCGTTTTATTTGTTTTCTTGTTTGAAAAAATAATTTTAAATTTTGATTAATATAAAACAGAGGTTTTAGGACATATAAAAGTCCTTTAATGAAACATTAAGAATTTCTTAGCAATTTTTTAAGATCTCATGTTTTCCCAATAGCGGACACCTCCGAATAGCGGACAATTTTCGCGCTCCCGAGGTGTCCGTTATTTAGAGATTTTACTGTACATCTATATATATATATATGTGTGTGTGTGTGTGTGTGTGTGTGTGTGTGTGTGTGTGTGTGTGTATAACTCTTTTATGGACACAATAACTTCTTTAATACTGCTCAGATCCATTACAAACTGATACATCATAAAATCAAGAAGTATAAAATCTTGGCCAAGTTTGTTAATATAGAAAGCCGGGCTAAGATTGTAAAAATAGGTAGGATTTTTTTGAAAACGAAAAAAAACCCATAGTTTCCTACTTAAAATAGATATCGAATCAGTTTGAAGCCTATATCATTTCTAAAAAATGAACCAAAAGTTTATGCCTGACAGATTTTCGATAAAATTAAAAATAGGCACAAGGGATGAGAAAAACAGGGTTTTTAGGGAGTTAAAAATTCATAACTTTGTCAAATCTCAAGATATGAAATCCAATTAATTGTTTTATAAATACTCTTATTATTTTCTAAAACTTTTGTATTTACAAGTTTTTGATAGGAGGATCTCTTAATGCAAATAATAATAATAATAATAATAATAATAATAACAATAATAAAATAAAATAAAATAAAATAAATAAAAATAAATAAATAAATAAATAAATAAAAACAAAAACATAAAGAAGGGTGGAAAAAGAAAAAAATCCATAACTTCGTCAATTCTAAAGATATCAAATCCGATTAAATTTATTATAAATTTTTTAATAATATCTACAAGTTTTATATTTGCAAGTTTTTGATAGGACTAATTCGTATAGCAAAAATAAGTTAAACGAAAATAGGAGTTGAAGAAAAAACCTCAAATCTAAACTGCTTATATTCTGACTCATTTTTAATTTCATTTTTTATTTAAACGCATCCAAATGGCTGGTTCTCTTAATTAGGAACTATATAATGTGACGTATTGGCCACTTTGATAAAGGCAAAATATATTTCAAAAGCGGGCATTTTGAACAGAATTTCCCGAAGCGATCATGATTGAATAATTGAGTAAGTGTTCAAATAACAAATTTCTTATTTTCTTTTTTTGCTTGAATACTGACTAATTTTTAATTTCATTTTGCTCTCAAATGCTCTCAAATTGGCACATCCCTTTATTTAAAAAATGTATAATGGGAAAAATTGTCCAGTTTTGTGATAAAAAAAGAATATATGTCAAAAAATGCTATTAAAATAGCATTTTGAACAAAATTTCCCGATGCGATTGTGGTTGCAAAAATTTGAGGACGTATTCAAATAACCAATTGCTTATTTTCTGACTCATTTTTAAATCCATTTTTGCTCTCAAACGCTTTCAATTGGCAGTTTCTCTTATTTAAGAACTATATAATGTGCCTTATTGGTCGATTTTTTCATAAAGTCAGTATAAATTTCACAAAATGTTTTCAAAGTAGGCATTTGAGCCAAATTTCGCTTAAAATGTTTCTTATAAAAGTCTTTTGAGATCTTACAAAAAAATTAAATTAAAAATTCTTCAAAAGTGGCAAATAACGATGTTAAACTGGGTTTATTTCTTATCACATTTTATTTTTGGTTGTTGAAATGAGGATTTAACTTCGAAATTTAGATCCCCCCCCCCCCCACACCGATAGGCCAAGCCAACAGGGATTTTTTTTTATACGAAATCTACCTAAAAATGCGGATAGGAAAGAAATTTACTTCAACAGTTTCCATTTGCAATGTTATCTAACATTTTCCTTTAAAAATTTAAATCCTTAGTATCTATAATATTACAATAATGTTTTTTTTTTTTTTTTTTTTTTTTGTTTTTGTTTTTTTTGTAAATTTATTTATGCTAGGTTGCATGATGGCTTTTATTTAATTGAAAAAAATATTATTTGACCATAGAAAAAAATAGCATAATTAGTCCATCATGCTTTGTTATTTAAAAAATAAGTTTTCATTGTTTTTTAAATCATGATTTTCCACAGTAAAAAAAAATGCACAATTATCCAAAACATTTAATTGTTTAGAAATTTTATGTAACTTTTTTCCCTTCATGATTCCATTAATCAAGA
Source organism: Maratus speculifer (assembly GCA_964019185.1). Lineage (NCBI taxonomy): Eukaryota > Metazoa > Arthropoda > Arachnida > Araneae > Salticidae > Maratus > Maratus speculifer. The sequence continues at coordinate 2,151,916 of CAXHSM010001189.1, forward strand.
AGGATCAGCTAGTCTTCATAGAGCATTGTATGGTTATTTAAACAGATGTGATAAGTTTATTGTATATATACTAGGGGGTCTCCCCCCTGCTCGCTACGCTCGCCAACCCCCCCCCCCCCGTAATCGCTTCGCGATTCCAACTTGTAGGCTACCCCTGCTTGCTGCGCTCGCCAATACCCCATGGAATCGCTTTTCGATACCTCATTTTCCATACACTGTTAAAAATCTGCTGCATTTTGTTGCAACGCACTCCTCTGCTTGTATAGAAAACGGTTACTTGGCCGTGAAATAGAGCTTTCTCATTGGTCGGAATAAAGATATTATATACAAATGGTGGAGTGCGTTGCAACAAAATGCAGCAGACTTTTAACAGTGTACACCCAATTTTGGAATACATACCTCTCCTCATTGGTCGAAGCATAGGCGGAGCCCTTTCCTGATTGGTTGTTTCGACTCAACCCGGACGCGTTATTTCCGGAAACCTTACTCCTCAGCATCATTCCAGGAGTCATTCCTGGAGATTTGTTTAAGGCTAGTTTTTTTTACTATAGAAGGACATATTTATTTCTTTAAATTTTTTCATATACAATAGAAACATCGTTCATGAAGAATAAAGATTTTTTACAAACTTTTGTATTACTAACACATATATAATATAGTCATTTGTTTAAGAAAAAACTATGTATATTATTGACTAGAAAATTAAACGTATAACGGTTCTGTGAAAAATACAAACGAAAAAATTCTTTAGCTGAAGTTTTGTGACAAACCGGGATGTTTTATAAGTATTTCAATATTTATTGCAAATCCCTTTTCTCTCTTCAGATACAAATAGATGGTAATGAAGTTATATTTTTATTCTAAAGGTTTTTCTATTTATGTGATATACAGGGGTCGCAGCGTCCCTAAAATTTTCGCACTTTCCTACCACAATTTCATAACGACGATATTAATAGTATAATTACATTGTAGATGTTAAAGGTTTATGATAAGATTTATGATATAAAATACTGGTAATAAAGAGCGAAAATTTTAGGAGCGCTGCGAGCCCTGGGTATAGCTTGTCAAAATTACATTACAGGTTTACATTTTTGAAACTCAAACTCAAGCCGTTTTCTTACCCAAACATAGCGGTTTCCAGTTTGCCCCTGTTGTCTATATTCGCCCACATTTACAGACAATAGATAAGTATTTATCTGTTGTCTTACCTACAGAAATCTTAACCTTATCACAAAGAGCAGAATAATGAAAAAATTTCCCTTATGAAAATTCATCTTCTGTTCGTCTTCATTTTATTCCTGTAAAAGTTCTATATGTAATCCCCCCTTACTTCTCCTCCATCACACCCGAAGTTCTTTTCTTGATTAAAGTTAAATGTATTAAACATCTTTTTTACATATAAATTAGCAATGTAACAAGTTGAAAGAATCTACAAATTGTATTTCTTTAATGCCCCCCTCCCAACTTCTTCCTTGTAGAAATAAAACTTGTTAAAACACTGCAATTCTCCCCCCCCCCCCTACTGCATTCTATGCTTTAAAAAACTGATTCTTTTCCACCTTAGTTAATGTGAGCCCTTTTTTAAATGATGTCTTTTGTCGGGACAATTTTTTCCTGTGGCGCTTTTTACCCTGGCGATTTTTCCCGCCTACCATAGAGGTCTGCACGAGTCGGAATTTTCAGGGTCGTGTGCGGCTCGCCCAAAAATCACTGAAAACAGACAAGACGCGTGGAAAAGGAAAAATCAGGCCCGAGAGACCAAAAATTCAGAATTTTTTTTAAACATATATTTAAGATTCTTATAGCATAATATATACATATTTATGGAAAAACATTACAGTATATTTTAAAATTATGATTATTATAAATTACACAAGACATACAATACATAATGACAACATTAATAGTTATTTAGAATCTTAGATTTTTTAATATATTTCTTAACTCATTTCTTTTCGAAAATTAATAAAATCGACTGAAGTTTGCATTCAGAAGCAATGTAATCGAATGACGTTATCCATTTTTTTATTATAATTTTTTAAAGTCTTTGCAAAATCTTTGCAAAAAATACTGTCAAAATTAGCGTTTTAAGTGGAATTTCCAGAAATATCGTAAGCGATAGCACTGGAATGGATAATATATATATATATATATATGCAAACGCTATTCCATTCCAAATCCGTTCAACAACAGTCTGTGAATTTTATGCATTTACAGCTAAAAAATATTCAGAAATTCTGAGAGAAAGTTTCACATTGCTCAGCAGTGAATTTCAGAACCACTTCTCAAATCCAAAAAGGCAACTTTATGACATAAATTTTATTGATTTTTTGTAGGGAAAGTAGAAGATTTTGTTTAACTATCTAATCGATTTTTTTCAAACGCAATAAATCCTATCAAACTGGGAGTTTTGAATCTATTTTCCGCACGAAAGGAGAATATCTGCTCAAGGAAGAATGAAAACGTCTTTGTCACGGGATAAAAATCTCTTATGAGTCAATAAGTAATTCATTTATAAAAGAAAATAGAAAAAGCAGCTCGATTTCAAATCGCTTCCTTAGTCAGGCCTTCCAACTTTATATTTTCCCGTTAAAAAATGTATTTGTAAATGTGTTAAAACATTTTAAGCTTACAGAGCACAGCAGCCATAAGGTATATTTCGAAAGATTCCATTAATAGAAGTTTATTATGGTATTAATATTTTAAGAAAACCTATTGCCTACTCTACACACCACTACTACACTCTCACACAACAATTAAGCCCAAAAAAACTAAAGGAATTTCCAATAATAATAAAAAAACGAACTGTTAGCGACATAAAATAAAATTTAGGAGAGGACATATAAATAGCACTTTTTTTAAAAGGGAAACGTTCACAAACCTGTCTATATCTAGCTGTTGTTCAGAAACTATGAAATCAAATTGTTTTATTTTTTTTGGAGGGGGGGGGCAAACGCAATAGATCATACAGAAAATATTGTCAAAGTGGGCGTTTTCAATCGAATTTCTATTTGAAAGTTGAATAACTACTCAGAAAGAATGAAAAACGTATTCGTCACATAATCAAAATCGCTTGCAATTCAATAGGTAATTTGTTTACCAAAAAAGTGAAAATACAGCTCGATTCTAAACCGCTTCCACAGTCAGGCATTCCATTCTATTAAAAAATGAATTTGTAAATGTATCAAAATATTTTTTGCTACCTAAGCACAGTAGTTGAAAACTTTTTTTTTTTTTTTTTTTTTTTTTTTTTTTTTTTTGTAAATGCTGCTGATAATGAAGAAACTAAAATTTATAAGAATTGTAAATGAACATTTGAAAGGTTTGAGTGGAAAATGGATATTTGCAAAATTTTGACTGATTACTTAAATAATAATAATAAACTCTTTAAATGCTTTAACACTTTTTGCATGTACAGAATTTGCATATGAGATAAAAAACAATAATACTAAAAATCCTTCTATAGTAAAAAAAAACTAGCCTTAAAAGGAATGACTCCTGGAATGATGCTGATGTGTAAGATTTCCGGAACTAAGGAATCCGGGTAGACCATTCTTTCCATGAGTCGAATAGACCAATCAGGAAAGGGCTCAGTCTATGCATCGCGAAACGTTTCCAACCGGTATTGCAAAGCAATATCGCAGCAGAGTGTTACATGCTTGCCCACTTAATCGAGTATTACAGAAATACTACATTTATGTGCTAGCCCCCTTAATAGAATATTGCCAAAATACTTCATTTATGTGCTTGCCCGCTTAATAGAATATTGCCGAAATACGACATTTATGTGCTTGCCCGCTTAATAGAATATTGCCGAAATACGACATTTATGTGCTTGCCCCCTTAATTGAATATTGCCGAAATACGACATTTATATGCTTGCCCGCTTAATCGAATATTACCGAAATACGACATTTATATGCTTGCCCGCTTAATCGAATATTACCGAAATACGACATTTATATGCTTGCCCGCTTAATCGAATATTACCGAAATACTTCATTTATATGCTTGCCCGCTTAATAGAATATTGCCGAAATACTTCATTTATATGCTTGTCCGCTTAGTAGAATATTGCCAAAATACTTCATTTATATGCTTGCCCGCTTAATAGAACATTGCCGAAATACTTCATTTATGTGCTTGCCCGCTTAATAGAATATTGCCGAAATACTTCATTTATGTGCTTGCCCCCTTAATCGAATATTGCCGAAATACGACATTTATATGCTTGCCCGCTTAATAGAATATTACCGAAATACGACATTTATAGGCTTGCCCGCTTAATCGAATATTACCGAAATATGACATTTATATGCTTGCCCGCTTAATCAAATATTATTGAAATACTATATTTATATGCACCCGTTTACTCGAATATTACTGAAACGTTACACTTATATGCTTACCCGTTTAATCGAATACTATTGAAATACGAATGCACTCGTTTATTCTTCTTTTATAGGGAAAAAAAAACTATACTTAAACAAATCTCAAGAAATAACTTGTGGAATGATGCTGATGTGTAAGGTTTCCGGAAATAAAGCGTCCGGGTGGATCACACCTTCCATGAGTCGAATAGACCAATCAAGAAACATTCCAAAATTGAGTGTATGGAAAATAAGGTATCGCGAAGCGATTCCATGGGGTATTGGCGAGCGCAGCAAGCAGGGGTAGCCTACAACTTGGAATCGAGAAGCCTACAACTTGGCCGCGAAGCCTACAACTTGGAATCGCGGGGGGTTGGCGAGCGTAGCGAGCAGGGGGCTGAGCCCCCCTAGTAATTTAAAGATTTGGTAATCAATTGAAAATTTTAATTTATTAATTCTCTATTTTTGTGTCTCATTAACGTAATTTATACACTTCGAGTACATTTAAGCTTCACCTTTAATTATTTGTTATTTTTATATCCTTCTGAACGATTATTAAGAACAACAATCAAAACTCTGAATAAAAGACAAAAGTTCCGGTCTCATGGGTGCCCCTTATTCAGAAGTTTCTCTGTATATATTTTGTTGTTATCGAAATTTGATTTTTTTCACCTTTATTGAAAAAGTTTGTTGTAGAGAAGTTTCCATTTTCACAAGTTTTACTGTAATGCAGTGCTATATTACAAAGTTAACGGTTTAACAAATCTGAGATACCTGTAATAAAGGAAACTGTCTATAAAATATTTTTTTTTATATTCAATATGTTAAATTTTACGTGCTAAGATGGAATCCTGTTTAAAATGAATATTTTCAGAGTTCTTCAGTGTCTTGTAGTTTTGACTTTTTTTGTAAATATGATTCAATAAACGTTTTTTGTTCAGAAGGGGAGAGGGGATTAAACCCAGGAACCTATCCTTACAAAATCTCACCTCCCCTCCCTCCATCCCGAAAGAAAGTTATGTAATGACGTCCTTGATATTAACAAAAGTAACACAGCAAAAGTGATGTAGGAAAAAAATAAGCATTTAGTAATGTAATTCAATGCAAAACACTGAAACATTTTTAAGAAAAATAATTAAAAGAAAATAAGTATTTATTCTATTCTTTCAAATAATGCAGTAAAGAAATGAAACATGCAAATGTTTTAAAATAATAATACTTATTATAATGAAATATAATGTTCTGGAAAAGAAGGATAAAATAAAATAAGTAAACATTAATATAATATTTGATAAATTTGCTTAGAACGAATCTGTAACGCTTCAAGTACATATAATCTTTAGATTCACCTTAATATTTGTTTTGAAATAAAATGCCATTTTTAATCATTCACAGAAAACATCATATTCTACGCATTTTTCTAACAAAATCTCCAACGCACAAAATCTTTTAACTACAATAAACTACTTGACAGGTTATCCGCTTAAGAACAGCTATTTTGCAGTGGTAAGAAGGGAGAGTAGCTACATGCCTACCTTACTCCCAGACACGAACAATGGGGGGGGGAAGCAGAACCGCGTTCACGCCCCCTGAACCATTTCAACACAGAAAAACTCAACCGTCTGTGAGCGCTTGTAACCATTTAGAAGCATACGATTCTGGGCGTTTACAGACGCTCTTAACCATTTACAAGTACAATATTTTGGGCGCGCGTGCGCGCTTATAACCACTAAAGGTTTAAAGAATTTAATGTATTTTCAAGGTTTTAGTCATCATAAAAGAAAAACGTGTTTTTAGTGTCAGAAAAGCTGAAAATACACGATATTCACAAGATAATAACCAGGTGGATTTTTTTCCTACAAAAATTAATTTTTTAATCAAAATCTAATTTTAATGCTGTTGATTTGTTTGAACAAAAAACAGTTTCTATATTTAAGTCCAAAAATTATTTCAAAGATTTTATTTAAAGGCCTTCTAATTAAAACATTTGTTGAAAGCATGCATTAGTTATACGTTACAAAACAGGTTGTTGGAACCTAGTACTTGTGCAACCTGTTAATCAAAAGTAACTCGATTTCCCATCTCTATTCCAAACCAGACCCATATGGGATTAGTTAAAAAATTTGCCTATTTGCCAATCATCTGCTTAAAATTAATTTTTTACTAACTCATGTATACATCAATCCCCCAAATAATCATAACTAAAAATCTTGAAAATTCCACATTTTGTTAAAATTCTTCGATTTATACAAGGGTACATACGGGATTTTCTTTAACACCGTGAGTAACCCTCCCCCCCCCCCAATGCAAAGAAATGGCGTTCAAAATTGTTGCTTGGAAGGGGAAGTGTAAACTGCAGCAGACTACTACTGTTTGGGAGAAGAAAAGAAAAGTTTTCTTTATTTTTTTATTCCTTCATTTTTTTTCAATAAAGATGTGTGATTTAGGATCAGTTGCAGTTTTCTCAGAGTGAGGAAAATGTACGTTTGTAGCATTTACACCAGAGAGGAAAAAATTACTGGTTCTAAGGATCGCTAAATTTCTCAAATTAGTGGTCCGTTTAAAAATTTTATGTGATATCAGAGCAGCAGACCATCAAGGACTTGAACTTTGGTAGGCTAGTGTTCATGAATAACAATTACTTTGCTCGATCTATTCCATTTCACAAAAAACTTGTTTAAAAGAACCTCAGAAATTCATGCTCATTTCTTATAATACTTGAAATGATGTAAAATAATCCGTAAACGAGTTTACTTACAGATCATAACTTAAAATAGAATTATTTTTACTGTACCTCTGAACAAGCTAAAAATATTACGAAATTTAATTTAATAGGGCATGTGGTTATCATACGTTAGTTGTTATTAATGAGTTTTAAAGAGAGATTTAATAGGAAAAAGAAAGAAAAAAATCAATTGCTTTTTACCAACATTTATTGACTTTTAAAAATAACATCAAATCTTTATACTTTTATGAAAAATCAATCAAAATTCAGAAGATCTTGAAACTAAGTAATTTAATAACTACCGGTATTAGTAATAATATTGTAATCAAATTAGAATATTTTCTTTTTACAGATTCCTGATGAGAAGAGCAAAATTTCAAAACACTTTTAAACAAAGTTTATTTAAATGTTTAATCCTCATCAGTTTTTAAAATAACAATCAGTGCATCAAACACATTTAATTGTATCTTAATTTCAACATTATCGGGAATTCATGGCAATACCCCATTAAAAACAGTATTTTTAGCATAATCTCTTCAGTTTTGATGTCGCCTGTGGGCGACACCAAAGAACATTCTTTAAACTAGTTAAAATGCTTTTAAAATTGTTAAAATTACTTTTGATTATATTTAATGAAAGTGCGCATATCATAGGATCGATCTATAGACTTATACATTTTTGAAGATGTTTTATAGAAACTTTAAACTGATTTTTGTAGTCCCATGTAATATTTGTCCCGGGACTAAAGATGTTAAAAGTTTATAAAAAAGACAATACTAAAAAATCAAAGAACTTCACTGCGATAAATTACTTTTAACATATTTCTGAATTAAATATTCTCAGTCGCTAACAGACTCAATCTTACAGACATATAAATCTATGCTACTCAAAATAAATATACAAACTATGCTATACAAAAATGTATTGCAATATTTTTGCATTGATATAAAAGATAAAGACTGATAGAAAATGAATTTCACAGAAATTATCTTAAAGCTCCTCATTTGCTAATTTGCTAGTTAACATTGGCTGAATTTGTATTGGTAGACGTTTCATTTTAGCCTCAATAATATTAGAAATAAAATGTTATTTTCATAGTAGAATATACCAAAGTTCCAAAATAAAAGAAGTATACAATTACTTAATCGCCGTTAGCAAATTGTGGCAGCGAAAATTAACAGATTGCTCTTTTAAAATTTTTTAGTAAAAATTTCACACAAGCTTTCACAATGCATGAACAGACACTTCCTTAAAACACTCTTTTAAGAGAAATTAATGTTGAATATGTCTCACAAAACGTCTTTCCCTAAGATTTCTAACCAGTATGAATTAAGAGGTGTTTGCTTAAATCAGACTTCCGAGAGAATTTCTTGTTGCATATCTCACAAGCAAAAGGTTTCTCACCAGTATGGATTAACACATGCCTTCTTAATTTACTCTTTTCAGAAAAAAATTTCTTGCATATCTCACACAGAAAAGGTTTCTTATCAATATGAATTAACAGATGACTGCTTAAACTTATATTTTGGAAGAATTTCTTGTTACAAATCTCACATACAAAAGGTTTCTCGCCAGTATGAATTAACAGATGCCTCCTTAAATTACTCCTAGCAGAGAATTTTTTGTTGCATGTCTCACAAACAAAAGGTTTCTCACCAGTATGAAATACCAGATGCTGGCTTAAAGCACACTTTAGAGAAAATTTCTTGTTGCATATTTTACAAACAAAAGGTTTCTCACCAGGATGAATTAATAGATGTTTGCTTAAATTACTCTTTTGAGAGTATTTCTTGTTGCATATCTCACACTTAAAACGTTTCTCACCAGTATGAATTAATCGATGTGTTCTTAAATTACTCTTTTGAGAAAATGTCTTGTTGCATATCTCACAAACAAAAGGTTTCTCACCAGTATGGGTTAAGAGATGCTGGCTTAAATTACTCTTTTCAGAGAAATTTTTGTTACAAGTTCCACAAACAAAAGATTTCTCACCATTATGACTAAACAGATGCTGGCTTAAAGAGCTATTACGTGAGAATTTCCTGTTGCATATCTCACATACGAAACGTTTCTCTCCAGTGTGAATTAACAAATGCCGGATTAAAGAGCTTTTATGTGAGAATTTCCCGTTGCATATCTCACATACGAAAGTTTTCTCACCCGAATGAATTAACAGATGTATGCCTAAATGATCCTTTCGAGAGAAACTCTCGTTGCATATCTCACACACAAAAGACTTTCCTTGCTGTGAGCTAGAAGCTGCTTTTCCAAAAATGTTTTGTAAAGAAATGTTTTTCTGCATATTTCAGACTTTAAAGATAGTTTTAATTGACTTGATCTTTATCTATCTTTATAGCTTTATACATCTGCAATAAACTAAAATAACTTAATCACTTTTTATTATTCATTAAAAAACAACATAAGAAAAATAAATTTATCATGAAAAAATTAAAATAACCGTATTAAACTTAAATGAAGTCTGATGCTTTGAGAACCAATAGTAAATGAGATTCCATTTCTTGATGGGGATTTTGCACGTTTTCTAACTTTATGACGAATTAGAAAATAGAATAATAAAATAAAATTATTTTTCGTCCCTTTTCGTTTTACTCCCTCTTATTTCTGATCCCAAGAAAGAGAACATACCCATGGTATCTGTAGATCGTCCGATTGTCTTTTACTAAATCCGTGTGAGATCTAATTCGTAAATATATGTATGTTACAGGCCAAGCCCGATTTTAGGCCGAACTAGATTGGCCTAGGCAAAACTAGTCTATCCGAACGCCCATCGGATAAACTAGTTTTTCCTAGGCCAAACTAGTCTATCCGATAGCCCATCGGATAAATTAGTTTTTCCTAGTCCAAACTAGTCTATCCGAACGCTCATCGGATAAACTAGATTTTCCTAGGCCAAAGTAGTTTGGCCGAACGGTCATTAGGATAAACTAGTTTAGCCTGCTATTCATTGGTTTGAACTAGTTTATCCTAGGCCGATCTAGATTGTCGCAGGCCAATTCCTTTTGGCGTGATTTTATTAAATCTAAAGATCGCGACGGCGCCAACTTTCTAGTTTTTATCTAATTTATCTTAGGCCGATAAAATTTGATGCAATTTTAGCTCACAGACTGTCAAACCTGAGAGCTAATGTGCTCGCAGATTCTGTGTGTGTGTATGTAACCATGTACAAAATGCGATAACTCCTGATAGATTTATCCAATTTGCTTGAAATTTTAGACATAGATTTATCCTGATAACGAACTTCCCTGATTAGTTTCTGGTGTTTATTGGATAAGAATAAAGGGAAGGGAACGAAAGGCTAATCCGCTCCCCCTCCCTTCCTTAATTTAGTTAAATCACTTTTTCATCCAAAAGCATCAGATTTTATTAAAATTTTAGGTATAAGATCATTTTGATAAGACACCTCCACGATTAGTTGTGGGTGTTCATTGTTTACGTATAAAGAAAGGAGGAATGTTACCCCCCTTAATAACCCCCTTAATTTATGTAAATAGGTTTTTCACGGAGAATTTACCGATTTGTTTCAAATTTTGGATGTAGTTCCTTCTGATAAGGCGTAAAATTACCTGATTAATTTTGGAGGCTCTGATGTTAAAGGGGAGCGTCACAGGTTTGAAAAATCCCCTTTTAACAATAGATGGCGCTGAATTTCACTCGGAAAAGGCAATAGAGAATTACTGCTGGCAAACCCCGTTCGGCAGTCTAAATACGTCACTTCCTGTTCAAATCGAAACTCCAGTGAATAAGTGGAGAATTCAGATGTACGAGGTAGAGAAGGAATAGATGTAACTTAATCTTGCATAATCAATTAAAAAATCCCGAAAAAACACACATTTCATCAGAGATTCACGATTCATTCATTCCATCATGATTCAGCCGTTCTCAAGCGATCCATTTTCAGCGATTTTTTGGGATTTTTCGAAAATTTCAAATCTTTCATAAAGTGGAGAGGGGGCGTTTGATCGGGAAGGGCGGATTAACGGGATTTTAAGGTAGTGTTTTCATAGAAATGTGAAATTCAATTTCACAGAAACGTGATGTATCTTTAGTTCCGTGTTCATTAGAATGTTAGTGTAGTTTAATACTACCTCTGACAACAAAGTTCGTTGAATAGTCCTGTAACATTAATGTAGATGAAATATTAACGAAAGTTTCCATACCATCCTTTGAAATAGTGTTCTCCCATAACTATGCACCGCTGAGATCTGCTATACATGTCCTGGGATATTTGCAAGAAGTCTACTTTTGAGATGGAGTTCAAAAGCTACGTCACGTTTCGCTGGATGTCAGCAAGAGGGTCAAATCTCTTTCAAAGAGAGATTCAATCGCGAAAATATGAAGAAGTCTGGAGGATTGAGATCTTATGAGTATGACAGATGTTCAAGTTGCACCACCCCTCATGAATTTCTTTCGGTGTCTTGCAAATATTAAAACCACACTTTAAACTGATATTTTGTTCGTTCACTTTCCTTTCTCAGTTAAGAACCAACACACTGAACAAGTACTTACTAAAGCAAGTCTTACACAGAACATAAACGACGCTCAACTGAACAACGGTGGGGGAAGATGGTCAACACTTGCCTTTATGCAGGTGCAGTGTTTTGTTTCTGCAGTGTTGCCAGATCAGTTGTTCTGAATTCATTCACCGAACTTTATTATCAGAGGTAGTATATTATGCTAAACCTTTTATTTAAATTCAGTTTCCTAAATTGATACCAAAGCTTCTTAAAATTACTTTTGTGTAAATTGTATTTCAATAAACATAAAAATTGTAGACTAATTTTATTCTATCTCTTGCAGATACATGATTTCCTGCATATAGATGCACATCACATCCGTTAAAACAATCTTTAATGTATGAACTATGCACCAAAATACTTTACATACTTTCAAAATGCTTTATGGACAATAAACTTCTGAATCCCAAAAAGGAAAATCGCTTCTATGTGCGATATGAGACATAAATGTTTCTCTTAAATGTAATTTAACTAGGCATCAGTTAATTCATATTCATGATAAACCTTTTTGTATGTAGAATATGCAACACGCAATTCTCGCAAAAAAGGATTTAAGTAAACATCTTCTAATTAATAATGGCAAATTGAAATATGTATGTGAGATATGCAACAAGAAATTCAGTCAAAAGAGTAATTTAAGCACACATCTGTTAATTCATACTGGTGAGAAACCTTTTGTTTGTGAAGTTTGCAACAAGAAGTTCTCCCAGAAGAGTAGTTTAAGCAATCATCTGTTTATACATACTGGTGAAAAACCTTTTGTATGTGAGAAATGTAACAAGAAATTCTCTTTTAAGAGAAGTTTGAACAGACATCTCTTAATTCATATTGGTGAGAAACCTTTTGTGTGTGACATATGCAAGAAAAATTTCTCTCAAATGAGTAATTTAAGCAAACACATGTCAATTCATACTGGTCAAAAATCTTTCGGGTGTGAAGTTTGCAACAGGAAGTTCCGCCAGAATAGTAGTTTAAGCAAGCATCTGTTAACTCATACTGGTGAAAAGCCATTTGTGTGTGAGGTATGTAAAAAGAAATTCTCTCAAACAAGTAGTTTAAGCAAACATCTCTTAATTCATACTGGCGAAAAACCTTTTGCATGCGAGATACGCAACAAGAAGTTCAGTCAAAAGTGCAATGTAAGCACTCATATGTTAATTCATACTGGTGAGAAATATTTTGTTTGTAAAGTTTGCAACAGGAAGTTCTCCCATAAGCATAGTTTGAGCGAGCATATGTTCACTCATACTGGCGAAAAACCTTTTGTGTGTGAGATGTGTAAAAAGAAATTTTCTCTTAAGGGTAATTTAAGCAAACATTTGCTGATTCATAGTGGTAAATCAAGTTTTTGTGTATGAAATATACAGCAGGAAATTCTCACAAAAAGGTGAATTAAGAAGGCATATAATAATTCATACTGGCGAAAAATCTTTTGTGTATAAGATATGCCACAAGACCTTTTCTCAAAAATGTTATTTAAAAATACTATTAATACATACTGCCATGAAAATTTTTGAATGAGAAATATGCAACAAGAAATTTACTCGAAAGGGTGATTTAAGCAAATACGTGTTATTGCATACCAGCAAAAAGGCTTTTATGTGTGAGATATGCAACAAGAAATTCAAACGAAAGTGTCATTTAAGCACACATCTGTTAATTCATACTGGCAAGAAACCTTTTGAGTGTGAGATAAGCATTAAGAAATTCTTTTATAAGAGTGTTTTAAACAAACATCTGTAAATTTATACTGGCGAAAACCTTTTGTATGTGAGATTTGAAACAAAAGCTTCTCTCAAAAACATGATTTAAGCAAACGTCTCTGAATTCACCCTTGCGAGAAATCTTTTGTATGTAAGGTATGCAACAAGAAACTCAATCGAAAGTATAATTTATGTTCGCATCTGTTAATTCATTCTGGTGGTAAACATTTTGTGTGAAAAAAGAACGTCTTGTTTTAAAAACTGTAATTTTAGTCTTAATTTATCTGCTTAAATAAACTTTTGTATGTGAGTTATGCAACAAGAAAGTCTCTCAAATGAGTACTTGAAGCATACACATGTTGCTTCATATTAGAGAGAAAAAAATAATTTACGATATGCAACAATAAATTCGGTACTACTAGGTTATCCCGTCGACTAAAAAGTTATCACCAAAGTATAAGATTAAATGCCAATAATGGATGATCGTAAATGTCACTTTCAATGACATTAAATACAATTTACGTGTTTAAGATGTCATTAAGTGAATTTATTTCGACTTTTTGTTTGTATTTTTATTAATATTCGAATCCGAGTACTTAGGTACACTAGACACCCGTTCTATTCCTTATGCTGTAGGGTTGGTAAACAATAAATATTTCTAAGATTTTAATGCATTTTTTTCTCCCCTTTTGAAATTCAAAACTAGAAAATATCCTGAATTTTTGTGCCTTTAATTATCTAATTTTTATTGCAGACTAAAAGCATGGCCTTTTATTTATATTCGACATAAATTTACATTTTAATTAATAACTCCAAATAAATTATCAATAATTAATTAACATAACATAAATGTCTTTAAAATTCGCACAATCATATTCTTTTACATTTTAATAATTAAAATCCATTAAAATCATTCTGTACTTAGAAAAATGATTATGCACTATATTTCACACAACTATTGATTCTAAATGCTTCTGATGATAAAATTTACTTTTGATTAATTAAAAATAATATTTCCAGCGATTAAAAATACAGGTAATTTCATTTAAAATATAAATTATTTTTATGATTGACAACGAATAAAGCCTAGGTAAGTGAATCCGTTAAAAAATAAAACATTTTTTTCACTGTCTGACTTACTTTTTTTTTTTTACTACTAAGTTATCCCTTCGACCAATTTCGCCAAATTATAGAAATCGCCAAACTAATAGCCAAATTATACATACTGACATAATTTTTATTTTGAATAACGAAAATACAAATAATTAGTAGAATATTAATAAAAATAGGAATGAAAAGTCGAAATAAAGATCACTTAATGACATTTGAAACCCGTGAATCGTATTTATTGTCATTGAATGTGATATTCACGATCATCCATTATTGGCATTTAATCTTAGTTTGGCGATAACTTTTTGGTCGACGGGATAACCGAGTAGTTTCCCTTTTTATACAAAAATTTTAGTCGTCTGTTTTACGCTTGGTAAAAAGCACTCTTATTATATGATATTATGAAAAAATATATTTGTTCACTCTTTTCTTTTCTGATTTTTATTCTTTAAATATTTCATTAGTGCAGTTTCACAGTGATTTGGCATATTCTGATGATTATTTATGTCACATAATTAAATCCGTTCTTTATCAAATTCTCATATGACGGTACGAGCTGCAGATATTTGGCGATTTACTACTTGTCGCGGGCTAATTGAAAATTCTGTAAAGACTAAGTGTTATTTTATAATAACATTGTAAAAATATTAAAATGTTGTATTGTCTTCAAAAACATACCTTTGTACAAATTTGTATATTTTGTCATATCAGGATTTAGTATGAAAATCTATTGTAAAATTTCATCATTGCACTGAAATAAAGATAAGTAACACAAAATAGAAATTTTAATAAAATTTGTGCCTGTCATAAAACTGTTTTATATTCTTATTGTTATAAATAAAATTCATTTACAGTCAAATTTCCATTTAACGGTCTTTAAAAACGTATGAAAACTTTCCATGCAATAGAAATATATTATGCACCATTTTTCATTTAATTTACGATGTGAAAAATTTTTAGTGATTTCTTGAGTTGCAGTTATTGTTATTAAAACTAATATTTTAGGCAATTTAAAAGTCTAAAAGAACTGAAAAGATTATTTAAAATATCATATCTTTTTCATCAACGAATATTTCCTTGAAAATCCAAAACATAATAATTACACTGGTCAACAGCTGTTTTGGTGCCGGGGTATTTTTAGCTGATTCTATATGAATTTGATGTCCTGAATTCAAATATGGCATTAGTTTTTCTCTATCAGCTCAGTTTTTTAAGATAAACAACTTTTTGTGAAATATATGTTCATTGTCATAAATGTTCTGTACAAATTTTACAGACCTGTTGCGGTGCGCTGATTTTATCCTGATCACCAAGTCTAACCCCAAAGTATCCAAGATAAGCTCTCTTTACAAAATCAGTAACATATTTTCTGTGTTCTTTCAACGTTTATTCTCCGCATATGTGGCAAAACTTTTCTGGATGATTTATACAACTTTTTCTACTTGAACTCATTTAAATTCCATTCTACAACGCAAATACAACAATCTGCAACACTACGAGTTTCACGTTAAGTTGATACGAATTCTACCTTAACACAAATATCATGGAAGTTCAAAAACTTTAGAAAGTCAAAGAAAGCCAGTTTTGTTTTCATGGAGCGAACTCTGAAACTAACCTTATCGCTTGGAGGCTTTTACATTTGGCTTTATGGATGGGCGGCGCGAAATCATATGCATGCGCAGATCCTCAGTTTTACTTGCACATTTGTTTTTTTCAAGATCTTGTGGTATTTCAACGTCCTTCTAATCGCCTTGAGCGTCGTTACAGGGCTATGTATCATAAGGTCAGTTTAAGTGTTCAAGGTCACTTTAGTTCTAAAAAATCTTTAGTTCGCTTTGCATATTTAAAACTAGTCGTTGGGGGCCACCGTAATACTTACCCATCATGGATATGTATATGAAAATAAAACATGTGAAACTATTTATACAATGCATTGCAATTCATAAACAAAATTTAAACATTGTTAATATACAGAGTAATGCTATATTAAAGAACTGCTGATGTACCAATTTCAACAAATTATATAAAACGCCAAACTACTCAAGTAGTACCAAACTGCGTAGAAGAAATATCCTTATAACTCCAAAAATAATAATTCTATTAACTAACAATTAACTGCTTCGGATTAAGCGTCTCATTTCCAATTAAAATATACTTCTGAATTGAAATTTGAATGAAATACAGGGTCATGAAAAATCGAAGAATGTGGAAAACAAGATTACAAATATCTCGGCAACTAATAATCTGATCGACTTTGTTTTATATGCAAAATGTGTGTTATTTTATTGCCTTTTACGTCCATTCCTTAGAACAAAAAAATTCGAAATTTTTTATATACCTTTCATCAGAACGAATTTTTCAAGAGTCCGAAAAAAATAGTTTCGAATGATCGAGGTTGCTGATATTAAATAGGGTTCGTCCCATTCTTACATACTAACTACATACAAAATTGCAAGTCTCTATCTCAATTTGTTCGGGAGATAGAGCGTTTACAGACAGACAGACTGACAGACAGACGGACGGACGGCAAAATATTTTTTCTAAAAATATGTTTTTCGGAATCTCCACTATCTAAAACGTGTAAATCCGTCAAAAAAAAATTTCGATTTTCAAAACGATTGCAAGACTTACCCTATACTACGTATGATGGGTAAGTAAAAGTAGAGCTGATAGAGAAAAACTGATTGCATATTTGGAATCAGCGTCCCAAAAATATCCAAAATCAGTTGTAAAATCTAAGGCACCAAAAAAATTTTTTTTGTAGGCCTGTGTTATATACTTTTTTATTTTACAGGAACCTAGGAATAAATTTATTCGTAATATTTTCTTGCAGTTGATCTAACTAGTAATTCGTGGAAAAAAACTCTTCCTTTCTGCTTTATGTAATTTCCACAAACATTACACACACTTTCTGAGCTGGCAAAACTGATGGAGGGGGGGGGTCTGTTAAGCTCTATTGAATGTCCTTTGTTGAATATGACTACCTATTGAGAATTTTGTGTCCAATTGAAAATATCATAATATTTTCATTGACATCTAACTAGTGTTATATGCATATTAAAAGAAGAATGGAAAAAAATCCATGGAATATAATCCTTTATAGATATCTGAAAGTAAAGAATTGGAATAGGAAATTAGTTTGTTAAATGGAAGTTTTTAGTAATGCAAAATACTCCTCAATTGAAAATTCTGCTGAAAAATTTGTTATTTAGGAAACATGGATAAATATTTATCTTTATTTTCTGATTGTATAATGTTATTTATTTTTCTCAAACTTCAGAACATATGAAAATAATATTATTATATTTGATAATTAAAAAAAAATACTAGAAAAATATTTTGTTCAACTTCAGTTTAAAAATAATCTAATGATAAAATAAAACAATATATGCCTAAACCTTTAGGAATGACACTTAAAATCGGCATTCCTATTCAGCTAACTTTTTCTCATCCCCAACACCTATATAAATTACACAAGGTTACTACATAAATTACACAGGGTTACCTTAGCGGTATTGGTTATGTAAGTCATAATAACCTAAATTAAAGTTTAAATTTGCATGATTTTATTCTTTTTAACCCATATTGTAAGAATAAAATTTAGAATATTTTCACGTCGTTAATTAATAGAAAATTTCACATCGTTAATTTTATTTATTAAAAACTAATAAAACATAAATAAATGTACAAAATTATGTTTCAAAGATATATAATAGTAATTAGTATTTAAAATATGAATTAACTGAATATTAAATTTAAATTTTTAATTTAACTATAAACGATTAAATGCTATAGTAATAATTAAAAATAATTTTAATTTAATAACAATGATCTAATTTGCTCAAAAAAATAACAAATGAAGTAATTAATAATCCTGTCAAAAACATGAGTGTGAAAGAATGCCAAGTTCGTTAAAGGTTTCGCTAATAAAATAAGTGAGATCTATCTGCAAACCAAGTTCTTTCGGAGCTCCTTAAATCATAACTCCTGTCATACATAATATTCTTCAGTTGCTTAAGATTATTTGTTATGTTACTTTTTATTCAATAGAGCGACTTAGCAAGTTTTCTCTTATTCAAATTTCTCTATTTAGTTGATCAGAACTTAAAGTTGATCACTTCCTTAACTTATCAATACCTTAACTTCAATATACTTATTCGAACACTCGATTGACTAGATCTTTTCCAATCAGATTCTAGATTAAATTGTACTCCGACTCAAAGATTAAAGTTAGTGGCTGAAAACTTGCCAAGTCGCTCTATTCATTAACAAGTAACATAACAAATCATTTTAAGCAATTGAAGAATATTATGCATGACAGGAGTTATGATTTAAGGAGCTCCGAAAGAACTTGGTTTACAGTTAGATCTCACTTATTTTATTAGCGAAACCTTTAACGAACTTGGCATTCTTTCACATTCATGCTTTTGACAGGATATCATTATTTTTTGTAAAATCATTTCTTTTATGAGCGAAACCTTTAACGAACTTGGCATTTTTTCACATTCATGTTTTTGATAGGATATCATTATTTTTTGTCAAATAAATAGGTATTTGTTTCCTTTTTGAAATAAATAGATTAAATTAGTTTTATTTAATATTAATTAATCTTTCAGCTTTTTCCTGCATTTATTCACTCCTTTTTTTCAGTCAAATTTAAAAACTTAACACTAGGACTGCTTATGTTGCTTTAAATTCCACTAATAAGGATGTTTCTTTTACGTGATTGTGTATTACTTGATTATTTCGTCGGTCAAAAATGTTTGTAGCCAACTTGGCGAAATATCGGTATATTGACGACAAAAATTACGCACCAAAAGTCATGCTAATATGGCGCTATTTCTGGTATTTTGCCAAATTCCCATAAATTCCCATTGTAATCTGGTAATTTATCCAAAAATTTTGTTAGAGCAAGGACTGTCACCATCATTTTGGCATCTTTTTTCTTTAAATCGGTTCGCTAACTACCCAAGATTGCTTATATATTGCTATTTAGAAAGTTTTTAGAACGCTTTTCGCTCATTTTTAACCCTTTTAAATTTTGTATTTGTTAACAAATGTTCGTAGTGATTGTTTATATCTTATAATTAAAGAACATGCCAAATTTTATGTTATTAGGCCCTTAACATACAGACATCGCATTTTTAGAATACTTTTTGCACTTTTATCTCCTTTTGGATTAGTGGAATCGACATAAGATATAGCCTATATTGGAGCAAGGACTATCACCATCATTTTGATATTGTTACTTTTAAGATCGGTTTGTTCTTTGCTGAAATTGCTTAAAAATCCCAATTTAGAACATTTTAGAACGCTTTTCGCACATTTTCAACCCTTTTGAATTCCGTATTTTTTATCAAATGCCCTTAGAGATCATTTATATCTTATAAATAATTAACATGCCAAATCTTATAGTTCTAGGTCCTTCAGTAACAAAAAAGTTGCATTTTTAAAAAGTTTTCTTCACCCTCTTTTGGTTAATGGTATACGCATAAAATATAGCCTATGTTTGAACCGGGGCGATTACCATCATTTTGGTATCATTAATTTTGAAATCGGTCCGGTGGTTTCAGAGATTAGCCCCGATACTCGCCAAAAGTGTCACGAACTTCGCATTATTTCTGATATTTCGCGAAATTCCCATAAACTCTAAAATGCCAAACTTTATGTTTCCAGTCCAGTCCCTTAATATACAGACATCGCATTTTTAGAATGTTTTTTGCTCTTTTACCTCCTTTGGGTTAGTGTAATCGACATAAGATATATCCTATGTTGGAGCAAAGACTGTTATCATCATTTTGGTATCATTACTTTTAAGATCGGTTTGTTTGCTGAGATTGTTTTAAAATTGGCATTTCGAAATTTTTTAGAACGCTCTTCGAGGATTTTCACCCATTTAAATTATATATTTTTTAGCAAATGTCATTAGTGATCATTTACATCTTATAAATAATTAACATGTCAAATTTTGTGCTTCTAGGCCCTTCAGTAAAACGAAAATCACATTTTTAGAATGTTTTTCCTTCTGAACCCTCTTTTGGTCAGTAGCACAGACATAAGCATAAGATAAAGTCTATATTTGAACCGGAACGAATACCATCATTTTGGTACCATTACTTTTGAAATCGGTTCGGTAGTTTCAGAGATTAGCCCCGATACTCGCCAAAAGTGACGCCAACTTGGCGCTGTTTCTGGTATTTTGTGAAATTCTCATAATCTTCCATTGTAATCCAATAATTTATCCTCTAACCAACCCTTAATGTTTAATTAATGGTGATTTCTGATTTTTTCCTATTTATAGATCCAATAACCCACATAGCACACATTCATCTATAAGTCATCTAGAAGCTGTAAATACAAGACGGCCAAAACATCTATAGGTTATCTAAAAATATCCACAATACTCTTTTTTTACGTCTATAAGAAATAACATGTGTGATCTCTCTGAGTTCCTCCAGACGTTGATTATATCCAGATAGTCTACAAGAGTACATCTATAAGACCTCCAAGCATAGATTACTTTTCGACATGTGGTACTTCTTACAGATGAACTTAAGACTTTGATTCTAGATATCTAAGAACATCCAGTAAATGTCTGTGAGACCTCTAAATATAGATCCATTTTTTAAATTTAAGTACTTCTTATACACGTACTCAAGACTTGCATTGCAGATATCAATATTCATCCGATACCGGTCTAAAAGACCTCTATACATAGAACTATTTTTCGATATATGGTACTCCTTATAGACATACAGGGTGTCCAGCAAATAAGACCAGATAGAATTATGCTGTAAACAGTTTTTTTTTTTACTAGGCAAGCTGTAAAAATGTTATATAGAAGTTTCGATAGGTGAATATTTTTAAAAGATTATGTTCAGATTGCTTGTGCGAACGATTTTTTTCGGAGAACAGTACCTGTTTTTAACGATTTTCAGAATTAAACTATTGAAATTTCTAAATTCTCCAAATTTAGTTCAAAAATCATCAAAATTGGCACTTTTAGCCAAAAAAGGATTCTCTAAGAAATCTAAAATAAGGAAAATGTGAAATCAAATATTGTTTGCAATTAGAACAATCTTTTCAAAATATTCACTGATCAAAATTTCTGTATAACATTTTTTAACAAGTTTACCTAATAAATAAAGCATTTACCACATAATTCCATCGACCTTTGTTTTTGTGAAATTTAACTTTAAAATCAGGGTATTTTTGCTGGACACACTATATTCAAGATATGCAAAAAATTTCATTAAAAATACAGCTTTCAATACCTTTATATTTGTAGAAATAGATATCAATATTTAATTAATACTATTACAAAATTCTTTTCAAGCGACTAAATCAAAAACTCTCTAACAATGAACATTTAAAATTACTTTATAAGCAAAATTTTAAAATTATGCCTTATATTTTGGTTAGAACTCATTTAAAAGAAAATGGCTTTAAAAAAGGATCAATTGTTAGTTTGCAATATTTTTTTCCACCGATACCTTAAAAATCCTGTATATCAGTTAACATTTATATTAAACTATAACTTACAAATATGAAGACGGTTACTAATGAGGAGATATATTTCCAATGAAATGGCACTTTTGCATGTCTTATATTAAATTTTTCTTTTAAAGAGTACCCAGAGTTTGAATAAGAAATGGTGAAAGATACTAAATGGACTTTTAATTTTTCAAAATGGATTTAGTATATATTATGATTGTTAACCCCTCATTTTTATTACCAGAACACAAATTAAAAAAATGTACATAAAGTATTTTTCAGCATACACTTTATTTAAATTTGTTATCTGTTAATGAAAATATGAAAGGTTCACAATCCCAATACAAAACATCCATTTTGAAAAAGTAAGAGTCCATTTAGAAGACAAAATCTGATTTATACCCATTCTCACAGTAAACATGACAAAAACTTAGTCTTTGTGAAAGTAAATAAAACAGATTTTATGTATCTGAACAGACTATTTTTCTTTCCACACCTTTGCTATAATTACAAGCCCCTCATGTATAATCTTAAAAATTAATTTCATAAATGAAGGTGTTTAAGCAATAACGATGCTAATTTTCATGTTTATTGATAAACATACATAACTCTGGTGTCAATAAAGTTTACTTTTCAAACTATTTCGCAAATGGTTTAATTAAAAGTAGAGGCTTATCTTTCAATATTTCCAATTTCATTGCATATGTTCAATTGTGATGATTTTTTTTATTATTATTATCTTAAATAATGTACAATATTAAAATGTATTCTGTCACTAAGTTTTTCTACCTCAAATAATTGTTCACTGACTTCTGTAAATAAAAAATTTTAAATATCTAAGCAATAAATCATAAATGAGTTTAAAAACAATCTTCAGATATATTTTAATCCTTGAAAATACAATAGATATGCATCTCTAAATAACTTGCGTTATCACAGCAGACAGGAAGAGCGAAATGCTTGGAAAATAATTATTCATTTTTAAGAAAACTGATTTTTCTAGGTGTATTTCTGGTAATTCGTCTAGTGGCACAGGATGAATTTGACATGGTGAGAGTAAAATACTGTATCAACTTTTCACACTACAGGATATTAATTTAATCATTTACATATGCCCCTCCCCCCTCACACACACACAAAAAAAGTCAACACATTTCTTAAAATCCTTTGATTTTTCCAGATTTTGGATAAAATATTAAAATCCCAATTTTGAATTATGAAACACCTGGTTCAGAAATCTTTTAAAAATTTCATACCTGTATGAAAACTTTTTTTGTTGAAAATTCTTTATAAAAAAGAAATAGGATGTGTAATTATACTCTGAATATTTATTCATGAGATTTTCCTAAACAGCTTTAATATACTTCATTATAACATTAATAGTAATTTGTAATCTAAAATAGGTTTAATGCAACAAGTAAATGTGAAAGGGATAAACCAGCCTTTGTGAAACTTTTTATATGCTCTAATATTACATGAAAGAGAATTCTACAAATATATATATAAAACATGCCAAACTTCAGTATTAATGCTTAATCTTAATTGTCAAAAGCAAATATGCTAAAACTGATGCTTAGTAATCACAGGAAGCATCCTTTACACAAGTCAATTCATTTAAAAATAATTACAAAATTTGCAAATCTACCCGTATGGAAGAAACTTGGAACAGAAAAAATGAAAACTAAAATTATAATTTAGTTAAGTTATAATTAATTAAACTAAAATTTATTTATTACTTATATAATAAAAATTATTGATAAAATAAATTTTATCTGTAAAACGATTATCAATTTCAATCTTTGTGTCCCAGAGAAATTGTGTTATATGTCAACTCTAGCACATATGCCGTATACGTTTACCATTTGGACTAGATATCTTAGGATAAATTTCATTATTATCTACATTACTCAAGAAATTTTTGTTGACACTGCAACAACTTTCTAACTATGCTAATTTCAAGAAAGATTTTCCTGATTAAAATTTGTAAATGACAGGATCAGTAACAGCAATTTATGCATCCCAGTTATTTTTAGAAAAAAAGATTGAATCAAAATGGTAGTGCTTCTTTAACACTTAAAATATATGGTGATAGGAAACTTTCACTTAAATTCCAATCAGCATACTAAATACATAAAAAAATAAAAAAAATCCTTATAATGAATGTTCAGAAACTTTTTTTTCAAGAAATCCTGTTAATAAATTCCACCACTTCCTTTGATGGAATTACTGCTTAGAGTTAGATAGAATCACTGCTTACTATTAGATGCTACTGAAAAAGAATAGGGATATTTAAAAGATTTACTTTGTTCAAGGATTTAATTGTCTCGTTGCTACTTGGGGAAAAAAAAACACATGTGAAGAGTACTTTTTTATTACATAAAAATAAAACAAATTATTCTTTGCAGCAGGCTTTTGCATGACGCAACCAATCTTTAATGACCATTTCAATGTCATTATTAGTTGACTGACTGAAAGATGGATTTCTACGAACAGCACCTGCAAAAAGAGAAAAAATACAGGTTTCAAAACATGAGTAGCGAATAAAAAAAAAATAATAACGTATCAGAATTTTGTACCCCTTCAGGGTGGCTACAGAAATGAAAAGAAAATTCAGATTATCTGAATCAGATTTCCCCGATTTTTATCATTAAATAACAATCTGTATTTTTCAACATATGCTGCTTTAGTGTCTAGCACCTTTATCCAGCTTGCAAATATCCATTTGGGGAAGAAAAAACAAAAACTGCACAGTAATTAGCAAAGGTAATTTCATAATGTGCAATTTTCATCTTAATATTACAAAAATGCACAAATATCGTCTAAAGATTGCAAAAAATGTACAAAATGTATCAGAGAAATTTTCAAATTTTGTCAAGAATTCGTGAAAAACTCAAATTGAGAAAAACTCAAATTGTGAAAAATATGAAAAGCATGCAAATTCTACCAAGAAATTGTGAAAGTGTACATTTTGTCAAAAAATTGACAAAAATGTGCAAATTTTGTCAAAAGATCATGAATGAACTAACTTTTGAAAACCTCTATATGACAATTTAGCTTTCATGCAGTCAGATACCGCTAGGCATAAGTACGGCTTTATGTCTTTGTGACATTATTGGTTCAAACGTAGCCTATTTGGTAACAAATAAATGTTGTTAGTAGGGGTGCACAACCTTTTCAAGTGAAGGGCTATTTACAAATATGTGTGGGTAATCGAGGGCCACATCAAAAACTTGGAGAGAATTCGATTTTGAAAGTTTTCTGTGGCCTATAATCTGATAAAAAATGTTTTCAGAGGG
The DNA here is from genome assembly GCA_964019185.1 of Maratus speculifer. Classification (NCBI taxonomy): domain Eukaryota; kingdom Metazoa; phylum Arthropoda; class Arachnida; order Araneae; family Salticidae; genus Maratus; species Maratus speculifer. The sequence goes on from CAXHSM010001189.1 coordinate 2,177,149, forward strand.
AAGTGGGGGGATACCCTCTTTAGGTTCGCTTAACCAGTCAAAATATACCATTTAGTTTTAGTTTTTAGTGATTTTTACGATACCAAATGAGAAAATTCACAAATTTTACAAAGTCGATTGACAAAATTCATGATTTTTACAAAGCCAATCGACAAAATTCACGATTTTTACAAAGCTGATAAACAAAACTCGCTATGTTAAAACTGTTGTTAGCTTTCGTTTTTTCAAAAACTAAAACAAAAACACTTCACCTTTTTTCATTCACGTATAAAAACATTTCATATTTATTTACTTAGAAGGTGTCACAAATAAAAATTAAATTAAAGAGTTGACATGTTTCGGTTCATTAATAAGAACCGTATTCATAACATATAAAATCAGTAGAAAATTAAATGACACTGGATATAAATATAATTTAAAAATATGTCAACAAACATGTCAACTCTTTAATTTAATTTTTATTTGTGACACCTTCTAAGTAAATAAATATGAAATGTTTTTATACGTGAAAACTCGCTATGTTTCTTCACATAATTGATAAAATTCACAATTTTTCTGTGATTGATTGACGGAATTCACGATTTTTACGAAACCGATCGATGAAATTCACGATTTTTACGAAACTTATTGAGAAAATTCACAAATTGCCCATGCCAGATTAAGAAAATTCACAATTTTTCTGTGCTTTATTAACAAAATTAGGGATTTTTACGAAGCCAAACAATGAAATTCACAATTTTTATTTAGCCGATTGCGAAATTTGCGCTTTTTCATGACATGATCAATAAAATTTGAGATTTTTCTGCGGCTGATCGATGAAATTACCGGACTTTAGGAAGCCGATTGACAAAATTCACGATTTTTACGAAGCCGATGGACGAAATTCATGATATTTACGAAGCCGATCGACAAAATTTGCGATATTTACAAAGCTGATCGGCGAAATTCACGATTTTTCTTGACATGATCGATGAAATTCACGATTTTTACCAAGCCAATCATGAAAACTCGGAAATTTTCTGCGCCTGATCAACAGAATTAGCAATTTTTACAAAGCCGATCAGCAAATTAATGATTTTTCAAAGCCGATCGAGAAAATTCGCGATTTTTTTTCAAAAAAAATCGAGAAAATTCATAGTTTTTATGGCGCTTGCCCAGAAAAATTCGCGAATTTTACGAAGCTGATCGCTGAAATTTGTAATTTTTAAGAAACTGATCGACTCAATTTGAAATTTTCTTCAACATGATTGACTGAATTCGAGACTTTTCTGTACGAGATCAACGAATTTCGCAATTTTTACAAACCTTATCGGAAATTCACGATTTTTATAAAGCCGATTGACGGAATTCGCACTTTTCATAAACCTGATCAACAAAATTTGCAATTTTTCAGAGTCGATCGACGAAATTGACAATTTTTCTTCGCCAGATCGATAAAATTTCTAAGTTTTCCGCACCGGATAGATGAAATTTGAGATTTTATTTGAGCCTTATCAACGAAATTTGAAAATTTTCTGCGCGAGATCGACAAAATTCGCGATATTCACGTGTCCGATTAACGAAACTTGTAATTATTTGGAACCTGATCAATAAAACTCGTGATTTTTTTCGTGTGCAATCGACAGAATTTGCGCTTTTTCTGCCTTTAACTGACAAAATCTGTATTTTTTCAGCGGCAAGATTAAATTTGCGATTTTTTCTCTTGATAAGCTTACAAAACTCACGATTATTTCACAGTCGATCAATGAACCTTTCAATTTTTACGCCCATCATCGCAAAATTCGCGATTTTCTCATGCCCGAACAACATTTTTTTTCCCACGCGATAAACCAAGAAAACATGCAATTTTTCCACAGCCAAAGAGTTTAATTTGCTATTTTTTCGTGCATCATCAAAAATCTGGGGATTTTTTTTTTCTCCAATCAACGGAATGTACGATTTTTTAAGTCCGACCAACAAAATTCTCGATTTTTCAGTGTCTGATTAACAAAACTTGCGATCTTTCCGTGAACGAACGGCTAAAGAAAGCTATTTTTTCCGAGCCTCATAGGCTAAATTTGCGATTTTTTCATACCTGATGAACGAATTTTTGCAAGATAGAAATTTTTAAGACAACACTTTGAATAGTCCTGTTTTTAAATTAAGGTACAATTAAGGTAATTAAGGCCTACATCAAATTGGCTGTTTTGGTGATAATTTCCGAAATTATTATTATTATTATTATTATTTTATGAAAGAGCAATCTTTTACGATTCCAAATCTGTTTTAATTTTATTCCTACTGTTATTAGGAAAGGAGTTATGGCAATTTTAATAAACATCGAAATGGCCATTTTTGTGAAAATTTTCTAAATTGATTTTTATGAAAGAACACTTTGCTCTGATTCTAAATCACTTTAATTTATAATTCAGGATATTTAGACTTTTACTTGTATTCGAACAATTATGAGTATCAGTTGAACAAAATATGATCACAAACTATTTTAAAACCGATGATGAGTGAATAAAAAATTCAAAAGTCACTTGCTGTCCTCTCCAAAACTTACCGGAAAACAAAAATAGCTACTAAGTTAAAAATAGTTAAATATGAAGTTAAAAATGGGTTTGAATATAAATGTGGAGCACATTTTAAATGTATAAATGAAATATATCAGATTTTTACAAGAAAATACATGTATGGTATTTCTGGAAAATTATTGTTTTCGTTATTTCTATGTTCAATAAGCTTCATTACATAAAAAGTTCTTAGGATATTTCCGTAAAATTTTGTAAGTATGTTTTCAATGTCACTTACTATGCTCTGAAGTAGGATCTAAGCTATATGTGATAATTTAATTATTTTATAGGTACTCGAATATGAAAAAATGATAATTTTTACTAAAATATGTACTTTTTTACATATTTTGAAAAATTTCGGCTATTTTTGAAGATATTCTAAAACTCCTAGTTCAGTGCACAGATAAGTGTAATAGAAGTATGCAGCATAAAGGAAATTGAAATATTCTTATTTGAATTGAGTGTATGCTGTCTGGCGTAAGCATGATATTTTGCTAGGAATGAAAAATTCAAATCGTCCCTCTCTATACAAAGCAAAGCTTACCAGGAAAACAAAAAGAGCTACTAAGAATTTAAAAATGATAAAAATACAGTTGAGGAAGGGTTAGAATATAAATATGGTGCATTTTAAGCGTAAAAATTAAATATTGTAGTTTCTTACCTAAAAAGAAATCTTTAAGTGAGATTTCTGGAGAATCAATTTTTTCGTTATTTCCATGTGCGATAAACTTCATTACATAAAAAATTTTAAAGATATTTCAGTGAAATTTTGTAAGAATGCTTTCCATATCACTTACTATGCTCTGAACTAGGATCTAAGCTATATGTGAATATTTATTTTATAGGCACTCGAATATGAAAAAATGGCAATTTTTACTCAAAAAATGTACTTTTTTACATATTTTGAAAATTTTCGGCTATTTTTGAAGATATTGTAAAACTCCTAGCTAAATGTAATAGAAGTGTGCAGCATAAAGGAAATTGAAATATATTTATTTGAATTGAGTGTACTCTGTCTGGCGTAAACGTGAAATTTTGCTAAAAAACAGAAAAAAACCCCAATTTTTCAAAATAGTAAAAAGATATTGCTAGGATTTTATGTTTTCTTATCATTCTGTAGTACAATAGAACTAAAAATTAGTATATTTTTTCAAAACTGCCCTTTTTTTTTAAAAAAAAAGTGCTCCACACATAGGCAGATACCTTAAAAAATTGTGAGGAATCCTGTTTTTCATGAAAATTTTTGTAAGGGTCCTATATTAACCTAATTGCCACAAACTGATATAGCCATTCACTAAGCTGCAGGTTTTACAGTAATATTAGCATTATTTAAATTTATATAATTCTACACTTCTAATCCAGTTAGAAATTCTGTTATGATTAATACTCTAAAGGCTTACATATATACCTATACGTAATACATATGTTGATTTTTTTTAAGCAATTTAAAATAATTAAAGAAAACCACAATTTTGTCTTTTTGCTCAGCCATCAGGAGATTAAAGATTAAGAGTGAAAGATCTTTGAAAAAACTAGAAATTTTTCTAAACAGCACTTGCAAAAATCTTTGGATGCAATGTTTGAGCATTTCATATTCACTTGCTTAATTATAAAGATCTAAACTTTTTTTTAATTGATTTTAAAGAAAGTTTTCGTAAAAATACATCGAGTTTAACAAACATTGAACATACAGAACAGTTTGTTAGAATAAAACATTTTGCATAGAGATCTTAAAAATTAAAAAACTTACTAATTAAAATTGAAGTTATTTTTAGGCAACTAAATGGCTCCTTCCCTTTCAGACCAGCCCAGCTGAAACATTTGGCCAAATCATTACTCATTTTTGTCAGCATCGTCTAACTCCATTCCCGCGGTTTGATCCTCCTATCTGGGATAATTTTTCACACTGAAAGGAATAAAATATTCTAATTAACTTACTTCACATATTATGTATAGAAAAAAATTATTGTTATCAGATTTGTGCAGCAGTTTAATTTTAATGCAATTTTTAGACTCTTCCTCAGCAAGTTTCATGTTTCTACTTTTAAAAATTTGTCTGAAATTGTATCGGAAAATTTCGAGCTGTTGGTGAGTTTGAGTGGAAAAGCATTTTTTCAAAGAATATTACTCAGGCATTGCAATTAGTAAGCTAATAAACGAAGACAAAAATATTAAAAATATGGAGTGGTGAATTTTCAGAAAATTGTTCAACTTGCCATTTAATTTTTCCTATTCAACAGAACGTTAAAAGATATATGCAAGAAATCTAATGAAAAATAACTTGAAATGCCTCAGAGCAAGCCTATGTTTTTGAAATTTTTAGAGTGGGATCTCAATGGGATCAGGAGTTATTAAATAAAAGCAAAAATTACCATTAAAATAGCAATTTAATTCTGTCTAGTTTGTTATTTACTTATGATTTGTATGGTAATTTTCAGCTTCTATTTCATAACTCCTAATCCCATTGAGATCCCACTCTAAAAATTTCGGAATTTAAAGCTTATAATATTCCAACAAACATACAATTTTTTCAAAATTTTTAAAAATGACTATTTAAAAATTTTTCAAATTTTAAAAAATTTAAAATTTTATTTATTTTAACTATACATAGTTGACTTGCATATCAAATTAAACCTTATAAACTCTTCTTTGAAATGAGTGGTCATAAAATTTTCTATGTTTGATAGAACTTGAGAAATTCAAAATTGAAAATATTTATGCAAGTCAAAAAATGATGATTTTTCAAAATTTAAATAATTAATTGTATAAAAATTTAAAGAGATAAACAAAAATTAAAAATATGCTCTAATTTATGTCATAGTGAATGATCCCTAGCAGTTTCATTGAAATCGGAAAGGGTCAGGTTGAGTCACTGGTTGATTTGGCATGGAATGACCCAAAATTCTTTAATCGTTCATTTAAAAAGTTTGCGAAAATCATCAATTGTTTGTGAGAAAAACTTGTGCAATTCCCGTAGAACATTTCGATCAGCTTAATTTTGTTGCAGAACATTAGAAATTATCTGTTTTGAGGGGATCACTTAAAAAAACCGAAAAATAAAATGACAAATTTCTCCAAAAGATGGCCAAAAAAATTTAATTTCATCAAATGATCATGTAAAAGCAGCAAATTTTGTCAAAAATAGCGAAAAAACTTATGTAAAAAAATAAAACTACAAATTTCATCAGGAGATATAGGTGAAAAAGGGAAATTAGATTAGTAGCCACTTTTTAAATGTGTCAAAATTATTTTTTTTCTTTATTTAGCAGCTAGTTAGTGACAAAGTTACAAATTTTTAGTTAAAAATAAAACTGGCATTCCACTGAATGGAAAAATATGGATAAATAATTAATACTACAGATAAAATTATAAGTGATAAACTATATTTAAATGTACATCAATGCATTATACAAAACAAAGGAAATTGTATTTTTAAATTTTAAAAATAATTTCACATCTTTCTTGGATATTTTATTTTTACTTAAAACTTAGCAATAACTAATATCATCAAGATTGGCAAGTGGTAATTATTAAGTTTGGCAAGTGTACAGATAAATATTTTTTGCTTTGGCTGAGATTTCAAAACTCTGGATGTCTTATTAAGGCAATCAGAGATTACCAATGTATTGGTGAGGTGGAGGAAGTCTGCTTGGTGGCAGTAAAGTCAGATGCTAAATTTCCAGTATTACTCGCCTAATGGCGACTACAAATTTTGTCCCATATTTTTAAAGTAATTGACTGTATTGTTTCAATCTTTTTCGACAGCTAAATAAACTTTAATGATAACTATAAAAAAAATGTACCAGCCAACTATTACTGTTCAATTAGTGAGCATACAGCAAGAGTGAAAGATATAAGATAGAGCAATGTCCTTGCATCCAGAGGTAAAAATGGTATAATTTATTCGAAATGTGGAATTATAGTTGACTATTTTGTTGGAAAAAAGCTAATTCGTGAAAACATAATTCAAATAAGGAGTTCATGGTAAAAAGCCAAAATATACAAAATACAACTAAGTTGCTAAATCTGCTTGCATCTGGTAGAAAGAAAGAAAGAACCAATTCACTAATTAGATGTAAACAAAGTAGAGATGCATATATCCATGAAAAGATGTATTTCACAAAGCAAATTAATAAGAATTTTTAATCGCCGAGTGGCGGCTAGGGTTGCAATGTTTTGTATTCAATGCTTTTATTATTATTGTTCTTTAAATAATTTTGATATATTCATAAAGCCTTTTTATATGTGCATGGATTTTACACATTAATGAATATTTAAGCAGTTTAGAATGAAGCCGTGTTTTTTTTTTTTTTTTTGAATAACAGTTGATACATCTTGAGCTGTACGTAATGTCTAACAAAGTCATTTTCCTGAGAGCTTAATGTCTAATTTGGACAACATTTTCTAAAAGATTCTTATAGGAAATACAAAAATGCTCTAATTTTAAACATTCAAATAACTGTACATTTTGTGCAATTACGAATGAAAATGACTTCATAAATGTCTTAGAGAGTAAGGGTAAATGGATTAAATTAAAAAAAAAATGAAAAAAATTCATATTCTGAATTTATTAACACATACCTTACACTATTCGACCAACAAGCCTTCGATATACAAGCACGCCGAGTATTCGGGCTAAAGGCAGAATTTTCGTCCCATTTCTAATTTTAAGATTTTAAAAAACTTTATTTTTGTTACACATAGATTTATACACGCAAGTTGCATTAAATAAATCAAAACGCCCTGAAACCATTTAGAATATCCTACTTGAAATAAACACAAAAAAGTTTCAATCAATATTATATAAAATCATATACAATAGGTGGGAAAATAAATGCATGAAAGAAGTAAAAAGTAACTTACCTTCTTTATGAATGCTTCAAATAATAGGTAGACTGCAGCACGCAGCAAGTGAAAATGGCTCTGGCCAACAAAACAACAACACGACGTGCTTGTACTTCCTGATTTCCCCCGCTCGCTTGCGGTTGAAGTAAGAGTATTTTTTCCATAAGAGATGCATAATGCGTGTTATTCGCAAACCCATTGGATGCAGTCTTGAGTATTTCCTAAGGACATGGAGTAAAGGATTTAATTGAGATGTTAAAAGAGTGAAAGCCACAAATCGTCTGTTGCAGGTCACAGACGTCTTATAGAAATCTAAATGGGAAATGTCAAATCGACGTCTGTTTATTTACTGATATGCACATCTAAATAACATTATGGAGGTTAGGCTATAAGTCGACGTATTATAGATAACGTGTGTTGCGTGGGATAGAGAGGTTTCAAATCAAAAGATGGGAATCCCGATATTCCATAAAGGTTTGGTTAAACAAATTTACCCAAATATATGCTAATGCACCTCTTTACAGGAATATAAAGAAATGTCTAAAGATCTAATAGTCCAAGAGCCGACTGCAAAAAACCCTAAGTCATCAAGCACAAGAAAAAATACTTGTGCTCGTTTGTGTGCTAGATTTAAAAAAATTCTTTTTCTAATGGAAGAGTAGTAATAGAAGAATCTAATGTTCAATGTCTGCCGGAAGCGAAGTGGTGCATAAGCCGAAAATTGATATCACTAGGGGATGACTCGTAGGTTTGGCATTGCGTTTGCTGTACATTCAAAAGTATGAAAACATGGAAAACTGGGTGCAGGAAAACACAATACTTATCCTACACTGTTAAAAATTTCCGTTCAATGTTCAACCATCACATGGTTCAAAGTCAGCAAAACTACCAAGGGATGGTTCGATCTCTATTTCAAAACCTCATTTTTTGGTGAATCCTTGAGTATGGTTCAGCATTTTACCATCCGATGGCAAAATATTCTAGCCGATCACAGATCGCGCGCGAATCTTCTTGTTACCGCAACCTGGCAGTTGTCGTCACAGTTGACAGTTCAGCGTTTTATTGGAGGAATAAGAAACAAGGTAATTTTTATTTTGATTTATTTAATCTTAACGATGTTTAAGGATTTATTTATATTTATTAACTATAATTTGTGAATAATGTATTTTTCTTTATTAATCCTTAATTATATTTCATTCTTGTGCTAAGTTGATAAAATGTAATTTTATTACATCCTTGTATTAAGCCTAGTTGAGTAATATGTCGATGTGTTGTTGAATTTATTTATTTTCATTTCATATATATTGCGTATTAAATATTAATTTTAGCATTTTATGTTCTGGATTTAGCACTGTTATGTAAATTAAGTTTTGCTAACTAACTGAGTGTAAAGTTATTACTGGGTTAGGAGTTCGATTCGTCTAAAATTTCAATAGCAGTAATATTTACATTGTAACGTGCATTTGAAATCTATCACATTAGCATGTTTCTTGATCGAATAAAGGCTAAAACTAAATCATCTGTATTTATAATGAGTAGCATCAATTGATATATTTTAAATAACATACATATACGTATTAAGGAATTTTAAATATTTATCAAATTTATAGTACAATTCTTTTTCAACGTTTATAAGTAAAAATTTAATCATCTGAATTTTCTTAATGTGCAGTACTTGGAAAATTATCTTATTTGAAAATTTTAAGTAAATTTATTAATTAGAATTTTATGTGTATTATAAAAATGATTTAATTATGCTTAAGTATTTCACATAAAAAAATTAATTATTTATTTAATTTCTGAAATATAGTTATAAAAAACAGTAAAGTTGCATAAAAAGGACTATTGTACTATTCCAGGATAGAAATATACCTGGCTGTTGAAATTGCATTTGTTATTTGTGTTGCAATTTAGAGTAGAACTTAATGTTTTCTTCTTGTCAAAACATTTGTAATAATGTGAAAGATTATAAAAAATGAAATAGTTTAGTAAAAAAAAAAAAAAAAAAAAAAAAAGAAAGAAAGAAAAGGGCTTTTTTCTTGATGAAAGTTTGTTTTGGTTTAATTAAAGATAAAACTTTATGAAACTAAAAGAGATAAGGGAATATTTTTCAGGAAATGTATTTGATACTACACAAAAATTAGAATTTAAATGTTATCAAAGGGAATGAAAATTATAAGACAATTTCAGAATAGCTGAATGATAAACATTATTTAATTGATCAAACATAATGTAACACGAATATATAATGCTGTATTTGTACTCTGATTTTATTATTAGATTTAAAACAGAAATTATAATCTTTAAGTAACCTCATGAACAAAATGTTTTAATTTAAAGATAAAACTAGCAGGGGTGACCGAGCTCAAGTCGGTCAAAATTAACTTTGTGTTCAACTCGATATAGTATTATTACTGTAAAACATGTTATTAATAATAGTATTATTTACAAAAACAATCAATAAGGTATACACATGTTCATAAATTTTACTTTATTTTAAAATTTACAACGAAAGGACATCAATCCAAATCACTTTTTTTTGCTCGACTCTGATTAGTTTAACTATGCATCTCGAAGACTATTAAGAATGTATAAGAAATTTCTTCACATTATGAAAGACAATATTTTTTGCCACATATATCCAAATTTGGACACATTCTTTCATTTGGCGCCAAATATGTGTTTTGGTTTCGTAATCTTAATAGTCGATTTTTCGGCCAAATTTCGCCAGTATTTTGTCAAATATCGTCAACTTATTGGCTTTTGCCATAGTCTCGTGATCCTGACCATTATTACCCAAATGATCCACTAATCACATGTGATCAAACATGTGACTTAGCTCAATGGTCTTCAGGTAATCAAAAACAGTAGAGTATAAAATGAATCAAAATCATTTAAGCCATTTCTTAAGTAAAATTAGCTTGACAGCATTCAGCAATGAAGCGATATGACCCACTAATATAATTTTGTTTAATATGCAACTCAGCTCAATAGTCTTCTCGTGAGAAAAGACTTTCCGTTGCAAAATTTAGGTAAAATTTACTGAGTCGTTGTTATATATAATTAAAATGACCAGAACCCATTAAGACCTAAAACGAACCTCTAATTGAATAGTTACGTGCATGTGTCCTATCTCAATGGTTTTCTTTTGCCGAAAACGATATAATAGAAAATATACTCAAAATGGTGAGAACAATTTTCTTGATAAAATTAGCATGACCCACAAATAACCCTTATATCGAAATCTCTTGAAAATATGACTTAGCTCATTAATTTTTGCGTGCCGAAAAACGTTAAATACAAAATTTAGATAAAATCGATTGAGCCAATTTTTAGGTATAAATAGTTTGACATTATAACCCAAAATGACTCATTAATCGAGTTTTCTCAAACATCTGACCTAACCCAATGATTTTCTTATGTCCGAAAACAATAGAATAAAAAATTTAGTCAAATTTGCGCGAGACATTGTCTAGATAAAATTAGAATAACCCAAAAGTGACCCACTGATCGAAATTTCTTGAACATGTTACCTAGCCCATTAGTTTTCTCGTGTATAAATAGTGTTACACTCAAAATTTCGTTAAACTCGATCCTGCCGATCTTTAAATATAAATAACTTGACCCAGACCATTTATGACCCAAAATGACCCATTAATCGAAATTTCTCGATCATGTGACCTAGCCCAATGATTTTCTCATGCCAAGAAATGTTGTATACAAAATTTCGTTAAAACTGATCCACATGTTTTTTAGATATAGCTTGACATAACCCGTTATGACCCATCATGACCCATAAATGACTCTTATAATCGAAATCTCTCAAACATGTGAGATAGCCCATTAATTTTCTCGTGTCAAAAAACTTACATACAAAATTTCATTAAATTTGATACTGTCGTACTTTAGATATAAATAGCTTGACCCAGACCTTTTATGACCCAAAATGACCCAGTAATCGAAATTTCTCGGACTGAGACCTAGCCCAATGATTTTCTCGTGCCAAAAAAATGTTGTATACAAAATTTCGTTAAAATCGATCCACCTGTTCTTTAGGTATAGCTTGACCATGACCCATTATGACCCATCATGACCCACAACTGGCTCTTATAATCGAAATCTCTTGATCGTGTGACTTAGCCCATTAGCTTTCTCGTATCAAAAAACTTTTACAGGCAAAATTTTGATGAAATTGATTCTACCGTTCTTTAAATATAAATAGCTTGACCCAGACCCTTAATGACCCAATATGACCCATTAAATTTTTTTTCTCCAACATGTAACCTAGCCCAATGTTTTTCTCGTGCCTGAAAACCATATAATGCATTTTTTAGTCAAAATTGCGTGAGAAAATCTCTAAATAAAAATAGCATGACCCACAATGACCCCAAAAATGACCCACTAACCGAATTTTCTCGAACATGTTACCTAACCCAATGGTTTTCTTGTAATCCAAAACGATAAAATATAAAATTTGGTCAAAATCGTTAGAGCCGTTTTTTAGATAAAAATGGCTTGACCCATAATGACCCAAAAATGACCCACTAATCGAAATTTTTCGAACATGTGACCCAGCCCAATAGTTTTCTCGTGCCAAAAAACGATTGGATACAAAATTTCCTTAAAATCAATCCAGCCGTTCTCTAGATATAAATAACTTGATCTTGACCCATTATGACCCAAAATGACCCAATAATCGAATTTTCTCGAACATGTGACCTAGCCCAATGGTCTTCTCGTGCCCGAAAATGGTAAAATCCAAATTTTTGCGAAAATCGTTAGAGCCGTTTTTGAGATAAAATTTACCCACACACACACACACAATTTTTGCTCGCATTATAGTATCACTAGCAGGGGAGACCGAGCTTAGCTCGGTCAAAATTAACTTTGTGTTCAACTCGATGTAGTATTTTCACTGTATCATTAACTCTGTATTATTACTGTAAAACATGTTTATAATAGTATTATTTAGAAAAACAATCAATAAGAAAACTATGTTTTTATGCGCATGTTTATAAATTTTACTTTATTTTAAAATTTACAACGAAAGGACATTGATCTAAATCTCTTTTTTAGCTCGACTCTGATTGGTTTAACCATCCATCTCGAATCCTCTTAAGAATGCAGAGCTGCCAAGTCTCCGGCTTTTTGCACACCAGTATTATTTTAGAGAAAATCATCTGTTTTTAAATCGTCTCAATGTTCCAATTACTTAAAACATCATTTTCTGTATAATAATACTGGTATCCAAAAAGCCGCAGACTTGGCAGCTCTGAAAATGTATAAAAAAATTCTTTACATTCTGAAAGACAATATTTTTTGCTAGATATAGCCAAATTTGGAGGCATTCTTTCATTTGGCTCCAAATACGTGTTTTGGTTTTCATAATTTTTATAGTCGATTTTTTGGCCATATGTCGCCAATATTTTCTCAAATATCACCAAGTTATTGGCTTTTGCTATATTCTCGTGACCCTGACCAGTATTACCCAAAATGAGCCACTAATCAAATTTGATCAAGCATGTGACATAGCTCAATCGTCTTTAGGTAATCAAAAACAGTAGAATATAAAATTAAATGAAAATCGTTTAAGCCATTTTTTAGGTAAAATTATCTTGGCAGCATTCAGCAATAAAGCGAAATGACCCACTAATATAATTTTGTTTAACATGCGACTCAGCTCAATAGTCTTCTCGTGACAAAAAACGTTTTGTTTCAAAATTTAGGTAAAATTGATTGAGTCGTTGTTATATATAATTAGAATGACCCTAGCTCATTAAGACCCAAAATGACCCACAAATCGAATTTTCGCGAGCATGTGTCTAAGCCAAATGGTTTTCTCTTGCTCAAAAACGATATAATACAAAGTATAGTCAAAATGGTGAGTACTATTTTCTATATAAAATTAGCATGACCCATCATAATCAACAAATGACCCTTATAATCGAAATCTCTCGAACGTGTGGCCTAGTTCATTAGTTTTAGCATGCCGAAAAACATTAGATACAAAATTTAGATAAAATTGATTGAGCCGCTTTTTAGATATAGTTAGTTTGACCCTGACTCCTTATGATCCAAAATGACCCATTGATCGAATTTTCTCAAAAATCTGTCATAACCCAATGATTTTCTTGTGCCCGAAAACGATAAAATACAAAATTTAGTCAAAATTGCGCGAAACGTTGTCTAGATAAAATTAGAATGACCCAAAAGTGGCCCACTAATCGAAATTTCTCGAACATGTGACCTACCCCAATGATTTTCTCATGCCAAACATATGTTGTATACAAAATTTCGTTAAAATCGACCCAACCATTCTTTAGATATAGCTTGACCTTGACCCATTAAGACCCACAAATGACCCTTATAATCGAAAGCTCTCGAATATGTGACTTAGTCCATTAGTTTTCTCGTTTCTAAAAATTGTTATATACAGAATTTCGTTAAAATTGATTCTGCCGTTCTTTAATTATATATAGCTTGACCCAGAGCCTTTATGATCCAAAATGACCCATTAATCGAAAATTTTTGAACATGTAACCTAGTCCAATGATTTTATCGTGCCAAAAAAATGTTGCACACAAAATTTCATTAAAATCGATCCACCTGTTCTTTAGATATAGCTTGACCTTGACCCATTAAGACCCACAAATGACCCTTATAATCGAATATGTGACTTAGTCCATTAGTTTTCTCGTTTCTAAAAATTTTTATATACAGAATTTCGTTAAAATTGATCCTGCCGTTCTTTAATTATATATAGCTTGACCCAGACCCTTTATGATCCAAAATGACCCATTAATCGAAATTTTTCGAACATGTAACCTAGTCCAATGATTTTATCGTGCCAAAAAAATGTTGCACACAAAATTTCATTAAAATCGATCCACCTGTTCTTTAGATATAGCTTGACCATGACCCATTATGACTCATCATGACCCACAAATGACTCTCATAGTCGAAATCTCTCAAACATGTGATTTAGCCCATTAGTTTTCTCATGTCAAAAAACTGTTACATACAAAATTTCGTTATAATCCATCACGCCTTTCTTTAAATATAAATAGCTTGACCCAGACTCTTAATGACCCAAAATGACCCATTAATCGAAATTTTCCGAACATGTAACCTAGTCCAATGATTTTATCGTGCCAAAAAAATGTTGCGTACAAAATTTCGTTAAAATCGTTCCACCTGTTATTTAGATATAGCTTGACCATGACCCATTATGACTCATCATGACTCACAAATGACCCGCATAGTCGAAATCTCTCAAACATGTGATTTAGCCCATTAGTTTTCTCATGTCAAAAAACTGCTACATACAAAATTTCGTTATAATCCATCACGCCGTTCTTTAAATATAAATAGCTTGACCCAGATCCTTAATGATCCAATATGACCCATTAAAATTTTTTTTCGAACATGTAACCTAGCCCAATGTTTTTCTCGTGCTCGAAAACCATAGAATGCAATTTTTAGTCAAAATTGCGTGAGAAAATCTCTAGATAAAAATAGCATGACCCACAATGACCCCAAAAATGACCCAATAGCCGAATTTTCTCGAACATGTTACATAACCCAATGGTCTTCTTGTAATCCAAAACGATAAAATATAAAATTTGGTCGAAATCGTTAGAGCCGTTTTTTAAATAAAAATGGCTTGACCCACAATGACCCAAAAATGACCCACTAATCAAAATTTTTGGAACATGTGACCCAGCTCAATTGTTTTCTCGTGCAAAAAAACGATTGGGTACAAAATTTCCTTAAAATCGATCCAGCCGTTCTCTAGATATAAATAGCTTGATCCTGACCCATTATGACCCGAAATGACCCAATAATCGAATTTTCTCGAACATGTGACCTAGCCCAATGGTCTTCTCGTGCCCGAAAATGGTAAAATCCAAATTTTTGCGAAAATCGTTAGAGCCGTTTTTGAGATAAAATTTACCCACACACACACACACACAATTTTTGCTCGCATTATAGTATAAGATATATATTATAAAGCAGAAATTCTGAAACTTCCAAACGAGTGTTTTTAAAAACTACCCGATGGATCTTTTTGCAGATTATATCATTTGATAGGAAATATTTTTGCGGAGGTTTATGATACAAATATACAGGGATAACTCTGATTTTTCGTACCAAATTTCGTGTTTTTAGGTTATTTTTGACGGAAGGGTTGCAACAACTAATTTTTTGGCGATAATTATATTTCAAAAAAGAAATGAAATGCTTTCTCTAATGGAAAATAATATAAACATTTCGATAAAAAAAACCCTGTTAATTCATTGATTTAAAATAAATAATGATAAAAAGAAAAAAAAATCCGTTTAATGCAAAATAACATTATGAAAGGAAAATATTTATCTTTAACAAAAAAAAAAAAAAAAAAAAAAAAAAGAATATTTATAATATTTAACCCTGCTGTTCTGTTCGGGTCTATTTGACCCGAAAATTTTATTGTTCACTTATAAAAAAAATTAGTGCAGAGATATTTCCATGAAACTTTTTGACTTTGTTCATTAGTAGTATAACTATATATTCCTAGAAGTAATTACGTTTGTTTATATTTCCAAGGGATATTTTTTAACTTAGTCCTAATGTACTGTTCGGGTCATATTGACCCGAGTTAAAAAATAATTTTATCATGCACTTTTAATTTTGTTTGGAATCATTCAATAAAAATAATTGCTGCAACGTATCTATTTCGAAATGTGTTTCGTTGGCACAGGTGTTAGATCACGTGACAGGAGAGCAAAGTCAAATGTTGATATCATTGGCGGAAGGAAAAAAATGCACCTGTTAGTATCGTTTCTTTTTTCTTGCTTTATTTCAATTTCTAATAATCTGAAGAACAGTTGTATCTCTGAGTATTAGTAAAAAAATGGCGAATCGTAGAAATTTGAGCGACGCTGATATTGCTAAATTAATGGAAGCCTCTGACAGCGAAGAGGAAAATGCGTCTGAGTATGAAAATCATACAAGTGAGGAAATTGAAAGTGAAAGTTCTGACAACGATTTTGATATTGATATTCAAAAGACGCACAATATACAGAGTATTCAGTCTAAGAATCGTGAAATAATATGGAAATTGAATCCCTTTCTTCATTCTGGTCGATTAACATCTGCTAATATTATAAAAACTACTCCAGGTGTCACAAGATATGCAACGACAAGGATAACTGACATAAAAAGCGCATTTGCGACGGTGTTCAATTCTACAATCGAGAACGAAATCATAAAAATGACAAATATAGAAGGAAGAAAAGTGTATGAAAAAGAGTGGAAAGATATTAATATTGAAACTTTTCAAGCATACATCGGATTATTATTATTAGCTGGTGTGTACAAATCATATGGAGAATCAACAAAAAGTTTGTGGAATCAAGAAACAGGCAGAAATATATTTCGTGCTACAATGTCCCTCGAAACCTTTCATATGATATCGAGAGTTATTCGTTTTGACAATAAATCTACCAGGCAAGAAAGAAGGTCTGTAGATAAATTAGCTGCTGTTCGAGATATTTGGGAAAAGTGGATAGAAATTCAACCTAAATTGTATAATCCAAGTGAAAATGTTACTGTAGATGAACAATTAGTAGGATTTCGTGGACGATGCCCTTTCAAACAATATATACCTAGTAAGCCCTCCAAGTATGGGATAAAAATATGGACTTTATGTGATAGCAAAACTTCGTATGTACTGAATGCACAAATTTATACTGGAAAAAATCAAGGATCAAAGCCAGAGAAAAGTCAGGGTATGCGTGTAGTGAGTGACCTTACTTATGGGTATTCGGGGCACAATGTTACATGTGATAACTTTTTCACATCCTATAACTTAGGAAAACTTCTTCTAAAACGGAAAATGACTATGCTTGGCACCATTAGAAAAAATAAGCCCGAACTTCCTGAGAAAATGCTAAACAAAGAAGTACACAGCTCATCATTTTATTTTACAGAAGATACAACAGTTGTAAACTACATCCCTAAAAAGAACAAAAATGTTATTCTTATGAGCACTTTCCATCATGGAAATGAAGTTAGCGACAGACCTGACAAAAAACCACAAATGATATTAGATTATAATGCAACTAAAGGAGCGGTGGATAGTCTTGATCAACTTTTGAGTACATACACTTGTAAGAGAAAAACAAATCGCTGGCCTATGATAGTATTCTATAATATGCTTGATACATCTGCTTACAATGCATTTATTTTGTGGATTTCAATAAACAGCAAATGGAATGAAAATAAATTAACCAAACGAAGGCTCTTTTTAGAAGAATTGGGGAAATCTCTAATTTTTCCACACATTGAAGCAAGACAGCGTCTTCCCAGAAGCGAAGATTCAGTCAAAATTGTGAAGAGAATGCGTAGTAAAAGTGCAAACGTACCCTCGGAATCAGATGAGAACACTTCATTGTGTACTAAACGTGCAAGATGCAAGTTCTGCCCATCAACCAACGACAACAAAACTAATGTATTATGTTACAATTGCAAAAAACACACGTGCAAATTTCACGTAAGCTATTTTTGTCCAAATTGTAAATAAAAGTAAGTATTCAAATATTTTTAAGTTATTTTACTGGTGTTTTGTATTATTTGATATATATTTAAGCTTATTTTACTATTTTTTAATTATTTCTAAAATAGTTATTTTCATTTACTGCTAGAAATGGTAATATTCTAAATCGGGTCACATTGACCCGAACACTACATACGTATAGTAAATGCGAACAGAACAGCAGGGTTAAAAAGTAACTCAATGCGAAAGAAAGTTTTGAAGTGACACAATATTTGGCTATTTATTTCTTTCGAGCCATATTAAAAGAAAACAACATCCCAAAAATTTCATTATGTAAAACGTAAGTATTTTTTTCTTTCTTTTTTTAAAAATATTTTTAAATCGAATTTTCCCGTTATGTGTTTTACAGAAGAAACTCGCAGAATTAATTTTTTCAAAAAAAGGCTCTAATCGTTATTTGTATGTTATTTGTTCAATTGGGTGTTTCAATCTACTTTTGTCGCCAATCAATGCAATTCTAAAAAAGAAGAAAAAAAAAAAAAAAAAAAAAAAACAAGACGGAGCGATGTTTGCAAGAACTATTTTCTTTCTCTCTCTCTCTTTTAATGAGTGAGAGCATTTTTAGGAAAAAATTTTACATTTAACTTAAATACATATGTAGCAGTTAATACCACAAAAATGAATAATATTTAAATTTTAGGGTATATGTCTTTCCACATACATATTGTAAAATAATTTAACTACAACTTTAAAAAAAATTTTTTTGGCACAGATATCTCATACGCACTACATTGGTGCGATTTGTCTCTTACGCCAATACCATATATACATCTGTGTAATTTACTGAAGCCGAAGTGTCATTATTTTGCTTGATATGGCAATCCTGATGTTATTGTCTATTTATTAATAAATTGTCTATTTACAATTTTTTTCCCGTTTTTCCCCAATTATATAAACTATTTTAATCTTGGCACATTTGTCATATAGGCGCTACATTTGCGCGACTGCAATAAAATGGCGATTTTATGCCTCACTTGGTAACCTCGCTATTGTTTATTAATAAATTTTTATTTTCGTTTATTTTATTTTTTAAAGGATATAAATAGTTTTGTTTTAAAATTATTAACTAAACTTTTTAAAATTTATTGTTATTTTCTATTTAAAATAACAGAAATTAATTCTGAACTATATATGTAACTGGTATTTGAAAACAAAATTTTCTCCGAATCGGCATCAGAAGAAAAAAAAAAACCGCAGCAATGTGGTGCGTATATGTCATGTATACATTTTTTTTTCACTATACTACAGTATTTAAACATGCTGTATAAATAACGATTATTGTTTTTTCCAAACATATTTGGCACAGATATTGTATACACACTGAGGTATCTGACTATCGCCAAAACGGTGTTATTTTGCCTGATATGGTAACCCAGCAATAGTTGTTTTTGTATTAATAAATTGTTTATTTTCTTTCAGTTTCTTTTTACAAATTCTGTAAATTGTTTTGTGCTATAGTAACTTTTTTTTATTAATATTTTCGTTTTAAAATAACGAAAATAATTTTTTAAAATGCACATTTCTTCGCTATTCTAAAACGAGGATTTTGCCGCTTTGGTATTGGAAGGAAATCTTGCAAATCCGGGTTTGTACCGGGGTTTTTTGTGAAATATGACATTTTCAAATGTAAATTGAGTGCTACTTGATTAACACGTCGGCCAGTTTCGCCAAACTTTTCAAATTTACATAAATTCATTTTAAATATCGAAACAACAATAAACATAAATAAAAAATACAAATTAAAAGTCGAAATAAAAAGCACTTATGACGTAAAAAAATACGTGTATCACATGTAATATCAATTGCTATCATATTTACGATAATCGATTATTGACATTTATTCCTATAATCTGCTATTAATTTTTTTCTCGACAGAATATTCAAGCAGTACCATACATTGTACAAACGTCAGTTAATATTACAAAAATAGACCTAAATAACTAAATTTAGATGCAAATGCACACACCCATGTTGTAATAAAGATGCACAAATGTCATATATGCACCACGTTGGAGTGATACATTTCTGGCGCCACTTTAACGGAAACTTCGTTTTCAAATGACAGATAAATTTCTATTTTCTATTTTACTTTTCTATGTATAGAGCATAATATTTTGTATAATTTTAAAATGCAGATGAAAGTAAATAAATAATTCATTATTAAATTAAAAACAAAGTTGGATTACCATAAGAGGCATAAAATGTTCATTTTGTTTCAATCACGCCAACGTAATGCGTATATGACATCTGTATCAAACAATGAATTTCACACATTCAAAAAACATTCACCTTGTTTTTCTAAGGAAAACTTTATTTAACTTTATTTATTCTGCTGCATTTCAAAAACGGAACACTGTAATAGATTTGTCAAGAGCAGATGTACGTTGCGAAATATAATATAATATTGATAGAGGATGTATTAAGGTTTCCACAGATACCCATATTCTCAAGTTTAGAGGTTTAGAGTTCAAAAACTATCAAATAAAAATGAATCACTTGGAAATTGTTTAAATTCAATGGTCAATCTCTGCGATCATAATGCTCGCTATTTTAGAAGTATGGTGAATAGACAATATTTAAATTGCTGTTTTCATAATTGACTCATTTATCTATCAAACTCTACAATAAATGGTCAACTGAAATATTTTTTTTCTTAAAAGCCCGAATTTTATCGAATGCATAAGCTGATACAACAACATAATATTTTATTATTATTTTAATATATTTTGGCGTCAACGGGCCTTGATTCCATTGTTGTGGTTTTATTTTTGGCTCAGTTTTGTTTTTTGTAGCTCGCTGAGTTTTGCACTGATGAAGAATCTCGACAGTAGATTCGAAACAGCTGTTTCCTAACTTTTAATGCATTTTTGTTGCATTTATAATCGTTAGTTTTCTATCTTTAAATACAATAGCGTTTTGTATGATTTTCAGAAATGTGAAAGAGCATTCGAGGTGAAGTTGCTTTAAAAAACACAATCATATTCAATATTTTGTTTGAATCATGTTTTGTTTTGAAAAATAGACCAGCGCAGCGGGCTTAGCCTGCTAGTAAGATAATAAAACTATATAAACTAATGGCACAGATGTCATATACGCACCACATTTGCACGTGTTTTTTTACCGCAAGAATTTGGTGATTTTTTTTAAGCATAAGTTAAAAATTGCATGTAATAACAGCACATGATTATTTATTGCAATCTAAAAATAAAATAACACAAAAAATGAAAGAGATTCTAGTATTTAAAAAAGGAAATAAAAATAAATAACTGATAATTTGATATAAATAATTAAATGTTATAGTATACAATTAAAATTTTTTTAAATAATTAAAATAAAAAATAACAGCAAATGAATATGAATTTTTATAAAAAAGGAAACAATAAAAAACAGGTTTAAATAATAAACTTAGTAAGTACCAAAACAATAAATGAAATTTTCACAATAAATTGTAAATATTAATACTTATGCAGGGTGTCCAGCAAATAACACCCATCCTGATTTCAAAGTTAAATTTCTCAAAAACAAAGATCGGTAGTAATATGCAGTAAACGGTTTTTTCATTAGGTAAGCTGTAAAAATCTTGTACAGAAATTTCAAACAGTGAATATTTTGAAAAAATTGCGTTCTGATTGCATAGAATGCTTTGATTTGACATTCTTCTTGTTTTAGATTGCATGCAGAGAAATAATTTTTCAGCTTACAGTGCAATATTTTAAAGATTTGTCGAAGTAAATTTTTAGAATTTCAAAAATTTAATTAAAAAAAAACTAAGAAATATGGCATTTTAAGCCGAAAAACGCATTCTCTGGCAACATCTAAAGCAAGAAAAATGTCAAATCAAAACATTCTTTGCAATCAGAACGCAATCTTTTCAAAATATTTACCGTTCGAAACTTTTGTATAATATTTTTACAGCTTACCTGATAAACAAACCGTTTACTGCATAATTCTACTGATCTTTGTTTTTGAGAAATTTAATTTTGGAATCAGGGTGTTATTTGCTGGACACCCTGTATCTATATTAAATGCATGCAGTTGTATAATTTAATCAGCACATTTTACTGAAATCATTAATTTTTCTATTTATTTCCTACTTATAAACTTATTTATAAACTTATTAAACGATCTTTTACTTGCAGGGGTGGGGAATTTTCGAAAAATTTCACCAGCGAGGGATTTATTTTACCAGCCAGCAAAATACAATATACAGTTGAAAATAATTAAGACAAAATTTAAACAACTGAAAAAACAGTTTATTACTATTACTACAATGCATTTTCATATTTTTGTTCGATAAAAATAAATATATACAAGAGAAAAAATATTAGTACTATAGCGTAGAATTTAGTATAATATTTATATTACAAAAGTTGCAAAATATAGGGAACTAATAAAAATAAATAAATAAATAAAGATTCTGGCATCTTTACAGTTTGAAAAAATAACTTAAAACTTCACTCGCCCTGAAAGAAAATTTACTTGCTAGTGGCGAGTACAATGATGTAATTCCCCAGACCTGTTTACTTGGCACAGATGTTCAATGCCAAATTGGCACGGTAAAAAAACACGTGCAAATGTGGTGCGTATATGACATCTGTGCCAAACTAATCACTAAACACATTTTTAAAATCGAAGTATATTGTAGTAATAATATTTGGCTGCATCTTGGCTAGCATACTATTAAGCTAGCATACTATAATATAAGGTAGGTGACCATTAATTACCCCCAGAAACATGTTGATTGGGAATTACCCTGGTACACTCTATCACTTGTAGTAGTTTATATAAAGAAATATCGTAAATGAAAGTATGGATTTAATGTTTTTTTAATACTGAATAAAATTATTTCAAAATAAAATTGCAGAATTGAGATTTCAGCCCCCTGATCTGTAGATTTACTAGATTTATTGCTACCATACAGCCCAGTAGCAGAAACAGTGCAGTATGGCAGCGGGTGCTGCAGATTATTTTAAATCGATTATTCCAAAAGCTTAAAAAGAAATGTCAGGCATAAAAGATAGTTAAAATTTACTTTAAGTGTCTTGATTTATGGTATTTGTTGTATCTTTTTATTATATTTTTTTTT
Source organism: Maratus speculifer (assembly GCA_964019185.1). Taxonomy (NCBI): domain Eukaryota; kingdom Metazoa; phylum Arthropoda; class Arachnida; order Araneae; family Salticidae; genus Maratus; species Maratus speculifer. Next base: position 2,200,232 of record CAXHSM010001189.1, read on the forward strand.
ATAAATACAAATTTTGCTTATTTTATGGGTCACTTTTATTCCTTATGATAGTAAGCATACAATAGCATTGTTGGGTCACAGATAAATTTTAGATTGCTGCAGACTGACACACAAAATTCTGCATTTGGGTCATACAGTAGAAGGTATTTATACCGCAAACATAAAAACGCAAGATTGTGCATTATATAGAATTCTGCATTACATGGATCACATTTCATATATCATTTAAATTTACTTTGTGAATATGTATACATTAGAATATCTTTATCCTGTATTCCTTGTTATAAAGAGTTATCCAAATAATAAATTTTTAATTTACTTTATAAACATGATCCAAATATATCTGAATCAAATCATTTATCATATTACTCATTTTTTTAAATGTTTATTGTAATAATATCAATTTTTTCATTAAAAAGTTCTAAATTAAGGATATAAAGCTGAATTACTGTTTAAATTAAGTTTTTTGAAAAGTAGGAAATTAACTGCAAAGTTCATTGTTTACATCTGAGAAGTTGTGTGTTATATGGAGAATTGTGTTAGATAGAATTGCCTTATAAAGATCTTTGGTTAAATCACAGTTTACTCTCCCTGCCAAGGCGATTTTTTTTTCTTTTGCACGATAACTGCCTCAATATTGTAACCTCGGTCCCGGTGTTTCTGGCTGCTGCTCCGACTTCGCCATAGTATAATAATCCCTAAGATCTCCGTTTAAAAACCCATCCTTGCTTTGTAAACAGTTTTCTCATTGGACGCTTTTACACCACTTTTATTTTGTTAAAAGTTTTCTTATTGGATATAAAAGGAGAGCCAAGGAAATGTTTAAATTTTTAAAAACACTTTCACTGTCGTTCTAGATATTACATCAGATATGTCATTGTGTTGAATTCGCCGAGTGAGTTTATTTGTATTCTTTTCCTTCATGTAAATCTAATTCATTTATAAAATTACCTTTTTGTGTTAAGCTTAAACATTAAGTACCTTCAGAAAAAAATTACAAAAAATTGCATGTGTATCATAACTAGGGTTTGTATTGAAAATTCCATTTGGTGTTATTTCAGCATAAAATGACAATATAAAAATTTTTAAGCATTAATTCAGTGACGACACTATTTTTTAGTCTGAAGTGTTATTTTTATTCTTTTTTGGCACATATCTATACTATATATATGTTAAACTACTAAGGGTGAATTATTGTATTATGTGCAATATTCATCATTGCTATTAGATTTTAATTATAAACTATATATTTTAAATTGTTCTTAAGGCCCCTGTTTTCGCTCGCGGAAACCTTCGCGAGCTAATGCTATTCCTATGGGGAAGCATTTTTCTAATAACTCTTTCGCATTTTGACATTTTTGAATTTTTTTTTTTTTTTTTTTTTTGCATTGGATAGCTGAGGAGCATGCCGACAGCGCACCTTTTTTATTTTTTCGATTTTTTTTGCAGATAATTTTTACAAAGTTAGTTTCACTTTTAAAACCGGTTTCGAAACTAAAAGTGCTTTTAAAAAAATATCTGCAACCAAAATTGAAAAAGTAAAAAAGGTGCGCTGTCGGCATGCACCTCAGCTATCCAATGCAAAAAAAAAAAATTATTCAAAAATGTCAAAATGCGATAGAGTTATTAGAAAAATTCTTCCCCATAGGAAACATTAGCTCGCGAGCGTTTCCTCGAGCGAGGACAGGGGCCTTAATTAGTTTTAATGACATTTAATTGATTTAGAATTTAATAAATAACCCAATTCCTCAATAATGAAACCATAATACTGGGAAATTGGAAGTGTGACAGTTGAATTTTATTTAGAGGCTTTTTTTTCTTTTTTTCTTTCTTTAATTGCTTGATTTATTTTTATAAACTTATGTACCAAACTCTCCTTAAACTTTACTTAATTCCTTACCCTTTCTAATTTCTCTTAACATTTATAGCGTAATCCATATGGACCCGTAAGAATGTTTCTATTTTGATGTGCTATATTTTGTCATTGTTTAATGAAATATCAGAGTTTCCCCCACAGGGTTTCTGGAGAGGGGGGGGGCGCTCCACTCCTCCTGCCCTTTAGTTTAAAAAATAGTGCCCCTCTTGCCCCGTTATCCAAAAACTAGCGCCCCTCTTATCGTTCATTCCAAAAAAAAAAAAAAAAAAGCGTCCTTCTTGCCCCACATTTCAAAAAACGCAGCCCTCCAGCGATGATCCGAACGCGCTAAAGCGGGTAAATTATGCAAAAAATTGGCGACGGAACGCAAAAAACAGCCTCATAAGCGTCCTGTGGGACAAGAAATTTCGTCAAAAAATCGCTAAAAAAACCAGCAAGTTTCGTTAAAAATCATGAAATAATGACTAATTTCCGGCAAATTTCTCAAAAAATGGCTATTTTTGTCTCAAAATTTCACAAAACGGCAGATTTCCTCAAAAGATCACACAAAAACGACAAATTTCTTCCAAAAAACGCAATAAAACGGAAAATTTTGTAAAATGATTTGCAAAAAACGGCAAATTTCATCCAAAAATCGTAATAAAACATAAAATTCCATTTCCGCGATACTTTCACGAGATTTGTTTTTGATTTTCGTTTTTTCGCGATTTTTTAGCAAAATATGTAGTTTTCTATGATCTTTTAAACAAAAAATGCTGTTTTTGCGATCTTCCAATAAAATTTGACATTTTTTCGCGATTTTTTTAGCAAAATATTTTTTTTTTTTTTTTTTTTTTTTTTTTTTTTTTTGCAATTTTTGATGAAATTTCTGTTTCTGAACCGCTAGATTCTAGATTCAACTCTATAAAAATGCCCTTAAAAATGGAAACTACCCTAAAAAATGCAAAAAGTGCCCTGAAAAATGTTAAAAGTGCCCTTTTCAGAACAGTAGTGCCCTGCCCTTTTTTAAACCTGGGGGAAACTCTGGAAATATAATCTTTAAAATGTATAGTATATGTGCAGCAATGAAATATAGAATTTTAAAACACCAGTTTAAAGTATAACTTATATTCTTTTCAATATTTATATATATACTAGCAGGCTATGCCCGCTGCGCTGGTCAATATTTCAAAATCAACCGTGGATGAAACGAACTGGTGAATTTAAATTTGTATTTTAAATAATTTGGACCTCCAGCAGCACCTTGCTCATTGCTGAAAACGATTCAGACACCACTGTGATATTGAATTATCTTAAAAGTTAGACAAAAACCAGCTATTTTAGAAGTAACTATTTTAGTTTATTGCTAACAGTGCACATTTGGAAGCGAAATGAGACCATTATGACAACAGGATTTAAAATTTTCCTGTATCTGAAGAAATATTAATTATTATAGTCATTACCATGGTACAACTTCTGAAAAATTTCTTCACAACTTTTCATTAAGTGAAGCCAGGAACCCAAAGCTACTCCCACCTAAAAAGTTTATATATATATATTAAATTTTGTCCGCGCAATAAAAAGCACAATTATGCAAGAATCATCTTCAAACTCGTCAAGTACATTGAGATGGTTAATATCTCAGTGGGAATTGCAAATGAGCAAAATCGGCCCAAGGGGGTGGTATTTGGGAAGGGTTCAAAAATTTGAATACCATCTTAACATGGCTTTGACAAAACCAGCTCTTACAAAACAATGGCAGGGGAAAAAAATTAAACATTTTTCGTTACAGCAAGTTGCCAACGACCAAAAAAAAAAAAAAAAAAAAAAAAAATTAAAATTCTCACTACAACAATTACTTTATTATTGCAAAATTTCCTCCTGAAAAATGAAAACAAAATTATTTGCTCTTTCGTATTTAACCCTTTGG